>JAVLVB010001001.1:744012-786802 GCA_032876305.1 Orestias chungarensis
GGGGGGGGGGGGGGGGGGGGGGGGGCACTAATAATCAAGCAAAAGTGGCATTGATTGTTCTCCGGATGTTTTTTCTTACAACCCAGTCTTACCACCAGCGATACTCAACATTCCTTATCCAAGAAAAATTTGCGGCAAATAAACTTAAGTATAGCATTATTAAACGATGTGTACAGAATGTATTCAAAAACACAGCAAAGTAGTAGAAAAAGCTTGTTAACTTCTCTATTTTGGAGAAATGACAAATCTTAAAAGAATTTTAAAATAGGTATATTTCCTATTTCTGCTTCCCAAGCCTTTCGTAGTCATACATTTATTCACAAGAGACATGACTGAGGAAAATAGAGGATGAGACAGAGTTGCAGACTCATAGGAACAAACCTTAGACAGACAGATATAGTTGCAGCCAGACGGAAAACATTTAGACAGGAGGAGAGTTGGACAAATAATAACAATATTTTTCTTGTTAGATACGAAATAAAGCAAATAAAAAGTCAAAATTTCCATTTGGTTTTATGTAAACATGACTTGTAGGCTATATCTGTCTGTTAATAGCTTCTAGGTTAGTTTGTGTTTCTGGGATACTTCCATCATGTCATTGAATGCATCATTGCTCACATTAAAGTGTGTAATAAAAACCAACCCCAACACGCACAGCATGCGTTCAGCTTCCAATTCACAAACACACAACCACACACACACCCACACAGACAAGCACGTACACACTCTCCTGCTTTTCACATTCAGACGTTTATCAGCCGTCTTTGAGCAGATGCCCGAAGCTGTGAGTGAGTCCGGTGAAAGCACTCCCTGCACCCGCTGTGATCAAAATAAACACACGAAGCTGCTGCTCACTCACGGCTACAACATGTGAAACTAACACGCAGGAATTCCTGTGGAACGTTTTCAGGTTTTCTTCTTCCAAAGACGACGAGTCATTACACCAAAGCAGAGGCCTGTGATTAGGCATAAGAGTTATATGCGTAAAAAACAGTTGGTTGTTGAAACATTAAATGTGAAAACAACAGGAGCCCAAGGCAGTTGAAGAGCAGCTGCTTTAAAATTTGAGTGCTGAAAGAGCCAGGGAGGAGGTGTGTACATGTGGATACAATTGTGGTTAACACAGAATAAAGTTTATGTATATTAGAGTTGTTTTTAATACAAATGCACCTAAATACTAATAAAACAAAAGACCTCAAACTCTAGTCTGTTGTTTTTCCTCCTCCCTAATAGATTGCAAGAAGAGATTCACCAGAAGGAAGAGGCCGAGAACAACCTGTCTGCCTTCAGAGCTGTATGTCTATATATATTTTTTTTTGTTTAGTTGGCACTTCTCGTCTCCTTAACATTTTTTTTGTGACACAAAGTCTTAGTCATTTGCCTTTGCCTGAATTTATTTTCCGTGTCTTGGCATGTATGCAGGATGTTGACAGCGCCACTCTGGCCAGGCTGGACCTTGAGCGACGCATTGAGAGCTTGCAGGAGGAGATTGCCTTCCTTAAGAAAATCCATGAAGAGGTTGGCTATTATTTTAAATGTATCGTAACTAGGATGCTTTGTAGAGAACCATTTTGATCTTTTCTGAGCCAGACACTACACTCTAACGTCCCCAAAACGTCATCCCCAAACAAAAGGTATGCACCTTTCAGAGTTCAAAAGAGTGGATGAGCCACAAGCTGAGATTCATGGCACAGCTGAATATCTCTTTTTACTTTTTTCTCTTAACTTTGACCTCCCAGAAATGCTGAAGTGCTGACTGGTTTAAAAGAGCATGCCAGCTGTTGTCGGACAGAGCTGAAGTGTGTGTGCTTGTATACGTGACAACAGATGGTCAGTTATTTTAAACATTTCAGCATACCAAATGACAGCCAGTGAAACCAAAGTTTGTAAAATTCTAGTTTGTTGCTTTTCTAAATTAAAACAGGGGCAGATTTTTTTTTCAACCCTATTTAAATCAATTCTACTATTATACTTACAAACCTATGAAAGTGCAACTCTTCTTACATAAACTATTTCTGGGACATTTAACTGTAACATATATATATATTTTTTAATTTTTAAAATATAACATGTAATTTCGTGCTATAAACAAACAAAAAACTATTTTGAAACGTACTTTTTATTTTTTTTCCATCAAATCTGATACATTGGGCTTTTGTGGTGATGTAAATAGTATAACAAATTGGGCAAAAACGCCTATGTCTTTTGCATCTTAAAATAATATTCAATAAGGTTCCTTTGTGTTTTCCCAAAAAAAATGAATAAATCATTACATAAAAAATGTGGGAGGCTGCAAAAAGAACATTCAATACACTCCAAAATACCTCTATAAGTAAAAGTGTCTTTACCAGTTGAAAGTTTAAGTCCTTTTCTGTAGGTTGTTGTAATAGTTGCTATTGCATGGGGCGCTTTTTGTCATATATGTTTGTACCTTCTTCGCTTGGGAAAATGTTAGAAATAGATGGCAATAACCTCCTATTTCATCAGTTATAATGCATAAAAAGGACATATCTTAAGGTTATCTCCATTTTTAACTTGACCTTTCTTTTATAAACTGAAGGTTTTTATATGATAATTTTTTTATTTTTGTTATTTCACTAACAAACTAGTCATTCGCCATTTTGGCAAGTTTCTTTTTGCTTGATGTGAATCTCTTCTGTCCATGGCGTCTTCTCAGGAAATCAGAGAGCAGCAGAACCAGATGCAGGACACGCAAGTCCAAATCCAGATGGACATGTCCAAGCCTGACCTGACTGCTGCTCTCAGGGACATCCGCATTCAGTACGAAGCTATCGCTGCAAAGAACATTGCGGAGGCTGAGGACTGGTACAAGTCTAAGGTAGTTTTGAAGCAAGGTAGTTTTGTGTGAGTGAAAATACTTCTCTCCTGATGGCCAAATGCTTATAAAATCATCTGGTGTCTCCTCAAGGTTTCTGATCTGAACCAAGCTGTGAACAAGAACAATGATTCTCTGCGCCAGGCCAAACAGGAGTCCATGGAGTACAGGCACCAGATTCAGTCCTACACATGTGAAATTGACTCTCTGAAGGGCACCGTCAGTATTTTGTTAACTTACTACAGTTAAATCAGTATTTTCCAGTTTTCTACTAAACAACCTCATTGGCATCTTCTTTTCTTCTGTAATTCTGGTTTAAACTAGACCTAACATCCTTGCTTTCATTTCAGAATGAGTCTCTGCTGCGCCAGATGAGAGAAATGGAGGATCGGATGGGCCAAGAAGCCTCTGGTTTCGAGGACACCATTACACAGCTGCAGGAAGAAATCGCCAAGATGAAGGTCCTGAGCTTTAAAATCTAAAATGACTCACAGATTCACACAGCAAATTATAAGGCCAACAGTTGACAGATGCAAAGATCGAGACTTGTAATTAAAACTTTACCATGTTTTGACCTAAAGGATGACATGGCTCGCCACCTGAGAGAGTACCAGGATCTCCTCAATGTGAAGATGGCCCTTGATATTGAAATTGCCACCTATCGCAAGCTGTTGGAGGGAGAGGAGAGCCGGTCTGTTTGTTTGTCTTTTACACAACATATTTACAGACAATAATATGGTCAAATGACCTAAATTTTAGTATTAATTTCTTCTGTATCGCCTGTTTCTTTATCCTGTAGGATCACCACCACCCTCCCTGTCCAGTCTGCCTATTCTTCCATTGGATTCAGAGGTAACAGGAAAAGCAACATGTCCTTCTTTCAACACATAAATACCAGTTATATTCATTTTAAATGCCAACGAATCAAAAGTGGGGATCAAAATGTCTAAATATAGCCTGTGACTGAATATGGTAGATGATATTTTAAGGTTATTACGCATGATGTACTTGCATTTACACTTTCTGACCACTGTGTGGGGACGTTTGACGAGTTAACATACCATAAAGGCTTCTCAGAAAAGCAAGACAGACATACATAAATATATACTTTGTCATACCTTGCATTGTATTCACTAATCAAATGAGGTAAACATCTATACTATTATTTGGCTTGCTACATAGCTTGTGGAACTTGGTCCTAGCCACAACCTATTTTCAGCAAATGATTGGTCTTTTAATGTTTAATTTCAAAAATTAAAGTTTAATATTGAATAAATAATTCTGATTAACATATTTTCCACACTATTACTATTAGGAGAAAAATTTCCTGGGCAAGTTAAATGATCTATCAGTTTTTGACTCAAGAGATGTTAAGTGAAAACAGTAATTATTTCCATAATGTATAGAAAGCTTAGACAAAAAGCTTCCACAATCAATAGCAAAGTAAAATCACTGTCTTTGAACTGAACTAATTTGAAGGTCCTATTAATAAACGTAATTTCTAAGCTGATTATGTGAATGCATTCTTTCAGAGACCAATCCTGAGTCCCAGCGCGGATCAGAGGTTCACTCCAAGAAAACAGTGCTTATCAAGACGATTGAGACCCGCGATGGAGAGGTTAGAGCTCACATGCATCTGCATGTCCACAGCCTAGACAAATAAATTAGTTCAAGAAAATACTTTGCCAATACTGCCGTAGAAAAAGTAGAAAAATGTAGTTTATAATAGTCCAAAATAGCAGATAAAATCCAAACACACTTTAACTGATAAATGTGAATGTTTCACACTAAGTGAAGAAACTGCATTTGTTTTAAACCATGTGTTTGGTTTTTTAGATATTTTAGATACTTAAACCATTTCAAATGAAAAATGTGCACATCATGGATTAAACCACATATTGCAATCATTGAATTTGAGGAATTTTAATTGTCAAATATAAAATTGTTACTGTTTTTGTGCTTTTTGACATTATTTGACAGTAATACCAAATGCTAAATACTGGACCACCCACAATCTAGATTTCTCTGTGGGTGTTTTTCTATTTAAACCCTCACACCAAACCTCAGAAACGCATAGTAAAATTCTTAGAATGGTGGGCAATAGGTGTAAAGAGATTTGGCGATGGTCATTATAATGCAAACATTCATTTAAAAAAAAGTATGGTGTAAGTTGTCAATTTTTCCATTGTGAAAGATTATTTTTACTATATATGACATTCATTGATGAAATATTCCATGAGCCAGGGTGCTAGTTCCCAGTGTGTAAGTTCAGTTTCATTATTCCACTTGATTTCATCAGCTCACTTGCTTCTATAGGTTTTTTATTGTATCTCTGTATATAAGCATGACAATGATACTGAAATGACATGTGGAAAGTCTTCTTTTCTCTTCTATAGGATGTTATTGCCCGTAGACGACTAATTTCAAATTATATCACTCTAGAACACTGTCTTCTTAACGCAACAATTTATAATCACTTACGAAGCAAATTTTTTGCATATCAAGTTAGGTATTTTGTTTGTTTGTTTGTTGTTGTTTTTTTACCATAATTGTCCTTTACATTAATTAGTTTCTGTTTTTTCTTCCCCCAAGGTTGTTAGCGAGTCCACACAGCATCAACAGGATATCATGTAAAGAGGGACACAAAATAAAGAAAAATAAAACATAAACAAATAACAAAATTGTTTCCTAACATACAATGAGAAAATATCAGCTGAGCCAAAACTTACAGGCATGAAATCAGAATCTAAGCTAAATGTTCTGGACACAACTGCAGTCTACTGTGTGCATGACAGAATAGTTTCAAATATGTGCCTTTAGCCTGGATTTCAATAAATAGCATTTCAGGATTAAAAGTTTTTTGTTTTATTTTGTTTTTTCTGCATTTCCTTTTTAACAAGATGGTAATTTCTGAGATTCAAGAAAAGTCATCAAGCCTGAAGCTGAAAAGCGAATATTCCCCAGTGCATATTCCTTCTTTTTTTTTTTTTGCAAAGGTACAAGCAAATATTTTGTTAGGAGCAAATGTTGTTGCTGATTTAAAGTATGTGTCAGGTTGGATTAAACAAATATTAATAATAATTAAAAAAAGAAGTGAACAAAGAGGGAACTCAGTCATGTTTAAAGTTTGAGCTCAGTAGGATTTGGTTAATGTTTGTAAATGAGAGGGCAAAGATGGGATGATGTTCCACTTGAAATAAATCTCAGTCAAGATGTCCATAACTGTGTGGTTTTAAATGGTTCTTTGTTTTCTGATCATCAGCACTTCTAAAATTACATACATTTTTGCTGATTCCTTCATTAGATATAGTTAGACAAGCTCTTTCAGTCAAGGATAACAATCTTACATCGACATTTAATTAATTTCATGTACAGCGGAGAGGTTGAACCAATCGGGAACATAACAGATCAAGGAATATATGAACAATGGCCGGGTAATTAGTTGTCACTGGTCACATTTTGTTTCCGCAGTGGAAAGCAGATTAGAAAGCAGCACAACTTGCAGTGTGTGTCATTTGTATCTGAAACCACTGGAGTGAAAATGTCAAAAGAGATGAAAAACGGCCCAGGGGTGTGATTATAAAAGACAGAAGAGAAATGCAGACAATAAATGAACAACGAGAGAAAGCTGGTGATGTAAGATGAAATATGAGAAGAGACACTAACTGATTGAAAAGGTTACCCAGGCAGAAAAGACACAAGAAGAAGAATTATACAGTGAAATAGGCCCAGCACATTATAGAGGAGCTCAAAATGAATAAATGTGATAGGTATACTAGTAATTAGAGAGAATTGTTTTAGACAGAACGTTCATCATTTTCAGCTTATGTCAAAATCTTCCCACTCATTGTGCAGCGAGTCAACAGCAAAGGGCAGCACATTTCTGAGGTACCTTCTGCTTCCTTTAAATAAAGTCAGCTTATATTAAGATTTCTTTCTACGCACTGTTTCCAGTTCTTAGTGATTGATCCCTTCTATATCACTTCAAATTAGAAAACTGATTTAAACGAGACTTGCTGTGTATTTTTAGGAAATCTACACAAAAATTAGAACACAATAATGAATTCTAAGTTTGATTGCTATTCAAACACATCCGAGATTAATACATAGCTCGAATGTAGTTTTACTTCCTTCTAAAGTGAAAGTCGGCTGCAGTTCGACCCGCAGTCCATACAGCTTTTGTGGTGCTTAGTGAAAAATAAAAAGCATAAAATAAGTACAAAGTTGTCGTAAAGTATAATAGCATACAGGGCTAACAATTATATGGCATAAATTGAAACAATGTAGGAAAACTTTTACATAAAAGGACTAAAGCCTATTTTTAGCATTCACCATAGCACTGAAGGTAAATCGTTGCCTAAGTTTCCAGAATTTTGCCCCCACTAACAGATTTGCTTCTAGGATTGTCCTATGAATTTAATCAACTGCTCAAATAAACCCTAATTTCTGTGCTTAAGAAAAGGTTCCACATAGCATGATCCTAGTACCACCATGTCTAATCCCGGGTAAGATTTGTAAAGTGTCCTTTCCCTTTTCTATTCATCTCAATTGAGTTTATTTATATAGCACAAACTAACAAAACATTTAATCTCAAGCCATTTTCAATAAAATCTGTTTCAGTCCAGTAATACAGAAGTTTCAGTTCATCTTAGTTATCAAACAATTAACCAAGTCGATTTATTGCTAAGATACGCTTGTAAGGTTTTGTAAGTAAGGAAACCCAGCAAATACCACTGAGTCATTGACATTCAGCATTCATTCCTCCCTGACCGGGAAAGAAGATGATAACTTGTGCTGTCGTGTTGACTTTGCAACTAATGCTTGTAGCGACAGTGGAGAGGAAAATCTCCCCTTTAACAGCAAGAAACCTTCAGCAGAATCTGGCGCAGAAGCAATTGAAGTGATGTATGTTTAATTTCAGAATAAAAACTAAAAGTTATTGGTGGGTGAGGAAGAAAGTGAAGTAATTGGCAACATTATCTGAGATGAGGGCCCGTGTGGAAAGTACTCATCACTAACAGAACGCCAGAACAGTTGAAATAGCAGCAACTAAGGCAAATTCTACAAAAGAAGAATCAGAGTGAGGACATGTATTCAGATTGTTTTCCAGCAGCCTAAGCCTGTACAGTTAGTTCAGGATAAACCAACACTTTACGATGAAGTGTAAGAAATGTAGAGCCAGGGAGAACTGTTATGGAGTAGTTTAAAGTTTGTGGCTGTAAGACAAGAAAATATGTAAAAGTTCTCCAATGATGTTTATGAACTAAGTTTATTTTAACTTAAAATTTTGTGGGTCAGTATTTTAAACCCCTACTTATTCATAATTTGTCTATTGTGAAATTGTTGATATTTTTGTTATCCAGTTTAAACTGTTACTAATTTTGTACCAGGGAAAACATCTTTGCGAGGATACCAACGATGTCACAGCAGCCGCTGATCTCTGCAGCTGGATATATGTTGTTCAGCAAACATGAAATGTTGGTTTGGGAAAGAAAAAAAAGAAGATTCGGAGCCAAGTTTAAATTCCACTTTTTCAAATTTGTCCGCTGAATTTTGTCATCACAAGTTCAAACATCGGGATGACGAACATATTTACAGTAAGTCAAAAAAAGAAAATAAACATACAGCAGGATCATAGCATAACAGGTCTACTCCATTAAAAATATTCAGCTGCAAAAAAAGAAATACAATATCATGTTAAAAACTGAGTCAAATATTTTCACATTAAAACATTATTTACAAGTCAATATCTACAATGAAAATTCCTGTGACTTCAAAAAAAACCCAACAACGCACATAAAAGAGTTATTAGTCATCTGACCCCCAAAATACAAGCAAGAGGGGGAACCTGTGATTAGCATTTACAAATGATAACGTACATCATAATACAGGAAACGCACAACCAGGACAAAAAGAGGACTGAGATTCAAGCAAAATTAGGTACAACTACAGAGGCCAGGGCAAACCACCGTCAGAGTAATATAAAAAAGTAGAATAGGAGGTGGTCAAAATTTAAAAAAACGAATGCTTCAGAATGTTCTTTAAGGGAGCTTCTGTTAAAAAGTTACAGCTAACAACGTACCACTATCTAAGATGGGTTGGTAAATGAGGAGGAAGCTCATGGCTAAACAGAGAAGGAACAAAATCAGAATGTTTTTTGTTTTTTTACATTTTAAAATGTTAATATCCGAAAACCTTCAAAGTGGTTTATGCAAACACTTTATGATAATCTTATGAAACTGTTTTAGCTCTGCTGCTTATGTATAAAACTAGAAATATGAGGTGAGTAACCACCCTGAACGCCCTCTAGAGAACATGCATAGAGAAATGTATGCGTACAACATTTTATGGTCCGATTAACCACATAACAGAGGAGCAAATCTATATGGTAATCAATTAAAGAAATTTCCTAAACTACTAGAATATGTTTTACTCCGACCAAAAATGATCTTCATATGGAACTCTTAGTATGTTTCATACAGGAAAATCTGTGGTGTTGCAAAATTACCTACAACATTTCCTTTAGAAATAATCACTGGCTTTTATATAAAAAATTATAAAATGCTAAGGTGATGACCATTTAGACATCATAAAACAGCGGCTACATAAACTACTATGCTGTTTTTCAAATTGGAGGTCTGCCTTGGTCATGGCCTCTCTCAGACTAGCCATGAGCTTCAGCCTCTGGGACTAATAAAGCAGGATTTATGCTACCGAAGGGGAAATATTAAGTGCTTGTAACCTTGAAACAGAACTTTACCTAAAATATTCTGAAGTATCAATGTAATAACAATACACGTCCCTTTAGACGCTGTTACTGGTTAACATACAGAGAGTATGTTAAAAAAAAAAAAAAATCTAAATCTTGGGTTTCCACATGGCAACAACGACACAACACAGTGGATACAGGTATCACAGGTATTACGAGTTTTGTCATGCAATAGTGAATAATAATTTAATTAATTGGTCCTCCATTCATTCATACAAACCGCAAAATCTGCAAAACATTTGTGAGCGAATGTTTAACTACCTCTCTGTTTTGTTTTGCTGATTTTCAAGCAGTCAAATCCTAAATTTCAGTGATTAGCTTTTAATATGTGTATATTTTATTTTTTATTTTTGCATAATTGGCAGTATGATTTTAATATATTTTAATATTCACACACATTCGTGCGTGTATAAAACATCTCAGTTTCTGTAAGGCTAAAATCAAATAACTGTCTATGTAAAACATATAAATCCACCTGTTCTCCATAGTCCAAAACACAAAACCTAAAAAGAGGGTGACACGTACATTTATGTTGACACCAACACACATAAAGAGTAAGTCTAAAGACAGGTCCAGCAGTAAACATTAGAGGGTGCCATTTGCAAATGCTTCTGTCTTCTTACCTTCCTCTTTTTTAGGAAGATAATCTTACTATAAGGCCTCCTCTGCATTAACTAGTATGTCATGGAAATGCTTCAGAAATTAATCCTTTCAAATGAATTCAGTATTGGGTAAAACAAGAGGGTAGGGGGTTATTTTACAGCATGTTTGTCAGGCATTTAAATGAATCCCCTCGTGTTTGCTAATAATTAGGCCAGTCCATCAGCTGCAGGGCTCAGTGTCAAACACAGAAACAGACCATGGGAGATCAAGCACAGAGGGAGTTCAGTGACGAGATGTAAACATGTCTTTCTTGAAGAGTGGCACAATATGCAGAAAACAATTCTAATTTAGAGAAATATTGAATCCTTTTTTTGTTCGAACCGGTTAGTTTGATTCACACCTACAATTTGTTCCCTTTAAAAAAGCAACATAAAAACAGGGTTTTTTCAAACCAGATGTCGTTTTTTTGTACTTACAAGCCGTGATGAAAAAAAACAAATCCAGTGAAATACATATTTCATGTTGCACTGACACCTTTAAGTTGTAAAAAAAAAAGAACTGTAAGACTTTTCAGTTCCAGGTTTTGCACTGTATCTTCATTTTATTTTACAATCAAATTAGAACTCTTCAACCAAACTTTGACCACCTTGAAGTGAAGATATTAGATGGATGAACAAAAATAAGTAGCACTATTCCATTTGAGCTCAAACGTAATAGAGCCCAGACAGAGATACCACAACCCCACTTCCAAGAGCAGTCACTTTGGAAAATTACTGAAACAGCACACATAAAACAGGTCCTTTTTCCTGAGTGCCCAAATGGAGAACAGGAGTTTCACTGTCTTAAGACGAAGGATATGATGGTATTAACTATTCGGCCTCCCTCCAAAACAAAAATTCCTATTAGTTATCTTTATTTATTTTTAAAGGGCAGCAATAACACTAAACAGGACAGAACCATTTTGGGTTAAACATCTTCAAGACACGATAAAATTCAGTTGGGTACACTGGCAGTTGATTGGACTATTTCAAGTCTTTTGCTCCGATTGGTGTCCAGGACTTTTGTAGGAGGCAGTGTCATTTAGTAAAAGAGTTTAGATCCGAACTGCTGGTCCACTGGGGACCGTGAGAGGCACTTGAGAGCCGCAGTCATAGTCCAGTTGAGCCATCCGAGAGCGGCTCATTCGTGTGTGGGTGTACGGCCGTCTTTCAGTCTGTCTGTCTCTGAAACTTCTGATGTAGCTCTGCGGATGGACAGAAATGACAAAAATCGTCATGTTTGCCTTTACCAGTAGTTCAGTTATTATTCTATTCAAAATGATTTGTCTACATTAGTTTTAATTTGAAAATCTCATGAACTGAAACACTGTAACTCACTTCCAGGGATTAAAATTGTAACCCTCTATCCTAAAAACATAACTTTGAGGTTATCAGGTGATTTCTTAGGGTACTTGTTTAAACAGGAATTTATATGGAGGTGTTAGAGTAAAGGGGTTAATTAACAAATAAGTGCAACACTTTGCAGATTGGCAATCAGTTTATTTAGTTTGTTTTAAATGTTTTATGTTATAAAAATGTACGCCATAGACATAAAGGTATCAATAAAATAATATGTTTCTTTAATTTAAAACATAATAGCTATGTGATATTACCGGAGACAGCACATCTCCATCAAAGCGTCTTTTAGGACTGGGTTTGCGGTGGTAGCCAGGTTCTGTGTGCGTAGGAGGAGGAGGAACCTTGGGGTGCTGAGAACTCTGGGTTGGGTGATGAGTGTGGGATGCCACTGGGTGATGGTACTGCTGGTGATGGTGGCTGTGATGAGGGTGAGCCTTGTGCTTGACGGCGATCTTCTGGTTCGGACGTTTCTTCTTTCTCTTGTTCTCCTGCTCCTTTTTCAGCTTCTCCTCCTTTTGCCGAATCCGCATAAGCTGGACCCGGCGCTGCTGTCGACTCAGAACAACTGTAGGTCAAAAAAGAACAGCTTGTTTATTGTGAGAGGAAGGAAGGAAGGAAGGAAGGAGTAGAACAAGCAATCATCGAGGGGCGGCATCGTATTAGTGAAAGCCAGTATAGAATATGTATACCAACAAGAGAGGGCACAATTAAGTTTAAGTGGCAAGTTTGCCTTTGCTACTTTGCACGTAAAACTTTACATGGTATTTGATTACAAAGAGCAGCTTAAAGAAAGGAAGAGGGAGGAAGATTAGAGGAGAATTATTGCTTTATTTCTGACGGTTTTTGTTTGTGAGGCAAGTAATTTTCCACGGTATGTTTGCTCAGTTTGCGGACATATTGTGAGTAGGTAAGTGCAAGCTTGCTATTTTAACACGCTTCTCAACAGAGGATGTTAACAAGTCATGTTGTCTCATTGTCCATTCATCAAACCAACATTAGCAGCTTTGATTCAGTCATTTTATAAGACAAAGCATACTGTTGCTGTTGAAAATCATTCACTTGTACGGTGTCCTTTTTAAGCATCCTCGCTTCACGCAAAGACAGCGACACTGTGTGTGTGTAATGTGTGTCTGTCTGTGGCGATGTTTTGTGGTCAGTTATTGTTCCTTTGTGCGTATGGACACAAGGCACCATCTGCCAGTGAAGCTGAGTAATGATACCCCCTCCGTTTCTATATCTTAGTACACCCTTCATCAAGCCTCTCTCTGCACATGCTTCTATGTGTTGTGGGGAAAAGGGGTGGGGGCGAAGGAGCGGTAGCATTCTCATGAATCTTCATGGTCAAACATAAGCCTTAGCAAGAACACACATACTATTTACTTGTGCAATTTCTGTCCATGGAAAAAAATCTATTCGAAAAAAAAGAGAGTATACAATTTTGTCTGATAATGTTGTGTTGCACTAGATGTTTCCTCATGGTTTCATTTGGTTGCCCCTGCTTCGTCATTTTGCCCCATTTTGTACAACTCACCCATGCCTCTGTCCCCCAACCCCCATACACCTGCTCCCTCATTACTAAGTCCCTTTCTTTATTTTTTCTTTATTCATACCGATTTTTTTCTGTAACTACTACAAATAATAGTCAATATCTTCATCTTTTTTGTAAAGCTTCAATATGAGCGTTATGTATGCATGTATGTATTCATGGATTAGTAGCTTCACAGTCATAAAGAGAGGGGTAAAACATGCAGTAAATTGCCCAAAGGATTTGAAAAGATGGCCTAAATGCTGTGCCCACTCTAATCCACGCAACATCCTATTTTAACACAAACTACACGGAAACATGATAATAATAAATACAACTGAAACATCTTTTAGTAGTAACCGCTTCTATACTGAAGAATGTTGCTGTTCGCATAATCTAATGGTGCTTACATTAGGTTTCTTCAGTAAATGAAAAAAAAAGATTTCTTAAAGGTAGCGCACATCATCTATGTCTTTTTTTTTATACACATCAAATGATGTTTTTAACGCAGATTGGAAACATCAAAATAGATTTCTGATTTTATTTATTTATTTATTTTTAACGATGATCCATTTATTACAAGTGCCCTGGCATTCCACAGAAAGCAAAAATATTATTCACAAGACCAAAATGAGCTAACTATAACATAGAATATTCACCATGTTAATCAAACATTAGCTTAATGGCCTAAATGATGTGGTAGTACTGTTATGTTTTATTCAGTTGCATCCCTGCATCTAAATAAAGAAGGTTTCAAAATGCCTTAGCATATCATCTACTGGTCTTCTGCTCTCCACAGCTATTCCCAATTACTTAATTTCCCTCACTTCAATCTAACATAATTCTCCACCCATTGCTTTGTATTTAAGCCCCTGGTTCTTTGCTGATTTCTTTTTTTGCTATTGCGGTTATTTTTTTATTAAAATTCTTACTTTTTTTACATTCAGACTTTGCAAATGGTTCCACTTGAAAATCTTAAACATCATTGAGACAGTTGAGTAGTTTTAACAATCTGCCCGAGTAACAGATTGGTCTCCAACTCATAAAAATATGGCTAAAACAAAAGTTTTGCATACATTGTATAAGAACACACCTTTAGGTCAGTTGAGAATAATAAAATTATTTATTTTCCACATCCACAGAACAGAACGTTGGTTCTCTTCCAGAGAAAAATGAGTCATGTAGCTACATTGGCTAAAATGCCATTAGGAAAGGAGGAAGTTATTACTCCGAATCACCAGATTAGATTTTCAAAATCCGAACAAGAACTAAAAATCTAATTTCCAAATACCTGTTATCTGGTCCGATGAAACAAAAAAATGAAATGTTAGGCCACATTACATTTGAGGGAAAAATTGGAAAACTTGGGGCAACAGATAGAACATCAGCCCAAGAATGAGAGTCGCAACATCATGATATGTGGCTGTTTATGAGGCAGAAGGGACTGGAATACTTTATGCAATATATTACCTTATGGATAAAAAAAAAAGGAGGCCAAACTGGATCTTAACAGCAAATTAGTAAAAAAAATGAAATGGTACAACAAATGATCTCACAACCATTGAAAACATTTAGCCATTAGGTATGTGAGTAAAAACATATATTTGTCTTTTTATAAAGACTAAAAAAGGGAATAAAGCAACAACAACAAAAAAATGAACCATTGCCATCCTTTTCTTGGCTTTTATCCATCGTATGGATTATATTTCCTTTTTCTTTTTTTCAAAGCAGAACAAAACGCTTTTGCCAACTTTTTGCTCACATTCTCTGTGTGGTAGCCATGGCAGCCTGGAGTTTAATCCTATTATTTGACCAATGTGTAATATGTTCTATTAAACTTTGTAGCTGTGAACGCCAGCAGAGATCAAATGCATTGTGTCTCTCCATCATAAATATGTGCATGAAAGAGCAAGAGACGTTGCTGCAGTGCTCATGTGTGTCTCCACACATTTTATATATTTTACTGAAATTATAAAGCGTTTGAATGCTGTGCCTGCATATTCTCAGAGTGTGTGAGTGAGTTGACAATATGTGCTATGGATGCTTTGCGAATTCTCTCAACAACAGATTCCGGCGAGAACATTATTGCTGCTATATTCAGACTCTACATCCCAAGACAACAAACACACATCCACAGCAGAGACCGTTGCTTCTATTATGGATGAAGCAATGATAGGGGTTCCGAATTTATCATGCGAGCTTTTAGTGTTTGTGGTTAATCAATGCTAAAGCAGAAATATGCGGCTGTCGAGCATATTCATTACAAAATTTCAGGTTACTGCAGATGGCTTTATCTGATTTTCGGTTTATTTCTAAGACTAATTGAAGTTCATCAGCATATGTTTGAAAACACATTACCATTTATCATCCATATCATAAAAAAAAAATCCACATGGGACAGACTTTAAAGGTTACGTTTTTCTGGGACATGTTATTTTACCTTGATTTATTTTTTTAAACTTGAATTTTTAAGATAATATCCCAAAAACAATGATTTTATACCCACATTAAAAATATATCCCCAGAGGTTTTATTCTTTTTATTTGTTCTAACATCTGTACGGAAAAAAAATAAGAGCAACAAAGAACATACAAAGAGTTTCACAACATAATTTGTGTAATAATAAGCAGACATTAAGCACAAACAACTACTAACTAAATTAAAATGCAAGGTTTACTGTCCTTCAGGTTCATCACACTTTACTTGCACTAATTACAATAAAGAATATTTTGACTGCCTCTACAAATTTTGCTCCCATGATAGTGGTATTTTTGCTCCCTCCATGTTCCTTTTAACTCAGATTTGCTTCTCACTAATGTTCCGTAATAAAACTTTGAAGTCTTTGCAAAACATATGTAAGACCAGACAGTCTATTCAATGTTTAATTTGTTACTTACAGCATTCAGTTGCATTTATATCTTATATAAGGGCGTAACATAACAAGGGAAATAAGTACAAATTAACACAATACTATTCTGGTTTTTATTATATGAACCACTTTAAAAATCATGCATTATTTTTTTCTATATAGCATGTACGCACTACTTTGCCCTGGTTTGAAATTTTTGTACAATGTTAGAAAGTATAATGGGCTTAAATATTTTCACAACGCACAGTGTTGAATTGATCTATCAAATCTTCAATGTGTAAAGTTCAAATGTAATTCCAGAGTAAAAACATCACATCTATGAGGACTAATATAAAAAATGTAACACGATCTTAAAATAATATATTGAAATAATTTCTCCACAAGTTTCCTTCATTTGTTTTAAATTTGACAGGAGCTTTTTAAATGTTCGTGCCTTCTGGTCTTTTCCAGTAAATGATTTATACACCCTTGTCACTGTGATGAACACGTTTTTATTATGGTTTTCATCTGTCAATTGTAATATAAAAAAAAATCAAACTGCTTTGAAATTAATGCAGAGTTTAAAGAACCTGTCTCCTTTCATTGCTTTGAAGTTTATCCTGCATATAACTGGATGAGAAAATGAATGTGCATGTCCCTGTCCTCCCTGTCCCTGAACATACTGTATGATTAAGGTAGTGATCTGGTGCCGCCTGTGGCTATACGCTTTATATCACTGCTACTGATCTTTTTTGAAGGATTTCAAAATTTGGGCTGACTTCACTCAGTTAATCATTGTTTAAGAAATAAAATGTGATTATTTTTTCAATTAGGTCAGAGTATATTGATTTTTTTTGTGTGCAAGAAATCTTTTAAACTGCCTATTGCACAAAGATAAACACTATGATGGAAATTCCGTTTTAGAAGGTTTAAGAGCAATGGTGTGACAAAAATCTTTAATAAAAATATAGATTCTAATATTATTTAAAGCCATGCTTGCCGGATTTTGTAAGGTGAAATTGATTTATTATCCTTTTGACATGAACTGGATTATTAAACTATGAGGAAAAGTTATGCTTTCAAATGATCCAAGAAGAAGAAGAAGGAATAATCTCATTAACAACTGGGATATTTTCCATTATTTTGAGTATAATAGAACATAAATTATTATTACTATTACTATCATTTTTTGGCTGCTCTAAAAATGTTGATGTGCACATAAAATTATCAAAACACCGTCCACAAATCACACTTGTATCACTAAATTACTGATTAGATTAACACATTTGTTTCCCTTTTCTTTTTCTGTACCTCTTCTTTAGAGAATCCGGTAATTTTCCACATAGGTTTGAGGAACAGTCAATTCTACCAAACTGTCTGTGTGGTATTCAAGGATGAGGTAAGACGTGTAAAGTCTGATTGCTATTTTTCCTGGTTTCTGTTGACCTGATTAAGTATTTGATTGTTGTGCAACAAACTGGTAAATATTAATATTTGAACAATTTAATCTATGTCCGAGTGGATGGGTGAATTTAAATTATAAAAGGAAGGATTATAAAAATACAATTTTGAAAGGGAAGACAGCTGTTTAAATCAAATTATGGTCAAACAAGTCATTTTCTAAAGCAAACTAGGTGTTTACACTGGGGAATGTGGTCCAATGCTATTGGACCAGTGTCAGCATCCATTCTTTACTGATTTAGGTGCAAAGTCTTACCTTCTGTGTGAGAGAATCCCTCTGCAGTAACTTTCCATTGGATCAGGACTCCAAGGAGAGTTAGGACAGGCCAAACCCCGAGGATCACCCAGGTGAACCAACAGACAGGCTTCTTTGGTGCCACCTACAATTAACATCAAAATATATTGTTAAATACAATTAACAGAAGTGAGAGAAATTGTACGACTTAACTTATTTTCCTGCTTCACATGCTTTGTTTCCATGAGATTAACACATTCAGTTTGGTCACACAGTACTATTTCTATACATATTTTAGATGTCGATTGCCATCAAGGGAAAGCATCTAAGTCTTGGTAGAAAAGTCCTATTCTCATTTTTCTTCTGGTATAAAAAAATAAGTTACAGGTGCTTAAAGATTTCATCGATCATTTAGGGTGTTAATTGTTTGCTAGGAGCTGGTGTAAGCCTGTATTGTGCATGTTAAGGATAATTACTCACAATTTCCATTTAAAGATACACCTAACACTCCGGTTTTAATTTGATAGACACACCGTTGTCATTAAACATTGCAAAATTTCTCTTAACTTATATTTTGAAAATATAAATCCCTTTAAATACAAAAAGGTTGTTTTACTTTCAAAACAAAACTATTTGCAGCACTGCAAAAATGTAAATACAGAAGGTTTTTAATCTTCAAATGTGTCAATATGCATTTGACTTTCACTCTAGCATTAACATATCATGAATTTTCATTCAGCAAAACCTGCCTCAAGGTGAAATCAACTCTGGCACGCACAAGCACAGTCTTGGGTGCAGTTGCCCTAACCTTGAGTCTGTCGTAGATGTAGTGTACCAAGGCAAACAGCTCTATAAAATAATCCACTGTGACAGTGATGACGGCAGAGCCAAATGTTGCTGTGGAGAAGGTGACGAAACAGCGTTGCCACTGAAGAGTGAGAACGGCAAACAACGTCCCGGAGCCCAGGAGAATACCCAGAGGAACCCAAACTGTTTTAGGGTGATAGAATTCCTCCATAACCTGAGAAAGGAGAAAAAACAAATCTGTTTAGAAGTTCCTACTTTTATTATAGGTTGTAAAAGCATGTTAAATTAATATTATTACCAAAGGAAATCGACAAAAAAATAGAATTAAAAGATTATATATATATATATATTTTGTGAGCTTACAGGCTCCTTTGTAATGACAGAGCTGTCACTTTGAGTGAAAATAGCTTTAAAAATTCGCCAACTTTATTCCATTTGTTTAATCCTAGAAGGTAATAAGATCAAAAAACATTTGAAAATTTGAATTAACAGAGTTATAAAGAAGAAGAATGTTGGGAATGGGTTGCTTTGTGACAATTGATGATGCTAATCTAGAAAGTAAATTCATTTAGTTAATTAATATAAAAAAAGAACGTTTTCAAATATTTGGATAATGATCCAAATCATTCAATGATCAATGGTATGATCTGTGACTATGCCAAGTATATAGTCATTTAGACCGAAGCTATATAAAAGGAAACTATTTGCTTTACTTCTACTACATGTGATTCATCCATAGGAAAGGAAAGGTATATGTTCATTAAATAACATTAAGGCGAAGTTTAATGCAACAATGTTTCTTATTTTATTTTCATCTTTTAGCTTGTATATCTAAAAGCACCATAGATCTACTTTTTCAGGGACATTGTTTCTCAATCTTGAACGTCAGGGCACACAATCCTGCAAGTTTCAGTTGTTGCTACAGACCTAGCTTAAATAAACGTGTGATTAACAGGCTTAAAAAGCACTTGATGGCAAGCTGAGGAGGTAATGCAATCATTTAAATCATGTGTCCTGGAGCAAGGACACGTCAAAATCATGAAGGTCTCTGGACCCTCAATAAAAACACTAGGGGCTGGTGTTTTTATTAATATTTACCATTCTAATTGCTATTAGATACTGAAGCTGCTGTAAATGTCTGCCCTGATTTGGCTTTTTCATAGAAACATTAATAAACTCTGCCCTCTCAAAATCCTCCTCATTAAGTGTCAGATCAGCTTGGATTTTAGATCTGCGTTTACTGCATAACTGTGTTACTCCTATAATTAAACTGTTGAGTTTCTCATTACTGGCTCCTTGAACTTGGCCATTCAGTTAATTATTGCCTTTACTTATTAAATTTTCCTTTGTCAAGACTTGTTCAATTCATTACATTACACATTCAAAATAATATTAACAAGACTAACATAATCAGTATTTTATAAGCTGTAAGCAGGCCTGAAATTTTAGCCTTTAACAGACTAGGCTAAATTCTTTGTGTTGATAAGTTAAATCAAAATACCCATGCACTAACGGGTAACATCATCCACAACTCACTTCGCTTAGAAGAATATTACAGAGCGAAGAACAAAGTTAAATATTTTCAGTCTTAGCTGAGGTTTTGAACATGTGCTGACAGAAAGCACAGACATGTATGAAGCTATGTAAAATAATTGTCGCAGCTACTACAGAGCTCTATAACTTGAAGGGTGTAATTCAATTTGGTACCATTTTATACCCTTACACTCGGAATGTTTAATCAGATTTGCACAAGAGAGAATTGGCCAGGTGCAAACAGGAAGGCTGGATTTAAGTTGTTTTGTTTCTTCGTAAGGTTTTAATTATGCCGAAATACAAAATACAGGCATCCCTCAGCTGATCTCAGAGCTAAGGTAAGTGTTTACATTTTTTGAGGAATACAAACAAACACAAATGTTTACTTCTAGAAATGTTATGCTATAAGAAAATATGAAACTACACTGTTTGCTTTTAAAATTATGGTGGGATGTTGTCTCTGTCAAAGAAATGTAAGAGCTGTACACTACAGTGGTTTAAAAAAATGAATTTGGCTAAAATTTGCATTATTTTTTTTAAACTTTAACAATTTAAAACGGTGATTGTAAAGCTGCTTACAAATTTCTGATTTGTGCAAGACAATACCAATTATGCAATTGTCTTAATTTCTTCTGCATGTCCACAAAAATTAAAAGAAGACCAACAACAGAAAGGGAATTACCACAAGTGATGCAACTCCAACCAGCAGGCCCAGCAGCAGGCCTACCATAAAAAGACCCACGCTGCGGACCAACATTGTCACCAGTCCACACAACGTCCCGATGCCCAGGCCTATACCGACAGATGCCTCTACACTCAACTGAGTGTCCATCACCCTCTCCTTGTAGCACAGCATGAAGATTACTACAGAGCCAAACATTAGGCCTGTTAGAAACAACACTGCCTTGAAGCATCGGTAGCCTGAAGATGGAAAACAGAGGTTAAGGTAAGTAAGGTTATAAGGCACACAGAGATCACATAGATCACACATGACTTGAATGTTCAGTGACTTATCGAAGCAATCCATCTTTCTGTTTGTCGGTGGATTTTTTTGTTGTTTTTTGTATGGAAACTGTATTTTGAAGATGAAAGCTTTTATGGTTAGAATATTTGGGAAAACTCTATTTACTCAGAAAAACCCACATGACAATAATAAAGTATACAATGAAAAGCAATACATGACTGTGGGAGCTCAGAAAGAAAATTACTATTTCATAAAAGAAGGCTTTTTTGACAAGGACCTCATCAATAAAACGGCCACACAGGGTTTCTTTGATTTACCCAATTAATTCTCATTATCTTAGTACGCAGCCCTGTTTCCTCCATTTGACTCGATGATTGACTGCAGAGTATTTTATAAATTCAAGCGGTTACGGATATAAAAAAGCGTGTTATCTAATTGTACCAGAAAACAATCTAATATAATAGCGAGGCCAAACAACTAGCGGAAGCATAATTTGAATAAAAAGACATTTTTTGTTTAAGAGAGAGAACAAAAATAATAAAAGAATCATTCTAAAGCTTATAAATGAACTTCAAATTTGAAAAATTTTATAAAAACTCATCCAGATTCATCCATGATGAGGTTTTGAGCTGCTATACTAATTTTCTCTTTACCGTCATGCGCTCAACCTGTTACATATGTTAATTTAAATGTATTTTTATTTAAATATCACTGCTAAATCATCAAAAGCTGAGCTTATCAATCGTTTGAATCTCCTTGGCTTTTGTGTTTACTATTTTTGGTGTGACTATTTGTTATTTTTCTTCTGACTCTCTGAGTTTCAGTCTTGAGGGTACCCAACCTCAGATAATAATCTTTGTTTAATGAGGCATTGCTCTGCTGAGCAGCACCAATGTCCAAGCTTCTCCCCTGTGACCATGGCTCATTTGTTAGACTAGCTTCTTGTAGCTTTTTTTTCTTTCTTTTTTTGTTTGTTTGTTTCTTTAATACATCTTATCTGGGATGTTTGCTGAAGCCTATGTAGTTTTTACATCTGTTTTCACTTATGCTACATTACATCTAAATATATACAAGCCATATGAAACATCAACTGCCATTTTGAGCATGTATTTAATAAATGTGATATTAGTTCACAGCATCTCAAGATTTCTACCAAATAATAAATTATGTTTTTAATGTGTCACTTGTAATTTCCTGGTAACATGTTTAGTGACTCATCTTTTCCTCTCCCTTTCTCAGCTGCTTATCCCTCCAACTGTTCGACTACTTCTGTCATCCACTCATCCCTCCTTCTTTATCTTTCCTCCTTGGCTCTTTTCTTTCCTTTCTCTTCCTTCAGCCATCAGCCAGTCCCATCTGCTCATCCCTGCTTAATCAGCTCACGTCTTCCATCACATTATCCCCCTTTTGCTTCGCTTCATCTGCCCTATTAAACCAAACTTACTCCTGATATATACTATGACTGTTTCTGAATGAACTAAATAGAAGCAGACAGTATTTCATTCCGTCCAGTCTTATGTCAATCCCTGATTCTTCAGTGATATAAGCAACCTTTTATCTAAATAATCCTTCCCCAACAGATCACCCTCACTAATGTATTATTGTTTAACCCTATCTGAGGGAGTTTTGAAACATACAAACAATTTGCTGGCATATGTGCAACTGTATTCACTTTTCTATAATGTATTTTGTTTTACGAAGAAACAGTTTGAGCTAATATGAATTAATTAATTAAAAACACATAATATGTAATACTTTTGCAGATATTAAATAGAATATTTGATCATCAATGGATGTAAAACTTACAATCATACGGAGTTCCTCAAGGTTTCCCTCTCAGGCTACTTTTTTTAAAATCAATATCTATATTTACATCTCTATAATGTAGAATAAAAAAATTCAGTACGGCAAGTTTTTCAGAATAAATGTACTTTTTAATAATAACATTTAAGCCCTTTTTAAAGGGGGGGGGGGGGGGGGGTAAATCAAACATCATAGAAATCTTTTTACATCTTTTTATATCTACATCCCCCTCCCTCAGGAAAAATTTATTAAAACAGGAACCAGGTAACTATAACAACAAACTACATCAATACATATTATATCCCTGAAAACATAGTGGCTGTTAGAGTATTTTATAGGACCTGAAACTAAACACTTATGTGCTAGGAAGTGTGTGAGCTTGCCTATGTAGTTATAAGGTTTCTCCATAACCTAGCAGGTGTGGGGAGACACTGACCCAGGCCCTGAGACCCGAGGCAGAGCCACCGCAGCATGCAACCATGAAACTTTCAAATGCATCGCTTCTCCAGCACACCTGCATCAAATAAACTTCTTGTTGCCGGGCTTCTGCAGAGCTACGTAACTGCCAGTGAGGGAATTAAAGCTTTTTGATTGAGGTGTGTTGGAGCAGGGATGCTTATAAACATTACTGGATGGATCTCGGCTTGGCCTACCCTACCATTGACCTAAGCCAGGAGTCGGCACAAACTTAGACTCAATTCTAACTACATTAAGCTTAGAACTAAATCAGTCAAAAAGCATCTTGAAAGCATTACAAGGCACCAAATAGATTTGGCACTAAATGTATTTCCGAGCTGCTTGTCATGTATGAGCCCCAGGGCCTGCTGTTCATCAGATACATGTTTTCAAAAATTAATTGAAAGCCGAATTTAGCTTATATGATCTTAGTTGGAAGAAAAACATTTTTTATCATATATTAATTGTTGTGATGCATTTTTCTTGACATGTTCAGCGCCTCTAATTTAAAAACAGTTTGAAAACATGCTATATTCACTTGTTATGGAAATGGAAATGTATACAGTGTTTCTTGCTGTGTTGTTTTTGAGCAGCGCCTTAATAATGTAGCATCTGGCGATAGGTTTTCCCGAGACATAATGAATTGTCATGTTGTTCTACAAGCGTCAGTGAATCCTTCTCTATGTTAATGCAACAAACCGCAACATGCCTTCCCTTATCAGTGTTCATGCAAGGACACCATAGAGAGTAAAAAAAATGCATAAAAACAAATGTATGGTATTCTTAAATATAAACTGATATTAACAAGACATTTCTTATTATTTCTGTAGGCTTGTAAAGTATATGTCGAAACTGCTTAACTATTAGAGAGGCAACATAAGCAGATTTGCTAGCAGTGATTATTCCAGAATATGGAAGTTTAAAAACTTTGGTAGGGAACATAGTTTGTATATAAATAAATTGCAAATTTTCCCCACCTAAGTGAATTTTATTCTCAGTCACAGTAGGCCTATTCTAAGCAGTTTGACAACCTGGACTTTCTTTATCTTACATAATAAATACATCACCATGTTTAGTGAAGAGATGTGCAAAATTATAACTATCTGTTGACAGTTGCCACATTTTTTCACATTACAAATCGAAACATTAGGCTTTTTTTTATTATCGGGAACAAATTAATGCAAAATTTTCTGTTTGAATAGTAAAAAACCTGATGGCTAAAGATAATTCAAACACAGGAATAGTATTTATTACAGCATGCCTGGACATTGAAGCTGCGCTATCACCAAATGTAGTTATTAACTCTATTTTAATGCTATGGTTTAAAATGATTTACAATGCTGATCAGATGATCTCTCAAACACACCAGACACTTTCAAACGGGAGCTAAGCACATGTTTTAGAAAAGGTTAATAACACCACTGAATATTGAATAGTCAACTGTTCTTTAAAGAACTCAGATAAAAATACTGTCTGTTCAAAGCATCCTACCAACATTATTGAACTGTGATAACTTTAACTAGCAATCTGGAGCTGGGTAATAACTACATAAACATAACTGAAAGTCTGTTTGTATTAATTTGATACTAGTAGCACAATTAATTGTCATTAAACAACTGTGTTTTACTTTTTTATTTTATTTTATTTTTTACTTTTCCTTTTCTTAAACGTAACTCGAGCTTTTCAACATACACAACATGCTGCTGCACTACATAAAACCATTAATGGAAGGAGAACCAGCAGGAACTAGGGCTGGGATAGATAGGCATTGAAGATAAACAAGGGGTCATTGGTAAATATAAAAGTACACCTTTTATTGTCTATTGTAACTAGGATTATTATAGATTTTTCAAAAACTGTTCTTGAATGACAGTGAAAACTGCTGTGCAGTCACTTAGGTCAAGCACATTAAACGTGTGGTCCAATGTTGTGTGTTCACACTTTGTGTATAAGTGTAACCAGCAGTAAAGAAGCATCAATCCAGAGAAGGCCGGAAAAAAAGGCATACAGTGCCTTGCAAGAGCATTCATACTTTACCATTTTAACCTTTCTGAAATTCAGATCTTTAGAACCAAAAATATGAAAATGTGTTGTTTCAACTGTTTTAACTGCAAAAACATATGTTTTGTTTGAGCACAGCAAACTAAATGTGAATTTTGCTTTGTTGGCGTGTCATTTTAAATTCCATTAAAATACATTAGAGCTGGTGGGTGTAATGTGGCAAAGAAAGTGAAAAGTTCAGGGGTATCATTTACATTTTCTTGGCACTGTATCACATTAATTGTTCCCCTGGAGAAATTTACTGTAATTATTTTTTCATCACTCCATTGTGTGGTGACCCTAAAATATCCTACTGATGATAAAATGGATTGTCGTTCTAGCCTGGACCCAAATCTAACCTTCCAGAAAGACGCTGTTTGCCTTCAGGTCTGAGTTTTTCTCATAAGATATGTTTGTTTTAGCCTTTTGAAACTAATTAAGTTGTTTAAAGTCACTGAGTTTTAAGTTAAGACGATGTTGTCATTCTGCTTTCTCATCTTCACTCACCAAAGAAGCAGTAGATGATCCCGAAAAGGCAGCACATGGAGCACACCACCGAGGGAACAATCTCATACCTCCTCTCGATCTCCTTGTCACACTTCAGGCCCATCTCGGCTAAACCCAGAAGCTGGCTTGTGGAAGTCATTGTGGCTCTGCTTGAGGGGGAAGGGTTTAAGGGCAGCAAGGAAGGCAAGGAGGGGTGAGAGACACAGGGATTCCTGACTCAGTGGACCTCACCCATGGAGACGTGTTTGCCTACAAATGGGAGGCGTGTAGAAAGAGGGTGATGGAGAGGGGCGGTGGAAATGAATGAGGGAGTGAAAAGAAGTGATTATTGATTGTTCTTCTAAGTACTCAGCTGTGAGTGCTGACAGTTCAGTAATCATGTGCCATAAGAAAAGGAACATCTGAGTAGAAAAGCGTGCTTAAGTACCTCTTAAGAAAAAATGCAATGCAGCCAGAATGGCCCACAAATATGTACACAAACATGTTGCAACAACTAATCATGGTGTAGCACAAAAAAATAGTTGCTATAGAAAGCTTAACAGAAGCATTTGCATAAATTAGCATTTTGTGGAAAATTTGAGGTACAAATGTAAAACAACTCATGGGTATTAGATACATCTTACAAAAGCAATTGCTCTCAAAGACTTAAAAGGTTTCATTTGTACTATGACAACTCACTAGAAACAACCCAGTAGCTCTTAGTAGTCAACAAAAAGATGCAGTTGTAGGAACTGATAAATACTGCTGATGAAGGTCATGAATGTTTGACAGATTTTGTCTGAAAATAGCTAACAGAGTTTTAAGTCATTTACTGACACATTGCAACTCAGCATGCAGTACAAAGATAAAACTCTGACTCTTTGTCATTTCAAATATATTCATACAACTTTCTTTTCTAGTCATCCTAAAACTAAACAAGCCTTCAAACCATGTACGTAAGCGCAGTAGGAACTCCTCTGGTACAATTTTTAGCATCATCAGTACTCTTAAATTTAATTTGCGAGAAAGACAGTAAGTTCCTCACAACAGATGATCTATTCCATCTATGATTTGTCCCCACAGTCAAATACATGCTTAAATGTATGTCACATTTGTGGAATTATGGCAGCTTTCAATTAAAATAAGTTTGCTGAGGAAAGCAGAAAGGCTTTCTGTGTTAAAAGAGACTGTAGAGTTATACATGTGCCAATTTTGTATACCTATATTTCCATAAAGAATTAATAAAACAATCTTTATTGCTTTTAAAAATATATCTAAGAAGATCAAACATGAATATTTCAAAGTGTTTCTTTTACTCTTAGCACAATCAAATTTATTAATAGCAGAATTGTCAACAAGTCATATCAACACAGACTTTAAAGATGCCTAAAGGCAAAAATGTGTGTTATTGTTTTACATGTTTGGTATTTGTGAGAAAAACTTAGCCTCAATGACATCAACACCACCCGCCACTAAAATCCCTTTTGTGCTGTATTTATCTGGGGATGAGACAGGAGCACATTTGAGGCAGCACGTTATATTTGATGAGGAACTAAATTCACTCACATGCACGCAGCATACTGAATGGGAGAATAACATAACAGTGACAAGCTAAAACATTCCTACTTATTATTTTCTGTAAAAAAGCTTGAAAACAGGTTGGGATTATCATGGCTAAGGGTTTTAAAGATCTTCTATATTGATATCTGAAATCCTTCCTCTTCTCCAAAATTATTCTGCTAGCTTTTGGCCTGATAAATTATAGATGGTACTTACTATGTCCTCAGAGAATGCAACCTCAACAATAGTAATACTTTTTCTTTATAATTTTTTTTTTTGTTAAACAGTTGCTGACCAAATAATTGCTTTTAAAATCAATGTTTGATGTAACTAAGATTTGTCAGCACCCTCAGCTTAGAAATCCTTGCTCTTCTTTAGTCCTTTGGAAAAGCAAGTATTTCCTGACTGCTGACTTCCTAGTTCATTGAAAAATGTTGTCTTGTTTATTATAGCTAGTATCTTTCTTTCAAGGCAATAAAGAATTGAAAGCCTAACTGGGGCATTTCTGTACTTGTTGCAGAAAAGCTAATCATCCACTTTAAAACAGTTAGAATAAATAGATTTCAGCCTTCCATGAATAAGATCTTAGGAATATATTGTAAAACCTTATATTTGTTGTGTATTTCAAAGGATTGTCTGTATGTTAATAAAGCTGCTAGATATTGAATCAAGCACAATTTTTGTAGCTGCAGTGCAGGTCGTGATTCATGGAGCACAGACTGTTGCTGCCAGCCAAACACCCACACACAGTTCTAAACCCATTCATGTACCAAATCCCAGTGGTTACAATTTCAAACTTAGACACAAATTAAGACCTTCTTAGTCAATAGACTCACTCAGTGGTAGGTACTTTTAAATGAAAGCATCAGTACTGTATTTTATGGACCAGCTGATTTTGCAGATAAGGTTCTAAATGGATGTTTTGCCAGTACATGTTTACTTTAAAGATATTATTTTAGTCATGCTATATCAGCACTTTCCAAGGCTATAGTCTAAATTGAAATTTACGTCTCTTTGCTCATGGGTATTTACTCACTATAAAAAACGCATTTAACAAAAAGGTATACAGTCCACTCCGGGCTTCCTTAAAAAATATGCATTAAATGACCTGTTTAGCTGTTTCTGACCTATTTAGAAGGAGATTAACTAGTTCAGCACAATTCATAGTTAAGTACCAAATACTAAGTATTAAACTGTTAGAAAAAAGTTTAAAGTTATAAATCTTTAGGTCTGTCTTCACAAGGTTTTCACATCTACAAAATGAAAAAAGACATTCTTCAGCTATAGTTTATTCAGATTGGAGTAAAATACTACAATGTTAAATTTCTTCACAGTTCTATACTGGATTTAGGAGAGCCATTTCATTTGATCTTAGGTTGTATACTAGTATAGATGAACCTTCACACCAGTAACAAGTCATTTTCCAACCTCAAAGAGATTTACTTGGATTACCTTTTATTTATTGCATCCATTTTACCTTCAACTCTGACCAACTTCTCTGTCCCCCTTGGAGGAGGCCTGCCCCACAACATAATGTTGCTACTATTATGTTTTACAGTACATGTGATAAACGGGTCTGCTTGTGACCACACTGGGTTTAAAATGCAAACCTGCAAGTTTAATATTTTTGTAATCTGCACAAAGCACATTTACAAATTTACTGTGTCACCTTAACGGCTTGCGAAAACCGTAAAATTGTAATTCTTGCTCTTCTTCATGAGAGACATTTTTTTTGGGTAGAAAAACAATTATATTGTTTATAGACCCCCCCCCCCCACTGTAAGCTTTGGATTTCTGCAGCTCATCCAGAGTTACAATGGCTCTCCTGGCTGACTCACCAAATGATTCTTTACTTTTTGCCCTTAGCATCTTAACAGATTAAGAATTGTGCCACGCTATTTATATTTTCAGATGATAAAAGAAACAGTGATGTGTAAAATGTTCAAAGTTTGATTTATTTGCTATTAATTCTATCATTTCTTTTAACCTGTTCACAACTCCCTGACCTTTGTACTGTCTTCTGTGGTGTCCAGGAAAACTTCACTAACACTCTCTAAAGAGACGTATCACAGGACAGCTGCATTGTCAGAATTTCGCCGCCGAAGCATACTGGATTAGCCATGTTCTGATATGATTTTTTTTTCTTTTTAAAATCTCTAATTCCTCAGTTTCTGCCAGAAATGTTACTTTTTTTTGAGGAAAATATTCACTCCGATTATGAAAGCTGTAAAGCTGGAAGACATTTTCATGATATTATTTTATTTCTGGACAATTGTTATGGAGCAAAACCATGGCAACTATGGTGGATAACCATTAGCTGAAGCGGCTAATTAAACATAACAAAAGCTGAAAAAGCTCAACTGCAAACACGAATCCCGAAAGAGTTAAAAAGAAGATGGAATGCATCCATTGCAGAAGCATGGAGAACAGAGAGAGGAGGATGAGGTGTATTCATATCTACATTAATAAAGACTGTATTTTTTTTGTAGTTTTTACTGTATTTTTAACAGTAGGTACGTCGATATTAGAAGTTTTCCTGTATGTAAAAGCAAAATCTGTTCACAGATACCTTAGGGTAACTTTTAATTAGTGCTTCGATTGTGTTCTAAATGTATGTACAACATTGTGTTTCTATTCATCCTATAAGCACATAGTAAAGTATTTTTTAAAACAAAGTTTAATTTCATGAGGACGACAGATTAAAGACATAAACTTGCAAATTAGAAGATAAGCAATGAAATGCAAAAACTGCAATTCATTTAAATATGTTCTTATATAAACTAGAACATCAAACAATGTACTTGTTCTAAAAGTTTTTGTTTTTTTGTATACCAGAGGATAACTATTACAGTAAACAATTTTAGGTCAGTTCTTATAATAAGTTACTAAAGTTTGCAGTAATGACCCATGGTTTACAGGCTTGCACATGCATTTCTTTGTTGCTTCTTGGTGTACATTACTTGCCAAAAAGTCTTCCCAGGACAAAGTTATAAAGTCTTGGAAAATGTGTTGTGTTGCTTGGTCATGATGCCCTTGCTAATAAGCAAACTACTTGCTAGGAATGGAACTGTTGACAACCTCAGTCAAAAAAAGATGCAACAGTTCATCATCCCATAAACATAGTTTAATTTAGGCAAAGATTCCTGAAATTAAAAAAGCCAAGATGAGTGCTATGAGGCAAATGAATATTAGTCTGTCAAAAAAGTTTTCAAACCAAACGATTATATCAATGTTGATTTCCAGAAATATGTTCAAATATGGAAAAATTTCAAGAAATAAGCAACCATCTTTTGACCTTTAAAGCTGAATATTAAATCACATTTCATAGTCACCCCAGCAGCCCCCCAAGCTACAACAACATCAATGTGGGATCGTTTTAAAAGCCAACCAGTAAAGTTCTAAAAACAAAGAATAGTATATTATGCAACAACGTCACGTTGTAACTGTTGCTATAACAACCCGCAGAAACAGTAAGACATTGCAAACGGCTCATAGGACTCATCTCCATGGGAATGTACAGAGCCAATTCATGATGGTTTCCTTTGAGACTCCTAGCTGTATATAGGCCTGACCTATGACCCCATTCAGCTAGTGCCATTTTAGAATTCACTCACACATTAGGGTTTCTCCACAAAAAGGGCTTGATTTACTCCACTCAGGACTAGCATAAGCTAAAACTGCCCTTTCCTCAGTCTTGCCAAAGTAAACATTCACATAGATATGGTTAAAATAGCATATATCTATCCTTATAGTTTACCTATCTAGGAATTGTTCCTCTCAAATTTTTCTTTTAAAAATGTTAGTCCTTAATTTCTGGCAGCCTTACTTTTTCCTTTTGGTTATGGCTGGTGGAAGGATTCTCTGCTGATGTTTTCTAGCGTTTGGACATTTTTTATGATGTGTGACCTCAAGAAAAATGTGGTTTACAACTAAAAGCACCTGAATAAGATTGCAAAAGCTTAAATTATGTGTCAACTACAACCACAAAGCCTCGATGAGTTGAAAAGATCCAGAGCATGAGCAGCAAGAAGAGAGAAAGGGAAGACTTTTAATAAATCTTTTCCATTAATAATAACAAGTTGGATGAATGGAGACTGAAGACGGCACCTTCAGTCACAGGCAGCTTCGGGTCTGCAATAATAGAGGCTGCCACAGAAAACAATCTTTGGCCGCAGTCATTAGAATCTACTACATTTTTCAAAGAAACCTTTATAATATGAGTTACAACAACATTTAATTACCCTCTCGAAATTAGGAGGCATTTTTAATTTAATTTAATCGAATTTTAAGATACCAGAATAAACTCACTAATTTGATAAATTTAAGTGCCCACAATAATAAAAAAATAATAGAGCCTAATTAAATTTATTTTAAAAGCCATACGAATGATCAGGGTACTGCCTGTCATACTGAGTCCTAAATGTAGCCATTCTGGGTTCGATTCCATCCCTCTCAGCTCATTTTCTGTGTGGCAACGGTTTAATAAAGTCCAATAGTGCCAAAAACGTCTTGAAATAACAAAAATATAAACAAAACAAAACAAAAAAAACATACAAATACAAATTTGCCACTACCTACAAGAGGGACACAGGAAGCCTGTGGAAGATGATTCCATTGCCCACCGTGTGCAACTGAAACCTGCTGGGGGAAAAACTGAACAGTAATGTCATGCCTACTGTGACACATTCTGGAGGCAGCATGATGATGTGGAAAGGCTTTTCTCCAGCAGCTACAGGAACGCTTGTTGGAGTAAATGGGCAGGAAAGTGAAGCTAAACATAAGTTATTTTACAAGGTCATGGAGACATGGAAACATGGAAGTGTGCTCGGACTCAATCAACCAATGACAAAAAGACATCCTTCCACAATTTTGAACTAATTAATCGTAAATTCTCTTGGCAATGAAAAGCTATTTCCTCAACTGTGACAACCTTTCCTGTTGAGCAACTATATAATTTGAAAGATTATGACAACTATGTAAGCGTGCATTTCTGATATATATTAATTACGTCAAGAAAAACTCCCTCTTTATATATAAACTGACATAAACTTACATACACAAGTTTAACGTGACGTGCATCATCAATAAATATATGCTGCAAACACACAATGAGGGCTAAAAACAGAAAATTATAGCATTGCGTGGCATCAGTCAAAACATTTTTTTCAGTTATGTGTTTTATATACTCCCCTCTGAGCAGAAGTGTGAGAATGCTGCACTAAACCAACATCTAAATGATGCCTTACAGGCTTATTCTGCCTCCCACTGACAAAGAGCCCCGAACAGACCTAAGCGCCCACCACAAATCACAACACACAATCTTTGCATCCGTCATCGTAAGCACCATCGGCAATAATTTAAGGTCAAATGACAAAAACTCTGTGTATTGCTGCTCTTTCTATTCAGAGTGCCGCTTTTTATTCAGTCTTCTAAATTAATGAAAAAGTAGATACTGCGAGGCTACGTATCACACATTATTAACATTGCACTGCGAAAAAGTTTGGATCTTAAAATGATTAAAAACTTTTTTTTTTCCTTTGCAGTTATGCTGTTTGAGCATAATATATATTTGCAAGTGTTTTTATTTTATCCGCACACCCCTTCGTGTGATAAATTATATTTTCTAATCTAATGCTGATACGGTGCAAACTGTCAGGAGGAAAAACAGGAAGCATTTCAAAGTGTCAAGCCAGGGTGGATTTCTGTGTGTTTTGCATGTGTGTCAACATGAATATTTCAAAGGCCTCACACTGAGTGGCTGCGACATAGCATTGCCCGAACTAGGACACACATCCTTTCCTGGTGAAGATCGGAGGATTTAGACAAGGAGAGGGAGTGAAAATAGCAGTTGCAATTACTGCTTGTGAAAAAAATATGAAGAGAAATATCAATCTAATTGTTGTAACATTGTGCAACACTAAAGGACATACTAAAAATAACTTTTATTTTATATTTCTAGTTACAAAGTCAACTGAATGGTTCAAAGAAACTAAGCAAAAGAGAACTTACTTTGCTATTTATGAGCACAGTTTATTCTTAACTTTTAGAAAAATTGTGATATTTATTTGTTGGATTACTCCTTCAACTCAAAACACATTGCTGTCATTTCTTTGGATCAGAAAGCAGGACTTACTGTGAATAACTGCCATGCCATTTCCTGTGTGCTATGGAAAAGGGTTAAAGAAATCAGTTGACAGTAAATTTTTTGGAGATGATGACAATTACCAGGCTAGGCTGCTTTTCATTGACATCATAGATTCCTTCGGTCTTAAGACAGTCTGTCTCGTCCAAGTCCATACTATTGATTTTGGCTACATTTCAGCATGCTAAAACCGCTTCACCGCCATTCAGTGTTGTTATAAATTGTGCATAATGACTCTTAATGTGGTTGTGATTGGCTGTATCCTCAGGAAAGATAAAGAAGATCACATTAGTGATACGAGAGCTTCTCTGTGCATGTTAAAGCATCTAGATATATATTTGGTGATTAAACTACTAATATAAGAATTTGGAAACATTTTACTTGGGGGGTTCAAGTTTTTGGAAATTTTCAAGGAGATATTTAAGGGGCATCTTTGGGTCCCAAACCATACTCTGTATCGGAATACAAGGCAAGATGAGTAGTAGTGAGACAGCAGCTTAGGTCTGATGAGTCTTAAGTGAAATGTTTCGGGGTTAAACCTTGCTAATACCACTGAAGCTAATCCTCAAATGTCAAGCTTGTTTGCTTAATAAGGTTAATGAGTGTTCATCTCATTCAAGGATGAAAAAGGGAGGAAAAAATAAGCATCAGTACCTTAGTTGCTTGTTATACTAAAATTATAAACAATATATAAATATGCCAAGCACTGATGCTGTCAAATCATGACGGACAGTATTTAAAATGTCGTCTGACAATCTTATCTAACAGTGCAACCTCTCGAAGCACTAAAAAAAATAAATGCCTTCACTTTAGTTAAACATTAAATATTGTCTATTATTATGTTAACTGAAGTTAAAATAAACATTAGCATTTTAGCGTGGACAATATGTGGTTTGTGCTCACACTTCTAAGTCTGTCAATATTTGCATAGGCCTGCCAGCTATCTGTTTTAGCTTTTTTTTTTTTACCACATCTAACTCTTCATTGACTGACAAAACAAAAACAATGTGTTTAACAGTGCCGTCATTTATGGAAAAAGAGAAAGTGAGAGAATGCAAGAGCATATGAGTGCTGATCTAATGATTACTAACAATATGACTGAGTTTCAATCCCGGCCATCTGCCACAGGGAAGACTACTACTGTGTGCCTGTATGTGTTGGCAGCTGGGGGATGAGCACAAAGATAGTCTGCTTGGGACTCAATACGAATCACTCATGAAACTGCAGTCCCATTCGTGCTCATTCTGCACAAGGAATATGTATATTTACATGTATCCCATGTGCTTTTTGAACAATTACATTATGTTTGGTGAGAGATTGTTTAGAAAATTAGTCTGATAATTTCTGTGAGACCAGCTTGTTAGAAAAAATAAAATTAAAAAAATATGTTTTTAACTATTGAACTTTGTAATCCAAACAAGTCCCCTCCTCTGCAATATTGGATTTGACACAGATGTAACATTAAACGTGTTTTTACATACATAAATAAAAAGCTCTGTAATGCTTTGTTAAAAAAAAAAAAAAAAAGATTTAACTGTTAGTGGTGGCAGATTTCCAAACATTGTGTTTTTAATATACAGTTAAGCATATTTAACTTAAGTATGTATTTTGCATTTTGAATGTTTTGCTTTGGTTTTAACAGGTGGATTTGTGAGGCATGTAATGTACATTGCAGACAGAATGTTCCATTAGTTTGCCGACAAATTCACTGCTAATGAAAATGATGCAGCAGTAGTAATGAAAGCAGATTGAGCGAAAAAAAGAAAATAATAATAAGACTGAACTACACCTCCCATCATCACAGTTGGCATAGTAACCAGAAAGGAGCTGACAGCCTTGCCTCATGGAAATAACTTCACTTTTGCATCCTTGATTGACTAGAGTGCCAGGATGAAAATGTTACCCTCCTTGCGTATTCTGCTTATATTGGATTTTCAAGTCCTGCAGCTAGGCAATATAACTGAGCAGATTATATGAATTACAATTTATCACTTTATAGAAAATGTTTTATCACTCATCTGGGATTCTTTAATCTTGCAGCTCTTCCTGCAGCAATGTGAGTTGTACTTCACATGTTTTAGTTACATTTGGTTTAAATGGAAAGATGGGTTTTTGGTGAAACAGATTTTGTGGCACATTTAGGAAAATCTCAGAAACAAATCTTATCGTTGTCTTTATGCTTAGTGTTAGTAAAGCAGCAATACATCCAGCAATACACTATGTTACGTTCGTAAGATTAATCTTTTACAAAATTATTAGGAAAACGAAGATTCACAAAATCAAAAGTTTCACAAATCACACATACTTTTAAGTCAAAGCCAATGTTTGACAAAACCATATACTGAGGTTTTTAAGATGTCATAATTTGGATATTGTCCTGAGTGTAAAGACAATGTTAAAAGTCTATTTCAATTTTTAGCACAATTACAATAGTGCAGTTTAGCAGTGGCCATATGTGAGGATTACAGAGTAAGTCACTGTGAAATGCCTAGACTGTGGTTCCTTTGGAGTACATTGCAGTAACAGAGAAAACCTGAAATGAAAATAATGACCTGACATGGATATTGCATGTTAAAATACGTAAATCATGATTTGTTTGATAATCATAAACATCATATCTTTCTTTATACTTTATGTTGGAAGGTCTTGTCTTCTCTTTGCCTCTGATTTCCACTATTCATCTGACAACCATAAATGAACAGCCCGATTGTATTTTTATGTACTTAATACTCAGATAATTAGAAAAGTCGGATAAATAAAAAAGTAAGAGGATGATGACGGAAAGGAAATAGCAGTGGAAGCACTCATGGCTGGGCAAAACAGAATAATAGATAGAAGTTGGTTGCAGGAGCTGTCAAACTGCCCAAGATTCCCCCAGAAATGTCTAACAATGAATGAGATTTGTCACAGGTCACAACTCACTTTAAAGAGTTATATTGACTTTTTCCCCGAACAAAAATTAGTTCATTTAAATCTGTTTAAATGTAAAAAAAACAAAAAGTTTTTGTTTGAAAGCAAATCAAGCAGGGGTTATTTTTACAGGTAATTTAATATGAGCCACAATAATGTCCTCTGATAGAATGGGAAAGTAACTGTGTGCATAAAAGTTGGTCTGAGCATTGATCCATATGTAAGCCTTGGCTATTGCTCACGGTCGGAAGGTGAGGCGACAGGGGAGTAAAGAAGCTTTCATCAGATTACAGCTCATTCTCCGTCTTTCACCGTCCCTCTTTTCACCACTTAGTATCTCTTGGCTGCATTCAACCACTTGGCTTCATCTCTCCTCTTTTCAATGCTTTGCTGAAATCCGGACCTGCTTTAAGCGGCCGCATTAAATTTGTCTTCAGTCCTGCAAGGATTCATTTGCGTTTCTTTTTTTTTCGAGCAAGGCTAAAAATGGCTATTTAATTGCAGCGGTGTGACAATTCAAAGTAGTGAAAGGCCTTTTTTCGTTTCACAAGCACTTTTATTTTTACCAATGATTCCTCCAGAATCGGACTATTAAAACACTAGGAATGAAACAAAAATAAAATCGAGTTTTGGTTGGCAGCTGGCCCATGTTGTGCAGCTGCTGGCCTGAGCTAGAGTGGCCGGAGGGAGACGTTTTAATATTATTAGCTACAGTCAACCAAATAGTTTCACAGAAGTCTCATCTAATCTACCATAGCTTTGGGAACACCACACCAATATCGGCCTACATCCTTCGCCTTGCAGCTCTCTCATAGACTGACGTATTAGTATTTCAAAACTATTATAGCTAAACACCCTGCAGCTAACCAATTCAAAGTAATCATTTCGACCCAGCACAGTGGAAATTACAACACAGACTTCGTATTTGGACATTGTACACTAAAGACTATTTGCTTTAAACCGCTGTCTTAGACTTTATAGTTATTTATGTTACATACAGGCTCACATCTGAAACTATAAACGTTTTCAAAAAGTTTACTTTAGAATTTACATGGTAATAGAAAAATCAATGTTCATTTAAAAAGAAGAAGCTGTATGTTTATGACTTTTGTCGTACTAAAAATTAGGCTGCTGAGTTTTATTTTATTTCTGCGTATAACAGAGTATCCAGCATTCTCCTGCATTTGTCTATATCCACCTATTCCTATCAATTCTTGCTTGCTGTCTTTTGTCCTTTAAGTACTTTATCCCCACAGCATGATACTATCAAGCCTATTTACTATGGGGACAGTGTTCTTTACAATGGCTTTCTCCTTGCCACTCTTCCTTAAAGACAGATTTGTGGTGTGGATAGCTACTAGTTGCCATGTTAACATATTCCTCTAGCTGAGCTGTAGATCTCTGCAGCACCTCCAAGGTACCAAGTTTCTTCTGACGGATTCTATGATTAAGGTGCTCCTTACCGGGGCTGTGTGTTTAGCCACTTACTTAGATTTGCAATTTTGCCAGACCATCTTTAGATGAAAAAGGCGAGATTAAATTAATTTGCACATTTTTATTAGGAGTTGGACGATGAACAATAAACATTTTTTTTTTTTTGTAAAAAAACAAACAAAAACTTTTTCTTATTCTTCACAATAATCTAATAGTTTGTACCGGTGTCTTACATAAAATGTGAAAAATACAAATTAAAGTTCCTGGTTGTAACATGAAAAAATATCTGAAAAAACACAAGGCATATGAATCTGTTTGCAAGGCACCATCCCATGAGGTTATTTGAACCTGCTATGTGGAAGCAGGCAAAGGAACTAATGGGCCTATTTTGATGGTATGTAAAGACCCTTCCAGCAACAACATGACAGCCAAACACAAACATGCAACATGGCGAGCTGCATTGCCAGAGGCTTATTCAATGCTGGGATTTCAATGAGCTGTTTGAAACCAGAGGCTCTCAATGTGACACTATCTACATCACGCTGATGGTGCATGGATCTGTGTGGAGAATTTTTTTTTCTTTTGCCTGAAGTGCTCTTATGTGAGGCGCTGAAAACTAACATGAAATGTTATCCTGCCACCATTACCCTCTATTTGAGTGGCGTATATAACACAAAGAGATCTGCAGGAAAGTCAACACAACAACACATAAATTATATTAGGAATGACGTTTTACCCTTTCTGGGCTTTGTCCAGTCCTGCTATAAATGCTCTCTTTTAGCTCGGCAGATTCTATAGAAAGTATGTCCTTCAATTGACATCTTTTCTGTAAAGTTATTGAAAAAACACTGCCTTAGTTACCTAATTCCTCTAAACGTCACAATATATATGAATTCCAAGTGCTCCACAATTTGTTTTTTCCCACTTAACTTACTTTACCTCCTCCATAAAGCAAAATAAAGGAAAACTCTAAGGTTGCATTCTGCAGACAAGGAAAAGAAGTCCCTGTGGAGTTTATTTTTCTTCCTGCTCAGTTTCAGTCTGGGTCTTTTTGGTTTGTGTTTGCCACACTTATGTAACTCTTCCTTACAGAGCATAGTGACACAGTGATGTCCTCCACATGAATAACAAGTTAATTCGTCCTATTAGCAGTGAGATCCATTCTTTATCGATAAAAGTGTTGGAACTTAAGCATTTCTCCTGTACTGATGATGTTAAATATTTCCCTCTTCATATTGTTTTCAGAGGTTGTAGAATTTAATGCTTCTGATTAAAGATAGATGCCGTAAGTACAAGTAGCTTTTCAGAGCTGGCCAGACTTCTCATCAGCTGAGCCTGTTGCTTTGGCTCTCATTTATGATTACATAAGTATCCGGGAAGAACCATATGGGTAATACGCTAGTGAATATCTTGGTTTAAATCTTCATACATGTCCAACATCTCAGTGCCAACTCAGCGCTCTACAATCTCTGTAATTACATGTAAATTAAATGTAATGTTTACAATGCAAATGAATGTCAGTACTAAAGCAGCAACAATTTGTGTTTAAAAAAATTATAATTAATAAAAACAGGAGTATTTTCTTAAAGAAGCAAGTTAACATCTTTCAAGGTAAGTATGCCTGTGGGCAAACATAAGCGCTCTCACCAGGGCTTCAGACAAAAACAAATGTACAATGTTGACAAAATGCCTTCCAATAAAGTCTTAAGTGTCTTTCGTTTTATACTCATATGTCACTTTTTTTTTCATCAAGCTGCAATGTTTTTGTGTGTGTGTGCGCGTGTTTTGGTTTCTTTTTTTGTAACCAAATGGAGAGCAGTCATTACAAATACTTTGTATACGCAAAATAATTAGTATCTTGCAATTATTTTCATACTTATCATAATTTTTCACAGTTGTGAAATAACAATCACAAGCTCCAACGTATCTTATATCCCAAACGGCTTGTTGCTGTGACTGCAGAAAAACCTTGTGCAATGACATGTTGACTTAAGAATAGAATTCCATTTCTATAGTTATGAGTAACTTGCTATTCTAAATTTCTGTAAGAACATTTTTAAACTATGTATTTTTTTTCCGTTTTTAATTAAACTGTCAGTAATAAAAAAAATTTAATAAAAAATAAAATGAATCTCCATAATAGTACCAAATATGATTAAGTTAAAGCGGTGTGAACACTTTTGGAACATGCTGCACTTTCTTTTTTTTCTTTTTTTTGTGCTTAAGCTGTCCAAGTAAATTACAAAGGACACTTTATCATTAGTCAAAGTAGTAATCAGATAGATAGATAGATAGATAGATAGATAGATAGATAGATAGATAGATAGATAGATAGATAGATAGATAGATAGATAGATAGATAGATAGACGCTTTATTTTCCCATCCACTATGAATTCCCCATACAAAGGGAATGATCTGTGTGGCTGTCACTGATATGTGACCTGTGAGTGGTCTCGCAGCACCCACATCTCGTGTTTTGGAGCACCAAACGTTATCCCTGGCTTCGGTTTGAAAACAATAGAAGAAAAAACAATAGCGAGTGAGGCGCCATGTGTCCACGGTTCAAACAGGATGGTGTGCGTGAACCTGCATGTGTTGTGATAAAGGTGTGATGTTATTTCTCTCAAAGATTAAATGCTAAAATAAAATCACGTTGCTTTATTTTTTTTTGTTGAAATGAATGAACAAAGAGATTTAACTCACCTCAGCAATAGAACATACTGGCGCTCTCCTCTATTTTCTTGTTCGCATCTCCAAGGTGCAAAACAACAACAAAAGAAAACCACATTCCTCGTTGAACTTGGTGATCTTATCCAGTTTAACATTTAGACTCCAAAGCGAGCAAGAAACTCGAGAAAGCCTCACCGGAGCGAAGCCGAAACCAAGCTAAACTCCTCTTCGCTCTCGACCACACTCTGGCTGCCTCTCTGCCTCTGTAGAGGCTTTATAGCTTTTGCCTCATATATTATTCAAAACCTTTAATGGACAACCGCGGTGGATGGATGAAGGCGCTAAAAAAAATATGAAAAGATGCCTCTCGATATGTATTTCGAGTTTATATCGTGTACCCAATTATGTCCATGGAGGAAGATCAGGATAAGCGCTTCTTTGTGCGCGAAGTCTCTCTCTCTCTCTCTCTCTCTCTCTCTCTCTCTCTCTCTCTCTCTCTCTCTCTCTCTCTCTCTCTCTCTCTCTCTCTCTCTCTCTCTCTCTCTCTCTCTCTCTCTCTCTCTCTCTCCTCTGAGCGGGTTAAACCATTCCAGCAAAGCAGTGGGTGGTGGGGGTTTGGGGATGATGTGATCTATTCATCAGAGTGTATGGGAACGAATGGGTTTGGTGACTTGTGGCCAAATGTTGTTATTGTCGGGGGATAAAGAGACTGGGGAAAAGGTGGATAAGGAAGAAAGTGATGGGGGAGGTGGTAGAGGAAAGAAGTAAGAAAATACATTGGAGTTTGTTCGGTTTTTTAAATAACATAAAATATATATATATATATATAAATAAAAAATAGACAAAAGTTTCCGAGTTACCTTATTGTTGTTGTTGTTTTTCTTCCACTGCGTCATACTGGAGACGGTGTGATCACCCTCCTTCACACACCATCTTCCTTCCTCATGGAAAACCAGAGGGTCTCTCCGCCATCCTTCCCAGCTTCACTGCGCTACCAAAGTACTATTATATAATTACAACTCACAACCTGATGGCGGAAATACACAAAAAAACAAAAACAACCTGGATTATATGTTCAGACCACCCTTTTTTAAATGTCTGCAGCTTGTCAGTTTCTGACAGTTCAGGACCTTGGATAGCTCCAGATGAACACAACCTGTGTACAAGTGGAGATACTAACAGGGATAAATCATAACCCCTTTCAAATTTGGTGCCAATCTCTTACGGCATTCATTTATTGAACATTATTGAATAATATTTTTCTTTCTTTTTATTTATAGGTTAAAATTCCTTGTGCATAAACACAATTTCTTGAACACATCTGCAAATACAACAATATATGTAAATAAGCGTGGATTTGTTGTTTATAGTAATTGTTTTGTTTTTGTTGTTTTTTTCGTTTGTTTTTTCTGCCTCCAAATGCTGTTTGTTCTTTAGTTTCCACAACAGGACACAATAAATGCAGGATGATGAAACTGGTGAGACAACAGCGCCTCAGCCTGGAGAATCTGCTTCCGTTCTGTTTGTGTCTCAAGTATATTTTCAACAAGACCAATACAAATAATCGGGAAATAAATAAATATAGTAAATGGCCCCTTATCAGAATGTAAAACAAAACATATTTTATTTGTTAATTTTACATAATTTATTGTAACATAATATTTAAATTTAAATTCAAATGTTTCAAAACTTAGCATGCAGATATATTTTTTTTATGTTAAAGGAAAAAAAGCTGTTGAATCCAATAATAACTGTTGTATTTTTTCATGTGAATTACTAAATATAGCGTGCATTAGAAAAAATAAGCCTGTCATGATCTTTCATGTTACATAATATTACTGACTCAAGTGGTCATGTCACACAAGTACTGTATACAAAAACTGACAAATTAAAATGAATTCTCACTTTCTATAGATTTATAAATTAAATGACACCTTAAAAATAAAATAAAAAAACGATTCTCTCGTCGGTTTGTTTATCGCTTATGTTTTTTTTTACAGCGGTTGAGCTTTTTTTTTTTTTAAAGGTGAGAAGCGAGAGCATCTGTACCTTTAAGAGCCTCGCTCAGCATCCTCCTACTCTGTCAGGGACGCGCACATACGTCCAACAGCCCAACATTACAGAGAGCAGGCTACAATCAAGCTTTACCCACACATCAGCGTTAATATATAAATACATATATTTATATATATAAACATCTCCCAGTTGCATTTATCACCCTCGTCTCCCTATTTGGACATTTATGCATTTGCCTCAGCCTTCGCCGTAGCTTGCCAAGCGATCAATTTCCCTTCCTCCTGCATCCAAAGA
>JAVLVB010001001.1:786902-847003 GCA_032876305.1 Orestias chungarensis
TTTTTTTTTTTTTTTTTTTTTTTTACGCGCAGCGCTGCCGCATCCTTAGCCGAGGCGCAGCTTCGCATCACGACATAGTAATAAAAACGGGGAGGATGTTGCTGCAGCGGTTTCTGTGCACAACCTCGTGGCTTTTGGGTGTTCCTTCGGTTAAAACGTTTAAATTGTTTATGAATTGCAGCTCAGTGTAGGCCCATGCATTTACTCTGCCATAAAAAAGAGGTGGAAAAAAACAAACAGCTGTATATCTTGCAGCTAAACGCGTTTTTGTCATTTAGGCTCCTCTCAGGTGAAATATGCACAAGTTCAGCATTAAACAGTTATTCGTTCTGCGTTAATTGACAAGAAATAAGGCCTATGCCTGAAAGCATCTGTCAGTTGCCCAAAATGGGTGCTAGGTTGCGCTGTTTGTCAGTCAGAAGTCAGGTTTATACATCAGCGACACAGGGTGAATGCATGGCTTCCGATTTGTATCATCCGATTTGTGTGTTTATCATGAGTCTTTATACCATTATGACCATAAATAGAGCTTTGTTTAATGAGTAGGACCTCCTTAACAGATCTACATTTAATTACATTATTGCAAATGTCTATTTCGGAGGGATTTTTTTTATATTAATGAGTAACTGGGATTTTGCTTCAAATAAAAAACAGAGTGAAGACCACAACATTTAGTCATATTGAGCCTTAATTACTGTAGTGAATAAAATCCACTGTTTACAGTCATTCAAAATCACATAGTCATCAGAGTCTATCTGTTGCACCAGAGGTTTGTTAGAGAGGACTTTTAATGTCATTGAACACTGTTGAAATGTATGATGTGACAAATTTAAATGGCATAAAAATAATGAAAATCTACAAAGAAATGGCTGCCCACCTAAATTTACAGCCTTGACATGCAAAATGTTAATTACAGAAGCAAACAAGGGTCCCTTTATAACTCTGGAGAATTAACAGTGAACCATTGCTCAGGTTAAAGATTCTGGTAGCAGAAGGTAGACATTATGTAGCACCTAACATATATGTTGTTTATAAAAATATTTCAAGAAGGAACAAGGTCTTTAAAAAAAAAATGCCAAAAAATTAACACTGCTCATCATATTGTGTTAATGTTAAAATACACTAAACATTAAGCCTTAGCTACAATGTGACGGTATAGAGAAAAGCGTACGTATAGGTAAGAATGTCCAGTAAAACTTCAAATATAAATCAAATTGAGAATCGAGTGCAAGACTGTAAAAAAAATACCATTGTAGACACTCTTAGCTCAGTTTGACTGAGCTTGACCTATCCGGCATAAAGAAATAGGCAAAAACTTCTCTGTCTTGATGTGTATAAAAGTTGGTAGAAACATACAGTCAAAGATTCGCAGCTGTAAATACAGGGACATATGATTTTACAAATTACTGACTCAGATAAGCAAAATCTAAATTATAGCTTCTCTTATGAGATGCTTTTTTTTTTTTTTTTTTATTTTGAAAACGTTTATCAAATTATTTCCATACTAAAATTAAGCAATACCTTGTGTCAGTCTGTCAAATAAATTCCATAAAAAAATGCATAAAGATATTTTATTGTTGCAAAACATAATGTGAAAAGGCTCCAGAAGTGTAAATATGGCTTTTTAATATGAGTACTTTTCCTTTTATAAAGGAATGCATTAGATCCCAGTGTTGTGTCTACAGATGTGATTGATAACAGCATTACTCTGGTGTTGATCATTTGTTTCTTTGGCTGATAGGTTCTACAGAAGCTAGGCAAAGCAGATGAGACCAAAGATGTTGCCTTCGAGGAGTGGGTCATCAACTTCAACAAGCAATATGTGAGCCTACTTGCATACTCTTCATTATATGAGTAACTTACATAATACATCAATGGATTATTGAGTAATCAAACATAATACACAGATTATATTATATTCTTATCTCAAACCTCCCCCTAAGGCTGAAGGCAGCAAAATCCAGAGGGACCTAAGAGCGTATCTCGACGCAGTTAGAGGTACGGTAACATCTATTCCACCAATGTTAAAAAAGATCGACAGCAAAACAAAAAAAAAAAAAAAAAGGAAGACACTTCTGCTAATGAGCTTTATGTTTATGCATGTGTTTTAGCCATGCACGAGTCCTCCAAGAACCTACAAGCATGTCTAGGTGACATGTATGAACCGGACTGGTATGGCAAGAACGAAGTGGAATCCATTTTGGAGGTCAGAGGCTTTTTTTTTTTTGTTGCTGCTTCTAAGCACTCCACAATAGTCTATGTACGTACAAGAGAGTCAAGGATACATTTCTTTTAAGTTAGAGGTCACAACCACACTACCTATTTAAAAATCAGGCTGGCTGCTATACAGATACTGGCTAATGGCAGCTACATACTCCAGGGTAAGGCATAATGCATTTAGCATTATGTTATTCCAAAATAATTTTACTGCATTTACAAAAAATAATAAAGGCTGATAAAATTTATGCTGAAAAAACACTGCAAATAGTTTTATTGACAAAATTATAAAGTAAATGCCAAAAAAAATAAAAGATAAAAAATTACCAAATAGTTCAGGGTAATCTGGAGAAGCACGGACTCTAAACAGCATTAGAGTATAAGGAAATATAAAAAAAAAATAAGAAGGAACGTCCACTTCCAATATAATGACAACTGTTTTCACTTGATTTGAACATTATAGCTTGAGCCCGGCTTTAATTCTTTCAGAAAATTGTGTTTGAAAATATAAAAAAAATGCCTTTTGTCTTAGCATAATAGAAAAAGTCTATTCTTGATTAATTGCTAATAAACAGGATTGTTTAAATGGTTTAACATTCAGCATTATTGTCAAAGGTATATTTGGAAAACGCGCAGTCTTTAATGTGCTTTTCTTAAAGAACATTGACTGGAACACTTCAAACAGTGATACAATCATGTCCGTGTGTGTATAGAGTCTAAGAGCAACTCTAGGAGAGTCCGGACACATTAGCATGCCTATACTTTAAGATGAGAGGTTTATTTACAGTAGCAGGATTCTCTGAATTAGTTTGGATATAATGTTTCAATACATATATTCCTGTTCTGTAAAACACGAATGGGGCCTCAGATTTTTACAGTGTAAATATTATTATGAAATAGAAAATATAGCATCATAACCTCATTTGAAAAGAACAATCCTTTGTGGAAATGTTAAAGCTGTTTTTACACATTTGTTTTTCTACTGCTTTTGGTTTAGATTTTGAAAGATGTATAAACATAATTGTTCCAAATAAAAGATTACTGCTCATGGCACTCTTGATGATGTAATTATAATAATAATAATAATAAAAATACTCCTAGATTGAGATGGCATGCCGTTTACAGATGTGCATGACTGTGCATGTTAATCCATCCTGCAGGACTGTGATGTGCTTTGGACAGATTACCACCAGAAGTTGGTCGATAACGCTCTGATCTCCATGGATACCTACCTTGGTCAGTTCCCTGATATTAAGGTAAGCTGTTAATTTATGTCCTCAACCCAGGATTAGTAGCATTTATTGCTCATCCAATGGCAGACTAGAGTTTGGCCATATATTCCGCACATATTATTAATTTGAATGCAGGTTATAAACGCTAAATGTTGTAGATGATGCAAGGTTTGTGTATTAAACTAAACTGACATGTAAGCCAAGTGTAAATCTTGTACTGATAAAGGATTTGTCTTTAGCTCAAAACTAACTGTTTTCTCTTTATTTTTTTTCAGAGTCGCATTGCAAAGAGGGACAGAAAGCTGGTAGATTACGACAGTGCCAGACATAACTATGCTGCTACACATAAGACCAAGAAAAAAGATGGGGGCATTAAAATTACAAAAGTAAAATGATTGTAATTATTTTATGTCTTTTATTTATGTATTTTATTTTATGAACATGGTCTAATGCATACACATTATTTTCCTCTTTTTAAGCCGTCCACCTTGTTGGAAAGAGCCACACCAGGTTGGGCTCAGGGTATCTTGTCTGCACACAACCTTGCTCAGACCAGTCTCTCCAAAGGCCAGGTACCTTCTAAAGTTTAGGGACTATTACATTAATTTATATAGATAATTGCTTTTTTAAACTCATTTTCTGCTAGAGTCCTTATAAAAGTACTGATTTTAAAGATATGAAACTTGCTAATATATAATTATAAGTGTTCAATTAAATGGGTGTATGCTGTTTCTTTGTAAATTATTGAGAAACAAAACCAAGTCACATTTACTATCAGCAAATATAATGATTTGTCTAAAGCATGAATTTTAACTTAACTTGTTGTTGGTAAATAGCATTTTTTACCTTGCTGTCTGGTGCGTCCATCCCCACCTTTGTTAACAGCTGGATAGAATTTAGGATTGTATTGGACCTTTATTATTGCAATTTCAATAATCCTCATGCAAAAACCATGGAAGACGAAAAGTGGCTGACAATAGTATTCATTATCCTTGTGGATTTTTCACAAATTTTGATGTTACAGCCACAAGTATTTGTTTAACCCTTTCCCTTAACCTGGGTTTGTGAACTGTTTCTTCATAGATTAAAAACTGAATTACACTCTGAACCCATAACTGGATAATCTTCTAACACATGCTTTGACTGAAACAGTTTCATTGTAGCTTTAGCTGTATACCAAGCATTTTTTTCCCTGTTGGAAGATAAACCCCTCATCCTAGTCATGAGACTTTTGCTCTGTGTTTTGTCCAGGATTGCCTTGTATTTAGCTCCATCAACTCTCATAAAGAACTGCTGTGCCTGAAGAGGAAACAATTTCCACAGCATCGTCAAATCATCACATTTTTTATCATAAATATATATTTTTTGTTGTTGTCTTCCTTGGCTTCCATGTTAATGTTTCCAAGAAACCTGAGAGGTCTTAACAAAACATGTCTTTACATTAAGATTAGGTGGCACACTATTTCTAAAGGCCATTGATTATCCTTGATCCTATAAAAAAATGAAAGATTACAAATATACATCTTTACTTTAGCTTTTTTTTCTCCGTCATATAAAATCCTCAAATAATCATGTCAATTAATTTTTTTAATTTTCATTTATACCATGACTAACAAGACTTTGACGAGTTCCTAGGATCATTAATGTGCGTGCAAAGCAATGTAGTTCATATTTTAGTCAATATTTTCCCAAGAGATATGTCATTTTATGCTAGCCATGGATTATTTACAAGTTGCATATTTAGTGTTTTACAAAGTTCAAAAAGAAAAAAGAAAATACATGTAATAAATCTAAATATTTCACCAGGTTTTTAGTGTTACAGCTTCAGTGAAAAAATAAAAAAATGAATGCACCATAACAAGGAAATTATTATTGTATGTGTTTTGTATTTTAGGCTGAGGAAGAGTTGGAAAGAGCCCAGAAGGTGTTTGAGGAGATGAATCTTGACCTGCAAGAAGAGTTACCTTCACTCTGGAACAGGTTTGCAGTTTCTCCGCAAAACATTGTCTGCTTAAATATATTTACTTGATTAATGATATCATAGCTATGTTGTTTCGATGCTACAGTTACTCACATATGACTCAGTACTCAAATCAATATTTGTTTCTCTTCTCTCTTTTTTTGTTTTATTTTCAGTCGTGTTGGGTTCTATGTCAGCACTTTCCAGAGTTTGTCGGGCTTTGAGGAGAAGTTTCACAAGGAGATCAGTCGGGTAGGGACCTCCATTACAAACAGGGCTGCTGGGGGATTCAGGACTAGATTAAATTACTCACAGTTTTTTAGGTGGCAGGTAATGGAAAATCTTGACAGCGTGAGAAAGAAACAGCCCTGCATTAGTCGAACTAGACATGTTAAAGTTAGTGTAGATTTAATCTTCTGTTTTAACGTGAGATGTGTGAATAGTGTCTGACAAACTAAAACAAATAATGCAAGGAATTAACACGAGTTACACAAAACAATACATTGTCAGGACCAAAAAAGGGGAGATAAACAACACAGCATTATTATCCTTGTGTCAAATCGGGCAGTAGACTTAAAAATTATGAAATATTTTTGTATTTGATGCCACATCTGACACTCCTTTCTTTCATTTTTTTTGTAGTTGGATCAGGATTTGTGTGATGTGTTGGACAAATTGGAGAACACAGACACAAACAGGTATGTTTCGCATACTTTAGAAAAACCTCTGAGTTGTAGGAGCTACTGTAATGAAACAGAATCCAAAAATCCAAAAATTGTACGCAATACTATCAGTTTTGTATTTGGCCCCATACTTAATATTTAAACAATCTCCAACAGACTATAGATGTATTAAAGACAAGGCACGAGTGTAAAGAACAGATTCCTGTTGTGGTGTCATTTATCCACAGATTAGACATTGTTAGAGAGAATTTAACAAATGAATCGATAAAAACAACATACTCAAACAACAAAGGCAGTTATATGTAATATGTGCAAGAGAAAGAATAGAACAAACTATAATCTCTATGGTTGGTCATGTTGACTGTATGTAAAAAAACTAAACTAATTTGTTTAGTTTTATCTTTATTTATTAGTAGAAAAATAAAAAATGGGGCTTATTAAAATATATGTATTTGAATTTGCTGCTAATTTTTGTAATCCTCAATAGACGAAAATTTTTGGCTGATCATTTATTGAGCATAATAAATAACTGTCTTGTTTCATATAAATCAGAGATAATTTACAGTAGGTACTTTTATTTCCTTGTTAACATTATTTTATTGTTACTTTATTCGATCATGTCTGACCCTCAGATTGCACACAAATAAGAAATTAGGACGTTATCATGTGGCAAACCAACATCTGACACTCTATGTTGCTATATATTTAAATCAAAGGCTGAACCTTATTTTGGCTTAACATGAAAAAATAACTTTACCATAAACACTGAAGACAGCAAAAGCCAACAATAACATAGAAAATCCCTCACCCACCCCCACCCCAACTCCTTAACATCCCCTTCCAGAAGGACTAGTGAGCTTGGCGCAGCAGGAGGACCGAGCAGGAGGTAACTGGCAAAAGCGGTGTTAACAGCACAATGTTTGTCTGTCCTTCTAACCTGACCCGTCTGTACAGCTCATGTACGTCAGTCAATCTGCAGCTGTGGGTGATATCAGGGACACCGGTGTTTGGTTGTGCAAGTGATTTCACGGAATGACCGTCTGATCTGAGAACTGTGTGTTTGGAGCCGCAGCTAAAAAGGAGCAGAGCTAAACCTGCACATGTGTATTTACTGCTGCAACAGGCAAAAAGGGTGCATGATGAATGCCTTTCTTCCTAAATGGGACTCAAAGGGTAATAAATAGTAAAAATTGATAGTCCAGTTAAACATATTTATATTTAAATTTAGCTCCACCAACAGCTACAGGGATGAAAAATAACACGAGAAGAACAGGAAGAAGTACAGTATATCTTCATCAGTTTAGGAAATATATCTTAAAAAACAAAACTTAAGCATCTTGTTTTGTTTGTATGTGAATTTCAAATTTTTTAACAACTATGGATTTTTATAAGTCAAACCAAAGCTTCTCGTGAAGTTTGGCTAATGCCGTTGTTAATTACATTTTTGGTATCTATCAATGATAGACCACAGTGAAAAATAAGAGAAACGACAACTGTTTTCCTAAATTATAATTATTATTATTTTTATGATCAATGTTACTGTCATGTCCCAGCGCTAGATTAACATAATTGTACAATGAAAGATTATAAAAACACTACCTTGGATTTGTGCCCATTTATTTTGTGGAGAAAATAATTGTTTTTTTAGTCTCCTTTTTGCCTTTCTCTCATAACTATTAACAATTGCACACAGCTAGAGCATTTCTCAAGACAATTAGTACAACCTGCACAATTTAGCTGATAACCTGCTAATCTAGTTACTTTTTTCATTATTCAAAAGGTAGCAATGAACATGTCAGTGTCATCAAAATAAAGAGTCCTAACAAAATGTCTACGGACATAATGGTGAAATGGCTTTGTCAAAATTCACTTTGTGTTTCCCATGCAAAAAAAAAAAGGTCTAAACTTGGTGTTATTTACCAAAAGGCCTAAGACAGCACTATGAAGTATTTACACACGCTTTTGAAATTCACAGATACAATATGGTAAATTAGTACAAGAAACTTATTATGCATGTTTTATATTTCCATTCCATATGCTACTTGCAGTTTTTTTAACAGCTGTTAAATCAAAGATATAAATTTGAACTTTTATCAGAGAAATGTACCAAAGCGACTGAAAAACAGTGACATCAACTCTGGCACATTTATTGGCAACTGAAGCTTTATTCCAATCCAATTTTATGAAGCCACTTAGTTTCACAGAAATTTTAATTAGTGATCCATGACCTGCTGTTTTCTTGGGGTATAAAAGAAAAAAAAACTTGACTAAAGGTTGGCTTTTATATAGCTAATAACCTTCTTTCCAGGTGCTATTCAAATATTGCAGGAACTAGTTTAAAAAATCATTTATCTCAACCCAACAGTTTAAACAACCGGTGAACAACATTGCCTGGTGCCACAGTAATGTGTGGGTGGATGCTGTGCTCCTCATTTTCCTAAAGCTTGGAGTTTGTTTTTATCAGAGGCAGAATGTTTTCTCTGTAACAGTAAATGCATCCTGCACTGTTTACATGTGAAGATTTACTGGAGGCACCAAGTTTTTTGCATGGTACGGGATGAACGCCGGGAACCGAATGCCCACTTTTCTTGCATGTCAGCTTTTACAGCAACAGTTTCTGTTTTGACTTCTCTAGAGCATGCCCTCGAATCTTTACAAATGTGGTGTAATGTTTGAAAGATGTTCTGTTTATTCTCTCTTGTTGCTGAGCATCTGTTTGCCACTATCACATTTATATTTTCTATGTATCATTTCCATCTCCTTTCTCTTTTTCATTCAGTGATAGAGAAGACTCTAACCACACTCTCAGACCAGGAGGACCGCCTCCAATCCCTAAGTCTCCATCCAAGGTAACGTGATGCATTTTTTTTTTTTTACACAAAATATGGAAGTTTTTAAAATGCAAATACTGTTTTCAATAACATATGCAAACTTGTAAAAAGCAATAGTAACAAAAGTTTTAAAGGTTGAATGTTGAACTTGTAAGATTAAATTTTGTCTAAAACGTATGTAATAAGAATGAGGTCTTCAGTTTTAGGTTAGTTTATGAACTTATTTGATGATTTATCTTTAGAAGAGGAATAGGCGAGGAAAAATTCTGTTTGAGTTCAGTTGCTTAGATACCTAACAAACCAACACCCTGTAGAGGAGCAGTCCGTCAGAACCGTTATCTGCCTGTAATTTGCCAAAAACAAATATTAAAGAGCTTATTTATATTCAAAGTAAATCATCAGTCATGTCACTCAAAGATTGTATGTCATACTCTTGGGGGAAATGAAGGACTCCATAGAGAGGTTGTTTTTGATGGATAAGAAAAAGTACTTTTTTTCCACCTTTTTTATTCCATAGAGTTTTCGTACTTGTGTTTTCATGATCTTTGATTACTACATCCTTTCCACGGATCTATTCAATTTAGAAAATTTAGAAAGATATTTATTGCAGATGCCGTTAGTCACTCTGTTGACCTTACCTTATCATCTACATAGAAGGTACAAATAAAGTTTTACCAGCGAGAAACTTGTTAAAACCACAAATTCAATTAAAACAAAAACAATTTCAAAGTTTCATACTTTAAAGACTTTTAAAGTGTTACGGTTGTAAAATATAGCTTTAATTGGGTTTAACTTCTCTTTGATGCTGTTGTTTATGAGTGTCCAGTGGCCTTTTTGCTTGTTTGTCTTGTAGAAAAAAACATTTTGATTCATATTCTTGTTTGCTTTTAAAACAAGAAGATTTCTAACTAACCAAAAATACTAATCATCTCACAATTAAGCCTCTTTCTCTTCCCTGTTGATCAGTACATTTAGTATGAGACAGTTCTTAAGTTTCATTTTCTGAACCTAAAAGTATAGTATAGAATAAAACATATACTGTATACATATATTTATTTTATGTGCCTCACAGAAATTGTAACAATTTTTGTTCCCAACATTCTAGCTAAGACCAGCAATGCCTCCGCCGCCTAAAGTAACTCCATCCAAGGACTTAAAAACTGAGAACATTATCAACCTGTTTGATGCTGCAGCAACTCCTGATATCAATGTCACGTCTCCTACAGAGGTAAGTGAGCAACTGCGTTCAATAAACTGTTAAACAGTAACTTTCCTCTTTTCCAGGACCGAACTTCTACAAGAACTATTAATTCCCGGCCTTCCGAGAAAAAAATTAATAAAAATTTTATTCATCTATTCTGTTCTATTCTATTCCCCTAACTCGTTGAAATTGGTTAGCCTGGTTAGCCAATGAGTGCTCATGTCCCTGTCATTGTCAGTTTGACAGTCCCGCAGTCAACAACCTGTTGGATGTGGACCTGGACTCTTTCAGTGAAGCAGCCAAAGTCTCCGCAGTCTCTCAGGTGGATCCTGGCATGAACATAGTGATCGTAGCGACTTCTACCATTGGACGTGCCAGGCTTTACAAGAGGTTTCGTGTTCTGCTTAGATTTCCTTTCAGTTTATTCATGCTGTATTTATAAATTGACTTTTCAAACATCATATCGCTCTTCTAACATCAAAGTTTTAAAACTATTTGTAAGACGCACTGCATGTTGTGTAAACCTCAGTTGAATAATAGTAAAAGAATACTGAATTTGCTCGTTAAATCTTAACAGATTGTGAAATCACTTGAAAAGTTCGGCACAGTTTGGGTTTTTGCCTGCTCTGCTTATTTCCAAACCAACTAAACCCGAGGTGGATGATGGCATGACAATCTTTACAGACCTGCTTCTAGTGACCACTTCTTGCTGCTTTGACTCTATATCCACAAATCATTTTCAGCATGAACTCCAGTCTGTAGCCCTGCTGTGACTTATTGATTTCTCTTTAGCACTGGACAAAATTGAAATTACAGTAGAGTTACTTAATGGGTTATCAAGATTTATGGGATATGTGTAATGTTTTAAAAATATTAATTATTTTAACAGTGTGATTGAAAGTATTTTAATGGTGTGAATAAAAACCTTTAAACTTAAGATGTACAGAGGGGATTTTTGATAGAATCTTTTTCTTTTGATTGTGTGTAGAAAGTTTCCTTTCAGCAAAGTTGGATTTCCAAGGACAGACAATGTAGACTGGGTCCAATTCGTGTTTCATTGATAAGAACACGGGAACTGTTTTAATTTAACAATAAACTGAAGCCAGAGCTATAATTTGCAAGGGAAAGCTTTTGAAAAGTAGAAAAATAAATTAGAAAATGGAATTAGCCAAAGTGTTCTGTGTAAATCTCTTTTGAATCTTTAGGGGGCTGCTGCTAACATGTTTTGCACAAACGCTGTTTAGTTGTGCAGCAATTATACAGCAGAATCCTCAAGGCTTTAGATCTCCTTAAGAAAACTAAAAATCACATAATGGCCCGAGTTGCTGCTCTTGTTCAGGAAATCCCATGCTGTGGGCTTGTAGTTTTAGAGCACGGGTCCTGCCATGGAAGACTTACATTAAATGCAGTTATCAATACGGTTATGATGATAAAGCTAAACAAAAAGTATTTGTAATGTTCGTGTCTTTCTATATTTTCTACAGCCTGCTAACTGGGACTCGTGGGTAAGTACAGCCATAAATGTCTGAAGTTTATCAGGACATAAACAAAATTTACTATAATTATTGTAAATATTTGAAGATCTACGTTTGCTCACAAAACATCGTTCATCCATACATGAGTCATACAACCCCCTTTCCATTGTGTTTATTTTTGTTACTTTCTGTTATTATAAAAAATAATTTTTTTTTTAAATGTTTTAGTTTTATTTGTTTTCCTAAATCTGTGTCTTTGTCTGCAGTGCTTGTTCTAACAACATAACCCTTAAGATATTGTTTTGCAACACAAATCCAACTTGGGAATTAATTTGAGTCAATTTAGTTTCGAATTGGCAGAACAGTGTCTGATTAGAAACAGGCAGGTTGAGCCAATAAAACCGGTGTCTCAATGAGCACTTCCATATTTCATGTGCCGATTTTACAGTATAAAGTAATAAAACACTTGGACATCTCATGTTTACGTCTAAATAACAAGATGCAAAAATTGGTTATGTGGTGTAAAAAAAAAAATGTAACTGAATTTTCTCCTCTCTTTGGTTTTCCTTCATATCCTCGTGTGTTCACGTGTTTTTAGAACTAAACATGTAACACTTGCATGGGACCTTCATGTTTACATGGTACACACATGGACTGTGTTTGTTAAAAAAGCTTAGTGAGCAGCTTCACCAATCCTCACATGTCAGTGGACCATTAGACTATTAACTAACCAAGAGAGACGTGTCTCAAAAGTAATTGTTTTTTTTTATATCAGAACTAAAGGAAGAGTTCTCATCATGCAAAGGCCCTAAACCAAAATCGGCAATGCAGATGTTTTATAATTTATGTTCAGGTGTATATATTTTGGTTTTGCATTAATAATGCTTGTCACTGCTGCACTATTTTTGTTTCTTAACAACTAAACAATACCTGTAAAAGTTAATACTTTATGTTAAAGTTATTGGAACCTAACATGGGTATCCTACAGTAATATTTGCTGCTCCATTTATGTTATTTTTTATCCCTTTTTTAAATCCTAAAGTGATTTAGTTTTTATTTAAAAACTACAAATTAAATGAGTACTTAATACAATGTATTTTATTACAGTAGCCAGATTCGAAGTTCGTAAAGTATTAACTTCATTATTTACTGTTTCATGACGTTTTTAACGACCAAACCCCTTTCCTGTCCATGAAGATATACAACCATGTTTCCAAAAACATGTAAATCTTTACAAAAGTTGGTAAATGTTTTTTTTTTTTTTTACCCTGCTTTTTTCATTTTTATGCTTTGAAAACAATTGTCATAAAATATAGACTATGTCAGTTAGTCAATACACTTCTTGTTGTAAGAAAATAAAGCACTGCATTTAGAATGCTATTTGATGGCATGTTATTTTTGTTAAAGGTTTTTGTTATTGTTTCTTTTTTTTGAAGCATGCAACTAATTAAAAGAGTTCACATGTAACAATTATTCATTTCAAACACAAGAATTTGACTGTTTTCCAGTTTTAAACAGTGTGGTTCTAGAAAAATCTATTTACCTCAATATGCAAAATTTTTTTGGAAACAGAGGTATGATCTAACCCTAATGGACCCTATTAACCTCCTTTTATAATATCAAACCTATCTCCTGCATTTTCCTTTGTGCATTTGCATCTAAAATATTCAACCTTAAATGCCAATGTGGCTTATTGGCAAACTGATCAAATTTGCAGACATTTGCAGTAAAATATATTTTAAAAAATCCATATATCGAAATCTAATGAGGTTGAGACATTTTAGCACTGCAGTTGTCATTAAACAAAGGATCCATTTTTAACTTCGATATAATATCTATCTATCCCCTAAGGAGACATGAGTAAAATAGAAAAAAATGATTTGTAATAATGTAAAATAATGTAAGTTACCTTGTTGTTTTTGTTCGCTTGTTTTTGGATGACCTCATCAGATACATCTTATGTTCTCTGGAAACTGGATATATTTCTTAGTTGGCTACTAAAAAAATATCTGACACACATGAGAAACCAGCAATTTTTTGGTTTTTGGTGGTAATTATTATAATTTTTACCCACCTAATAAAACACCTGATAAAAAATATGCTATTTTGTTATAGATTACCTGTTCTTAGCTTGATTACCAATACAAGTCTGATTTTGTAAAATCCTCCATTGTGTATAGAAAACAATATTTATTTTGTCTTTTGACTGCTTCAAACCTGACCCTCAGCCTGAGGATGCTGGTGCACCGGAAGAAGAAACCGAGAAGCACTATGACCCTGTTACTGCTGCTACAGAGGCCTGGGGTGATGATGGTACACAACCCATTCGCTATGATCCGATAGTAGCAGCCACAGAGGGCTGGGGGGATGACGGAACCCAATCCATTTGCCATGACCCTGTGACTGCATCTCAGGAGGGATGGGAGGATGATGTTAGCCAGCCCGCTCACTACGATACTGTTGAAGACCAGGAGGGATGGGGTGACGACGTAGACCAGCCTTTCAAAGAGGAGCCTGATGCTGCTGAAACACCTGCTGATAAAGCTGCATCTGATGTGGTTGAGGAGGACGTCACCCCAGCTGCCCCTGAGCTGGATGAAAAAGAGGGTCAGGTAACCGAGGACAAAAAAAAAAATGCAAAGATGCATCTGGACAAAAAACAAAACGGATGCATCAAACATTGACAAGGAGTGTTGAGCATGCGGAAACAAAGTAACTGTATTCTGCAAGTACATGTTGATGTGGAATGATTTAGGATGCATCTGGACCCGAAGCGCAGATGCATTAACCAAGGTTGAAGAGGTCAGGTGCCAGAGACTATTACAGGAGATAGGAGGAAATCTGTTTTTCAACTAAACAGTTGATTTCTTTCACAGCTAAACACAAGATCAAAGTTGTTTGGCCAAAGATTTTTTGTGGAAAGTATTTCCTCTTATTTAATGTGGCCTCTGTGTGGTTTTATAGTTTGACTATTTTTTGTTTGTTTGCGTCTTTACCCATTCATTGTTTCCTTGTCTTTTTTTTGTTTTGGTTTAGCTCAATTCACACTCTGTAACCAAGTAATGCCATTTACTTTTCTGGTTTCAGGGAGAATCTTCAGCATCAGCTGCTGAACTTGATGCAGAAGAAGCAGCGACAGAGGAGGTGTGTAAACGAGCATTAATCAAGTCCAGATTTGTCATTGTATTTGTAGAAATTGAAACTTATGAAAGATTTTTGAATCCCCTCTTTGAATTGATTTCATTTATTAAAAATCATTTACTTTTATTTTATTTATTTTTTACAGTAAAAGTATTCATGTGCAAGATAAAAGTTTAAAAGGCTTTTTACAGAGTTTTTACTTGATCACCACAAGATTTTATTCGCTAATATTTCTCATATTTAGCGGTTTTTGAAGGACACAAAAAAAATGGAAAGGAATAAAATGCACAGTTGAGTGTCAGGGAACATCTTTTGAAACAAACTAGAAAATCTAACAATAAATTAACACAACTCGACTGATTAATGATGTGAAACAGGTAAGCCTGCTAACAAGACATCAAACAGGTGAGGCACAGAGGAAAGAACAAATGAAATAAAGGCAGACACTGAGAGAAAAGTAAACTGTAGTCTTAATAACAAAATAAAGACATTTTAAAAACACAGGACTGATCACTTAAATGCTATGGAGGCATTGGTTTCTTTAAAGCAAAATTTAGATAGGGTAAACTATATTTTTGAGGGGAAACGGATTGGGCTAGAAACAAATCTTCTTATTCGATGTTCATTTCTAGAAAATTATTAAACAATTGTTATCTTTTAATGCACAAATATCCACTACTTTATGTTGATCAATTAGGCAATGATAATAGGATAATGCATTGGGTTTGTGGTTCTAACATGAAAGACTGCAAAAACCTTTGACTGCACATCACAATTTCTTTTCTTAAGATAAAAAAATGTTAGGTTTTTGTAGCGTGTGCCACATTTCACCTGCCTTGTCAGCAATTCTTGCCGCTTCTTGTGCAACATCGCCAGACTCCTTCCACTGCAGCAGAATCACCACAAGATTCATCAGATACTACAGAAATGCCCCCTGGCTTCCTGTTCAAGGTACCACATTAAGAAAAAAACTGATTGCAAAGACTTCAAACATAGATGAGAGCCTAATGAAAAGATGCATGTGCATTTATTATCTACTTTTTTTGTTAAAAAGGTCCAGGTGATGCATGATTATGCTGCCAATGATTCAGATGAACTAGAAATGAAGGCTGCTGATGTTGTGCTTGTAGTGACCTTTGACAATCCTGACGAACAGGTATGTGACCTCGCTATCACAAAAAAAATAAAGTAAGTATGTGTATATATATATATATTTTTTTTTATATTTATATGTGTGTGTACAGTTACAGTCAAAGTTTTCTGATTTGGATTAATGTTTTGCTTTTGGTCATGAACAATGAATTCTTTCTTACTTTCAAAGATAAGTATTTATTCACTGCATATTTTCAATGTTTATTTAAAAATGAGAATTGAATGCATCAAGCTTATTCCTCCAGGCTTTTGGGTTTATTTCTGTATTATAAGATGGGTCACAAATTATTCATACAAATTTAAATATTTGGTTAAAATATATTTGTATTTTATAGCCATTAACACGCTTTCATACTGCTACTGGTTTCTTCAAAGGAGTCCAGATTTTATGAATAGTTCACACATTCCCTGTAAAGTTTGGTCATTTTGACCTATATCTGAATCTGGATACGCAGCTTTGTATCTGAGTTTCATTTTTTTTTTCTTCTGAATTTCTACCAATTACCTGCAATCCACCTTTTGCTCTCGTAACAAACGGCTACACCACAACATAATGCTGCAACATTAGTTTAAAAACCTCAAACTGAAAAAAGTTCTTGCCATGTGTCTAAATGTTTGAATTGGATTTATGTGTATGGCTGCTGTATATAGCCTTCGGACAGGGACTGTGTAAGCACATAAGCACAAAAAACTACTGTGTCATTTGTTTTTTTGTGTTTGTACCTGTAGGATGACGGCTGGCTGATGGGACTGAAGCAGGATGATTGGCAGCAGAACAAAGAAAATGCCACTAAAGGAGTATTTCCTGAAAACTTCACACAGAGGCTGTGAAAGAAGGGACACGTTACTTTGTTGATACTTTGTTCCTCTTGCCTATTTATGTCCTTCCCCTCTCTCCCCTCCCAAAACTGTATCCTAACAAGGACTTTGGCCATATAAACAGAGCTGTGACAGCCCTGGATGAAGTCATGCATTTCTAAGGTCTGCTACACTGTGGATCTGGTTTGGTTATGTTTCATTTCTGTTTCTCATTAACAGATTTAGCCTTTTCATTGGTTTGTTATCCATCCCGCTATTCTATATTTGAGGAGTTAAACTCATTCCATTTTCGTCATGTCTCAACTGAAATGGGAAACCTGTTATACCTTTATTACTGCAGCAGATTAAGAACAATGTAAAACATGTATAATGTGGCAGGTTTCGTAGAATAACTTAAATGGATATTATCATTGGAAAAAGTAAGTACATCCTCTTTCAACTCAGGACATTGCAATATATCCTGTTTTAGTTCACTAACAGGCATGAACCAGTTATAATTGTCAAAGTGTTACACAGTTTTAAAAAAATGTGTTTTGAAAAATACAGAAATGTTTGGTTTTACCTCTTCTATGTTTAAAGGCATATTACACATATGGAGTGGAAGTGTTGAAAAAAAATGCCATGCTGGCCGTCCCCCATGTGGTACCACACACTGCCAGACAGCTGACTTAAAAAGGCTCTTTTTCTGATGCCCTTCTTACAAGGTAGATTATTTGGCTGTTTGTATGTAATCCTAGGCATGAAAAATGTAGATGTATGTATATAAAATCCAATGTGAGAGGGCACCAGCTTTGACTCTTAACATAAAACCTTTCAACAACTAAGTTGAGGAGCTGAAAGCTACATTGTTTCCCTGTGTAGTAAGCATTTCAATGCCTCTCCTAAATTTAGAGGCTTTTTTATTTTATATTGTTCCATACATATGTGATTCAAGCTTAAATATAACAATTTTAACTATGATAGATTGCTGCAGCTCTGGAGAATTTTTTTTTTCTGTTTTAAACAGAATTCAAAACTTTTAAATATTGTAGGTTTTAATAAATAGTTGTTTTAATAGGGTGAAACCACAGTAGTTCCAGTCAAAGTAATTATACTTTGAGAATTTTATACTGGCTCAAGCCTATTGACCAGTTTTAATACCAGAAAATGACCAAATGTTCTTTGGGTAATTAAGTTCTGGAACATCAAGCAGTAGATGTGAAAGAGGGTGTACTTTCATTTTACATGTGAATATATGATTTAAATGTTATTTTACTGAGAAAAAATGGCAAAAGTAGCTATTCTCTATTAAACCAAGCAGACAAAGACCTTCAGGTATTAGACTCTTCAAATTAGAGGAACAGAAGTACCATTTTTAAGAAACTGTAATTTTATGTTATCAAAACTTACAGAAATAACTTTTTTTTTAAATGTCCAGCCTGAATCCGAGAAGATACTTGTCTTATTGCTGGTAGAGTTATTTGGATTGATCATTAAACTCCTCATGAATTGCCTTCAAAAAGATGTTCAGATTATTTCTATATTCCCACTTTCATTGTTTACTTGTGGAAAACAGGCCTTTGGTTGTTTTGCTATTTTTAAATCTGTGGTGGCATAAGTAGTATGATTCTGTTGTAAAAAATAAATAAATAAATAAATCTCATAGTGACAAATGTAAAAAAGCAGTAAATTCAAACCCACAACAGAAATCCAACAAAAAAACCAACCTCCTGTGAAGTTAAAAAATACAGACCTCTATAATACTATATATTTTGAAATGGTTGGAAATTGTTTACAACAATCTTTTATTTATATTATTTAAGATATGCATTGCTCAGGCTTGCTACAAAGCTAGCCAGCATCACAGAGAAGCTGCTGCTGGTAGTATAATAGGGTACAGTATAGTCCGATATATAACAACTGAGCCAGCTAACTTGTAAAAATGTGCCGAAAACAGTTCCCACTGTTTGCATGGAGACTTCTAATCTCCGATGCAGATGAGTAAGATTATGCACCAGAGCAACTTCTTTTATTTTTATACTCTACAGGGTAATGATTACACATAGCCTGATGTAATTTTGTCAACGTAATTGCCAACTGAGAAAAATCTGGAGTATTTTGTACCTATCTGTGGTTCTCTGCTCTCAGTGTAGTTGCATACAGTAGACATGTAGTACTAACCCAGCTGTTCATTCAGTCTCTTCCCTTAAAAAATCTCATTAGGTTCTAAATGTTTAATAGGCATGAGAGAGAATGTGAGCGAGTATGCGTGTTGTTTGAGGAATACAAATGTTTATCTATAGGAAAACATTAACAAAACCACCACCTACAGAGGAATAAAGTCAACTGTATCAATGAAAAGGCTGATGATGCTACCAAGGCTACCAAACGGGGTCTTTTTCCACTGGCTGGTATTATGGTTCCAGGTGTTATGGTGCATTTCTTGTGTATAAGTGTAATTTTTCCAAGTTATGATGACAGATACATATTCTAAGAAGACATTCATATCTGTATGTGAGTAACTGTGAGCATGCTGAACTCCCACATGTTGTCGTGTAAACACCCTTAATTTAAGGCGGTGAAACATGGGTCGTTTTTGAGGCAGTTACAAGAAGCAATTTTTTTTCCCTTTCTATATTTTTTATTATTTTTTTTACGGCTACTCTTGATAAGAGAGATGGAGAGGACATTACATGCCCACACCATTTCTTTTTCACTTTGTCAAGTGTTTATCATAGATTTATCCTGTTTTTTCTTTGTTTGTTTGTTTGTTTCCCCATCTGCCGTGCCTAAAAATGTTTCTCGGTATTGTGGAGTAAATTAAATGGGAGGCAGGACTTATAGATGTAAAGTTAATGCAACCAGACTCAGGCGCACAGATTTTTTTGAATGCTATTCAGTATTTAGCCACTGTGGATGTGAATTATTTTTTTTCAATTTGTATCTAAAAAAGATCTCATATGTTTTATATATATATATATATATATATATATATATATATATATATATATATAAATATATATATACACACACACGCACACACAGTCATGTTTTTTTGTCAGTTTCTGAGAGTGTTTTACCTGGGTCTGGTTCTGTCTCCAGCTTAATGGATCAGTCTCTGATGGTGATATCTTGGATGATGATTTCTTTTTCCCTGTACCTAAATGACCAGTAATAATAAAGATAACTTAGAATCTGCTGTACTGTTTTAGCGTTTTTTGTACTAAGTCTATTGATTTTTAAGAGGATACCAAATTAATGGCTTTCTGTTTACTGTTATTGATCAGCTATCATTTAAGCCTAAAATAATGTCAGTGTCTTGTTTGGGATTTATATTTATAGATTTGAGCATTTATGATTTGTGTTTAGCCAGTGTTATTGTTTGTTCTTCCTTGTTTTATTAGATTAGATATGTTCCTATAATTTGTATAAGATCAGTCTGTTTTTAGTTATTTTAGTTAGATATTGTTTTATGTTAAGATCTTTTCATGTCCTACCATCGTTTGTGTATTCACTCCTCTACTGCTTCTCCTGCCGTCCTTCAGTTTATCTGTCTGCTCTCCTCTCACACCTGCCTCCTGTTAGCAATTAATACTCTTCATTGTTCCAGCACTCACCGTCCCAGTATTTTACCAACTTTTTTTCATTCTCCTTTTTATTCCCCATTTCTTCATGCATTCCAGTCTCTGCTTATTCCCTAGTCATATGTCTGTGTTACCCTGGTTTTGTTTGTAATTCACTTCACTACTTTTCCATTAAAATCTCATGCTTGTTGCATTTGTCTTCTGCATTTGGGCCCAACCAAGAAAACTTAGGGTAAATATTTTTCTGTTCTGCAGTACAAAAGCTTTAACTATAACTATATTAACATTTCCATATGACAAACCGTCCCAAGCTATCCCTTAATGTTTCTTTGCTAAATCAATGGCTCAGTTAGACTAGATGACAGGAGTTCTAAAGTCTCATCACACATTTTCAACTGAACTTTTTTGGAGACCAAACAGCTCCATATACTTTCATTGGCACAATTCTGTTAGCTATGGCTGTATTTTTAGTACCAATGTCCTGCTAGAAAAGGAAGCAGTGCCTCAGTCTCAAGTCTTGTAACTTCTTATGTATTTCAACCAGAAATTTCTCCAGTTTGGATCAACTGATCTTCTAGTATTATCATTTTTCCAAGCATTAGTACCCCATCTCCCTTTTCACTGAAAAAAACCCCCATATAATTAATTTACACAGTATTAATGGCCCCTGTGTTTTTTTCATATTAAACAAACATTTACAGTTTAGCATATTCCAAGATAGCTGTTTAATTGTAAAAAACTATTTCACGTATTCCACGCAATGTCCCATGATATGGGATGAAAATATAAGTAATAGTTTTAGATAGATCTGTATCAATTAGGTATTAGGTTTACAGTAGTGGCCATTTTTCCATTCTTTAAGCTTCACCACAGTTTTATCCATGAACTTTCTGTTCTGTGTCCTTTGACTTTCATAGTGCTGTATGTTCAGCAAAGCAAATGGGAAAAATTAAAACAAAAGAATGCAGACATATTTAATTAGGTGTATCAGATTAAAGAGGATTAACAAAAAATGTGTCAAAATTAGATGAAAAAAACTAAAAACCTTTTAACCATTATTGACCGCTTTACAGTTATTGATTATTTACGAATAATATTGTAACTTGTATGACTTTGACACAAAAGATACATGAAGTTTTCATGGTAACACAAATAAATAGAAAAAGTTGGGTATTTTTGCTTTATTAAATCTTTGCAATCATTGGTTGTTTCAGCAGAGTGTGCTATTTTCAAAGAGTAATTCTTTACTCCACATAACATCACAAACTCCTGTCATCAACAACTGGAAAGTGGAACTTCACACGGTGCTGCTGTCCATGGTACTGAAACAAACAGGCAGACCACCCTTTAAGCATTGTCATCCATGCTGTGTCGCCACTGTGCTGGTTACATGAATAAATCCTTTGTCTCTACAAATAGAAAGTGATGGGTTCTTGTTTAGTTTGTATATGTGGAAAAGCCTTTTTCACCTGGACAGTTAAGTTTTAAAAAATAAATAAAAACAACAGGACACAGGTAAGTCTTTAAAAGTTTTATGTGTCAAATACAAAATGTATAAACAAGGTTGCCAAAAATTATAATACATACAGTATTTTTCTAAAAAATATATCTTTAAATAGTTTATCCAATAGCTTTAATATACATATTTGACAATATATCTGAGACAAATGCTTTGGAGTCAAAAAATAATAGAATTTTCTCTTTTCATTTAGCATTTTAAAGTCAACTCCAGAAGCAGTTTAAGCAGTCTGAAATAAGCATTTTAAAGTTAACTCCAGAAGCAGTTTAAGCAGTCTGAAATATATATATATATATATATATATATATATATATATATATATATATATATATATACAGCCTTTAATAACTTTATATACTTAATGACAACAATTCACTGTTTTAATGTAGGTGTTTCAAAACAGATCAAGCACAAAAGTAGCATAACGTTGACATTATTAAATTATGAATCCTTTGCTATCCAAAAATTGTTATAATTCCTGTTATTTACCAAAATGCATATAGGATAATTAATACAGTATATAAATAGGGCCTGAGTCATTTTACTGACCTGAAAAGTGACACATTAAAACGACAAAAAAACAAATCTCTCCAATAATGCAATTGATAAAAACATATTTAGGATCACAAATAAAACATGTGAATAAGAGAAATACAATCGTAGTAGTTTGAAAGCTGGTAGAAGACTTGAAAACAACTGAAAAAAGATTTATTCTGTTTTTGAACACACGTTCATTCCCTGCCATTTAGAGGCTTTATTTAAGCCTTTTACAAATGTTAAATAACTATTTAAATGTCTATTATTACTCTTCACAACAATGTGTGGACTTATCCTGACATGAAAAGCTAAGATTTTTCATTTATTCCTATTTTGTTTTAAGTCTATAAATATATATTTACAAATAAAAGTTCTACCGGTCCATAAACATTTATATCATCAATTTCCCCCTTGCTTTTTTTTATTATTTCTAATTTCACCTTTTTTCTTCAAGAAATAAACAAATAAATTATATCTGTTCTTAGTTGAGTAAGAGCTTTAGTTGTCAATCTTTCAATATAAATGCAACTGAAAAAAGGCCTTCTTTAATATCTTATATTAATAGATTCTTGAGGAACAACAAATACAGGCAAATGGAGTAAGTACAAAATATATTTTCACTTTAAATAAGTTTTCTTCTAAACAAAGTTGTGCTTCTTCTCATTGTGCCTCTGCATGTAGGTGATCAAAAGATCACCTACATGCAGATTCAGTCTACAGTTGATGCGTCTTCCTCTTCCTCCGTTTCATGTCACTGGTTAAAGCCCCAAGGGTGGAGGCGTTCAGTGTCCAGAAGCACTTTTCCAAGCCTTTGCAGAATCCAGGCGTACCAGTGCAGCCCATCATCTTGTACTTGTGAGGGTCCTATTATTCTGTAAACAAGTCTCAATGGAGCTAAGACCCAGTGGGATAAATAATGACTGTCCACAGCAGCGTAGCAAGATGCTACAACGCCGTTCACTACTATAGACCCATGCTGAGTAAGCGGGGCGTATACCCCAGTGCTTGTGTGCTCTTCAACCAAAGTCACAACTGAGAGTCTTGGACGTGACTTTGATCCACCAGACGATGTAAACACACACTGTCCAGGCTGGACTTCGCTGGCAAAAACTGTCCTCATACCTGCCTCATCTCTCCTCCTCTGCCAAATGGATTTAAAAAGCCTTGCTTTTTGACAAGGTTCTTCCATTGCTGACCTGCTGGCACAGTCTGTCACAAAGATCAGGTGAGCAGCTGTGAGGGTAATGTTATGTCTTCCATCCGTCATGATAACGTAGAATGTCCTTACAGCATTGGGCTGGCGATCCAGAAAGGATATAATGGGGCTATAGAGGAGCGGAGTGTGGACATCTGTTGAGGAGGACGCCAGGACACGGTCGCCAGGGAGGAGGTCACGCATGAGTTTGGTGTGCCCGCCTTCAACGTTGACCTGAGCGTCGCCAGGAAAACATCCTCCAGTTTTGGCTGCCACGGAGTGCTCTGAGGGGGAAAAAACAATTTCTTATATTTCTTTTGAATTTTTTTATTCAGACAATTTTAGTTTGATGTCGAAAACAAGATCGATAAAACAAAAAGAGGGAAAAAAACCATTTAAAATTAAGCAATGACACGTCAGGAACTTGACCCTCTTTAATCACTACACCTGTTATTCTAGGTCACTGCGTTATCCATAAAGCAGGTGAGACTTTGACACGGACTCAAGAACAACCCTATCTTAGTTGGATCACTCGGGATCGTTAACGTTTGTATGCAGTATGACTCAGATAGAAACTATTTGCTCTCCGTCTAACTTTGGGCTCTCCCTTTATGACTGGAAGTTAAGTGTATTGTCAGAAACACAGTTTAGAGGTATATTTTACCAGTCGTCGTTTAAAACTTCACATATTATATCAGTATTGCTTTTACTGTTACTTATCTTAAAAATACAAGAAATACTAAAAAAGAATCAAGAATTTTCAACAATTAAAAGCGATTATTCTCACTTAAACTGTATATTTTGAGATGAGCAACGTATCCTCCTAATGGTTTAATTCGCAAAGTTACTAAAGGTCACTTAGTATGTCACTTAAAGGTTTTGTTAAGTATTGTTTATTTACCCTAATCTGAAAAAAATCTAAACATATTGTAGAGTAAGTTTATGTTGTGTCATCATGTATATTTAAAAGACACTTAAGGATTATTAAAAATATAAACTAAACAAAACCGTTATTGGTTATTGACTTGACATTGGAATTTCAGAAAAGATGTCACGTATCTTCTATCAAGTCTTCACTCCTTAATAACAAAGTTTAAAATTTAAAGTTAAAGACATCAAAAGCTGTAGCAAAAGAAAAAAAAATCACTTCCACTGGCCTCTCTGAAAGTGACCGCTACAGACAGACCAAGGAAAGACCATCCAGCTGTCTCTCTAAACCTACAAAGTTTTTGGGAAAGGAAGATGCATTTTGCTAGAAGTACACACAGTCGTGTTAGCAACTGTTACTGCAGCTGAGGTTGAGTCAAAAAGAAACTTAAAAATAAATTTATCTGTGGGCAAAAAAGGTCATTTCCTTTCTTTTCTGAAGTCCTTTCTGCTATAACACGCTTACAAAGTACGCAATCAGTCCAAGTAAACTTGTACATTTAAAAAAGGGAACACAGGCAACCTATCCAAAAACAAACAAACATAATATACAGGGTTATGTCAATCTGTCTTTTAATACAGATTGCATAAATATCTGCTTTCAAATGTATTAGATGGTATATTTAGTCAATTAGCTTGGTTCAGCCACTTAGGTGCATCCAGAATTGTCAGGATCTTCACAATATATCCTGCTTAACTGTGCCCAGATTAATGTTCCATTTTAAGATGCAGAGAGATGAGGTGGCAAGAAAGTGTAGTCGGTGAGAGCTAATGGATAACCAGCTGATTGTATCACAGTCAGAGCACGGACCGAGGTCAGGGAGGCAGGAAAGTACACAGACTCAGACTTGGTTCTAAAGACTGTTTAAATTGCATAGCTTTAAACATAAAAAGCCCTTACTTTTGGTTCTGTGAGCTTTAAAAAAAAGCAAGCTAAATCAGAGAAAAATAAGAAACCAATCAATGTTCAAGTGTATTTATTGTTTTTTTTATTTGTGTGAGTGTGTTTGTGAGGGAGGCTTGTCTTAAGGCAATCCCAAGTCAGGCAAATGTTTGTATAAGGTGTGTGTGGGTCTGCAAGCCCAAAGGCTGCACAAAAAGGAGGGCTGTGATAAGGTTCAGATAAGAGATCTGAAAGAAACTCACTGAAGGCAAAGCAATAGCAAAAACAAAGAGAGAGTTAATCATCTCACAGCCTACTAACCTAGGCAGGTTGCTAGTGTGTGGTTTGGCACCAAATAACTGGTGGTACCAGACATGGGTATATGGGTTTCTAAAAAGTATCAAAAGTGAGATTGGGAGGAGGTGGAATGCTGTCACTGATTGTTTTTAGGAATCTAGGTGTAATCTGATAAGGTATCCAATATTGGAAGATGTAACTTACTTTTAACAATAACATGGCAAAAGCAAACAGTCAGTCACAGAAATGCAATCAGGGGATGTGCATACAGTGCTATGTAACAGTATTCACAGCCCTTGAACATTTTCACCTTTGTTGTCTTGTGACAACCACAAACTTTATTGTATTTTTCTAGGAATACGTGTTAGACTAAGAAAAGAAGTGTATATAAATGAAGTGAAGGAAAATCAATACAGAGTTTCCACAACATTTTTACAAATAAAAATCTGAATAGTGTAATTCAGATTTGTATTCAGCCACTCTGATCCAAACCTTTCACTGCATTTAAAACTACAAGTCTTTGGAGTTGTTTCAGTTTTGAACATCTATGGATTTATTTATTTATTTTCATTTTTGCAAAGCAGCTTTAGCTCAGGTGGAGCGGATTGTTACTATTGCTGAACCTAGATTGGATTAAGCTTTGGTCCTTCTTGTCTATCATGGCGCAACTTTAACGCATTCATATGTATCCATTCTCTGACACATACAGACTAAGTTGTTGAATGTCCTCATTAAGACATTAGTCAGTTGTGTAGAGGAATGTCAACTATTTATGCATTTGACTTCAGTATGTTGGAGAATGAATCTAAATTTGCAGGATAGAAGCCATTGCTGAAGATTAGTTTAAAGTCATTGCCCCGCTGTAAAGCCAACCTCTTCTGCAGCCTTTAAAAGGTTTTCTTTCAGCATTTGCCTTCTGGTAATTATGCGCATCATACCTTCAGAGCAGACATTAACAGTACCATGTTTTTGTCTATGCACTTTATGCTTGAATGCATTCTAAAGGAAGATGATAGACAAATGAATTTATGGAAGGATACAAAAACGTAATATTAAATTAATAAATTACATAATTAAGTATTTATTTTGTCTTCACTTTAATTTTGTCTGCTATTTTGTTATGATCTGTCTTACAATCTAACAATGAAATACTTCTAAGTTGGTGAAATTAGAGGTACTAAAATGTAAATGAGTATGACTATTTGACAATAATACATTTATTTCAGTTCAAAATTTCTGAAAAATAGGTGTGTAGGACAAGTAGTATATATACACTATAATCGGACAAACTAATACATTTATTCATGAGACCTGACCATTAGGTGGGACTACAGAAAGCAAAGACCACAGGTGCACACTGAGCTTTGATTGGTTCCCAATAGGCTTTGCACACAAACACCATCACAAAGTGATCACACAGATACTCAAAGGGATGCTAAGCAAGAAGGGAGTCACCACACAAGGTGTCTAGCATCAGCCTCATTAGTGTTGAGAACAGCTGGCCATGAAAACAAAAAGACACTTTCAAACACACAGATTTCTTAAACGTGGTTCTTACCGGACTTTACACTACAGTGAACGTGGCCTTTGGACTCATAGTAGACCCAGTCGAACCCAGCCTCTACAGCCAAGCGTGCCAACATGGCGTACTTATTTCTGTCCCTGTCAAGAAAAAAAAAAAGGTCCTTCTGAATCATAATTTTAAGAAAATGTTTGAAAAGCTAAAAGATATTCAGTTAATCTCTTAGATTTTAGTAGAAAAGTACATCGACTTTACTTTTTAAAAGCTCAAGTCGTCATTTTATTGCTAACTTTAACAGATCATTGATGAACGAGGAGAGTTTAAATGTTGCCAAATTTAGAGTAATTGTAAATTATGACGCTCTTACCTATCTGAAGTGGTAATATCGACAGCGCGGCCCTCGTAGTGCAGCGAGTCGGTTGAATGATGGCCGTCCTCATCCCATCCCTCTGTCACTCTCAGCTTCACACCTGGCCACATGTTCATCACTGAGATGGCCAGAGAGTTCAGTTTGTCTTTACAACGCTGGGTGAAACACAAACAACAGAAAAGTTTTGTTTTTTTTTGTTTTGTTTTTTTCGTTGTCCTGTTCAGCATCATGGCTAGTAGAATGGGTTTCTAGCTTCCATAGTTGTGCTTAACAGATTTGCTTTTCCAAGTGAGGCTTTAAAAATATAGAGCCTCACTTGCTACCCATACCTTAATCTTTTATTGATTTCTGAGGTGTTATATACATTCTAAAGCTAAACATGACTGAGGGGTATGTATGTGTGTGTGTGTGTGTGTGTGTGTGGGGGGGGGGGGGGTGCAAAGAGTGGAAGGGAACATATACACAGACCAAAAACAACAGGAACGTTATTTCGAGAGATATAATCAATGATCCGGCTGATTAAACTTCAGTCCAATGCAGGTTATTTAAGTACCACCAAATCACAGCAAACACCCTTTTAAGAGCAAATCACGAAACTAGACTGACAAAATAATATACAGAAGAACATCTAAGCAAGCCTGTCAAGATTTTTTTTAAGTGTATACATTTGATTTATTAGATCATAGTTACAATACAAAGGAAAATCAAGTCAAATTCAATCCATTAAGTTTTTTTTATGAAGTACATTTAAAATCAATTACCTATTGACCAAAGTGCTTGAGAAAGTAAAAAGTAAAACTATAGAAACAAAGAAGAAGTAAAGATACTGACAGATATAATTTAGATGAAACAGAATAAAATAAATAAATGAAAATAACAGTAAAATTTAGGATGCATTGCCAAACTAGAGTTCAAAGCAGAGAAAAAAAACGAATGTGCTTTACCTGGGAAATTTAAAGCTATTAACTTTTGGATGGCAAAAATAGGCTTTCCTACAGACAGAGGTCTTTCCTCTGGCTTTTGTTTGAGATTTATATGTGAGAATGTTTAACGATGGCTCGTAACTGGATACCAAAACTCTTGCTGAAGTATGAGGGTGTAGAAATGAAACACCATCAGTAAAAAGCTATCTCTCTTTATGGACAATCCTAAGAAATCTGTTCCAAAATCTGATTAAGCATTACTTGTCAGAGAACACAACTCTATGGGAATAAGGAAGACAGAGCAGACATAAAACATACACATACTGCAGTACACTAAGACAGTTTATGGAAGATGTGACTCAGTAACTGTCTTAGTCTAGAATCGACACAAAGCTAAGCACAGAAAGTTTTGTGCCAGTACTATCTTCAAGTAGCTGCAACAAGCTAGTTCAAGTATTATTGCATTAAACAGCTTTTTCAGGGACAGAGACACGGCTATAGATAAAAAGACAGGTTTTGTTGTATCTTCATAAAAAAAATCCAAATGTTTAGACTATGAGAATTTGGGACACCAAGTTCAATCAGTAAGTTTAGCTTTCTACCATTAAGCAATGACAGTCAGTCGACTCAATAGTTGATTTACTATGAAAAACAGCAGAAGGGGCACGAAAAAAGAAAACAATCTCATGCATAGAAACTAAAATGTTGAGGCTATGAGAGTAACATGTCAAAATCTGCACTTTAAATAATAGCTGGAAGCCCCAACTGTGTCAGGTGAATGGTCAAAGTACACACAAGTGCGATTGTGGTGTTTGCTTGAGATCTATTCAATGCGGCTACACAAACCAGGCTGAAAGTCAAGGAGTGGACATGAATTTCAATGATTTGCAAATATGCATGGTTATTTATTGCGTAAAAAAATACCACTGCTCAAGTTGGCAAGGCAAAAAAAAAAGAAAGGAAAGGAAAAAGGACTTGTCTCTTAGGCAAAAGAGGCATAATGGGAATCCAGAGTTAGAACTGCTTCATAGTCATTCACTTATGCTCAATCAAACGGAAAATTATAGCCAGATTGGGTTCAGTGAACGCAACAGTACTTCAGGTAGCGAAATCTAGAGGTGAAACTCAGGGTTAATGGAATCCATCACTTTGGTTTAAACATTCATCTGACTGTAAACATCCAGCAGACAATTGGAAGCAGCAGTGTGGATAATCGGGTTGATTCAGCTCACTGTCATTTAATCCCCAAGATAAGCAAATACAATCATCACTTTTACCCGTGATAAAGCTTGTTTTACCTGAGTCATGAGTCTGTCTGCGCCTGTGTCCTCCTCATCCTTAAAGATTATGTCTGTGTTGTAGTTCGGCGTGAGCTCCTTGAAGCGCTCCGAGTTGCGCGTAATTTTGCCCTCGGGTCTCCCGCTGGCTCCCAGGGTCTTCTCGGCCACGTTTGGGCTAAACTGCTTGTAAGGCAGTGGGATGAGCTTCTTGGGAAGCCGCCTCTTGCCGTATCCCCTCCCCGGCCCGCAACCCTCCGAGGCAGGTGCGAGGAGGAGGACGGAGGCGCACAGAGAGGCTGCGAGAAGGAGGACAGAGATCCGCATCGCCCCGGGGGAAGGAGGGAGGACTCTCCCAGGTGGGAGAGAGAGAAGGAGAGAGAGAGAGATGTCTTCAGTGCCTCTCCAGTTCACCTTCCATGTGTCCGTGAAAGATCCGCGTCTGGAGATCTCCCTTGGTCTCCATGAGGAACCATTGGGATGAAAAAAAAAGCCAAAGAGTTCTCTGCAGACTGCCGGATCTGCGCTCTGGAGCGGTAAAAGTGTGCAAGGCTGTAAAGTCCGCGTATTTTAAACAAACAGGTTCAAAGTCGAGCTGGTGGGTGTGAAAGTTAACGGGAGAGAGAGGGAGTGCAGCTGCTGACATCCAAGGCGCAGTGTTGTGGTTTCTCGGCCCTCCTCTTTCCTTGTGCGCCAGGGACTCTGGGAGGACATCAGGCCCCCTCTTTTACGCGCTCCCTGCTCGTTGGGGTTTCTCTGCATGCGACAGGCTGCAGCTTTCGAGCTGAATTGAAGGGAATTGAGGGATCCACAGTGATCTGGTTGCCACTTAAGACCGCACCCTGCCAGTCCTGCCCTCCTCCTCCTCTCTGCTCTCTCAGCTCTGCCACCCAAACCTGCCCCTCCAGGTCACAGGGCGCACTGGAGAGTCCGGTCCTCATCTGCTGGAAGGCAGAGGAGCATAAAGTCCGTCCGTCCATCCACCCCCTCAACCCACCCCTCCCCACCCCCAGCTATTCGTCCTCTTGACTGCTGTTAATATTTATAAACATTGTGTTTGACAATAAACATCCAATACCATTTTTTTAAGAATATACCAAGGAAATTCTCTCAACTTCATTTTGAATCCCATGTGATCACTTTGCCTAAATGACTGAATTGATTTACAGCAGTGACAGCCACCTAATATATCATGCAGCAAATAGTGCATGATTTTCAAATTTTTTTACATTCTTATTCCACTTAATAAAACCCAATGTATAAAAAGAAGATTAGTTGTCCTCCGCATCAGAGATTTGTTGGAGATCCTTCGTAAAAAGAGAAAAAATAAACATTTTAATAAACTCCAAGGTACTCTGGTCCTCATTGTGTTATTTTCTGGTTAGATGAGAGCAGAGGTTAAAGCATGATAGTGGTTGCAATTTGCTGTGGATATGATATGGAGAAGCTGTTAAAAGCTAAACCAAAATTGGACTGAGCTAAATTTAGGGCAATCCTGTCAATCCAATTAAGTATTCAGTTGGTAAATATGCAAAGCTCTTAAAGACAAAGCCCCAAAACCTTTCAGCAACAATTAGAAGTAAAAAAGTTCCATAAAGTATTTAGGTAGCGGTGTAATGTGTGGAAATTCCAATATAATATAAAGAACATTGTGGCGTTAGGTGCAAAAATGTGAAACGTTTTCAAATACAGGGAGTTTGTTTTTCAATGCAATACATTTTAGTTCCTAGTTTTCTGACTCTATGTGCTTGACACACATGAAAACTAGCACAGTCATGCACATCAGTAAACTCTCCAAATTAGCTCTTCAAATATTTGCCAGGAGAAAATCAGTGGTCTCACCACTGTTTCTCAGTGCTGCCTACTTTGAATGAATTGAACTGTGCAGAGCTGAGGGTTTTCCACAATTCGTGTTTTATTATTTGTGGGTGTAAACACCATAAAGAATTTTTCGCTGCACCACTGCTTTTTTCATCTATCTAGATGGAACAGAGGAAGGCAAAGAGAAGGATTCCCAAACAGTAAACAGCCGGCTATAGCAGTGTTTGCCCTCCAACAAAAATAGAAACCCTTTGGACACTTGTGTAAATTGAAACATTCCTCGGAGGGAACAAACAAACAAGAATGAAAATTTGCCATTGAGATGTTAAAGTTTCCAAGCTCTTAAACAGAAAAGTTGTGATAAAGGTAACCTCTGCAGTGTGTCCAGAAATTATCTCTGCCTTTAAAGAAAAGAATGAACAATTTTTTATGTCTTTCTTTTTTTTTTTACACTTATACTTATCAGGCAAAGCTTTTAATTGGCGTGTGCAAATTTCCGTATGTTGGTTGTAAAAGTTTTCTGCTCCGACAATAATCACTCAAAGGACATATTACCGACCTTGTAGAAAAGAAGGGTATATTGGACAGCTTCCCTCTGTCCAAAGGTTGCCTAATCTGCCTATTATCATCTGGTAAACTCAGCAATTAACAAAGGTTATCTTGGTTGTTACATCTCACACTTTGCACATTTCATATATTATCTGTTTGTTTGTTTTTTCAGGGTGATAGGTGCCTTTATAAGAAATACTGAAACATCTTTTGACCGGAAATCTATGACCAATTTTATGGAAATTATTCTCGGATTTTAGATTGAGAATGTTGATTTAGTTAAGTGTGATAGTGTACTCCGATAGGATCTCACTTCGAAAGCCTACTCAATCTCTCTCCATCTTTGTGTCCCTGGGATTGCTGCAAGTATTTCCCATTTCAAGTCATCCAACAACATTCAAGTGAAAACAAGGTCTTAGACTTGCACCAGGATTTCTATTGTTTTTTTTCTCATTGGTTTTACTGTATGTGTTCAGTCACTGTCATGTTGAATGACAGAATTTGTATTGATTCTTTATCCATGAAAATCCAGATGCAAATTATATGTGAACCTGCGTTTAGAGAAGCATGCCTTTTCCTTTAAGTATAAGCATTTTGTGGGTGCCATTGAGTGTGTGTGAGAGTTTGTGTCTCATCCCTCCTTTGAAGGTCATAAATACAGGAGTGGTTCAAGGGAAAACCGTCTTTTTTCAGTGTGGCTGTCGACAATGCTTCAGAAGTGGTCACATTTTCCAAACCGGTCGTCTCTCCCTAAATCTATTCATCTTTTAGTTAACTTATGCTCCCCCAAAAAGACACCATGGCCTTTCAAGCAAACAGCTTTCTGATCTGATCAAACCAAAAGGAAGACATATCTCCAACCAAAATGTTCTTCTGCACCAAAACCATTTATCAAACTGTCAGTTTCTCTGACCCACGCTATTCCTGTCACCTTTTTTCCAGGGATTTAAGTGCTTTCCATACTGCAAGGTATCAGCTAAAAACACATAGACACACACATTAAGACACACATATGCAGGCATTCGTACAGAGCACACACTCACCAGGCCAGCTGACAAGCTAACCAAGCATCAGGCCCTAGCTCATTGATGTTTGTCAAAGTTATTAATTTTCTCTGTGAAATAAGAGGCCATGGTGGCAGGACAGAGGGAGATGGGTGCCAGCCCCAGAATCTCCCTCTGCTTTCATCTACTGACACTGAGGCTCTAAAAGTCCGCAGCCTTTACATGGGCATCGGGGTTACCCACGCATACCCATGGCGCTAACCAACAAAGTTTCTGAGTTGGGCAAAAGGAGAAAGATGCAGATGAAAGAAAAATTCTCAGAAGATGAATAGAAAAAGATGGTAATGGCATAAACATCCTGATTCTAAAAGTTAAGATAATGGGAAAATTATGAAGGGAATTAAACATGTCTTCGACATCAACAGTTTTCTACACACTGAAATAAAGTTTTCACAAACAAAATTCCTATTAAACAACTGATTTAATCTATTTATTTACTTTTTCAACTCAAAATTGTAAAAAATAATTAGTGTTGTTTTTATTTCATCTCAGTTTCTTTTATTTTTGTTCATTATGATAATTTTCCACTTATAGCCAATGAAAACATATAATTTAAGAACAAAATAGTCACCATTCTTTGTACCAACATTGGTTTTAGTCAGGCATAGGTATTATCTGTTATTTTCAAAATGTGTTTTTAACTTTAATTAATTGATTGTGACTTTATGTTCACTATCTGTACTGTATGAAACCCAGACAAATTATCCTGACTAACAAAAAATTTTCAGTAATCCTATAACTAGTAGAAAGATTCCAGTTGTTAGTTATTAAATTTAGTATAAATTGCTGTTCGGAGGTCCCAGTTACTAGAAAACAATAAAGAACAACAACAATAAAAAAAACTTCATGAAGACCAAGGAAAGTTTTACACAAATCAAGAAAAACGTTGTCAAGACATGAGACCGACTGGGAGCAGGTTCACTTTCATTTTCCTCTGTCTATTAAAACACTTGCCTTTTATAGGTGTAAAAGCCGAAACTCTACTGCACTTTAACTATCTTTTGTTGAATATCACACGCTGTTTACCTTTTACGTAACATGCGTTACCAATCTATTAGCTAAATGATGAGTAAGACTTTCCACTTTGTGTTTGTAACATCACAAAATGTAACATTGAATTTTTTCTGCATAATAAAATAAAAAAATATCAAACTTATCCCGCAAATAATAAAGTCCAGTTTTAATCTATATGCAGACAAGCCACCTGTTTTGGCTCAATATTGGTTACAAACTCTGAAATCTTTGTGCTTTTCTTCAAAATATTTCCATCATGACCCAGAAAAGACAACAATGCTGAGTCAAGTTTGTATATTCATAAGGGAAGACAATAATATTCTGTAACTATTAAGACGTTGCAAAAACAAGGAGGTGGTGAAGGGCAACGATTTTAGCATTATACTTCAAAGCTGATAGCGGAAGACCATTATAATTAGTAGAAAAAAGGCTTCAATTAAATAAATGATTTACATTTTAAATAATATTCTAATTTAGTGAATGAATGTATTCCAGCCTCTCACTTGTCTTAGCAGAGAGCGTACGCTGTGCTGCTTATTTGTTCTTTATCTGAAAGAATCTCCAGACATATGGGAACATTGTTTTGTTTTTTTTGTTTGTTTTTTAAACCCAATAAGTTCTCAAGTGAGGAAGTAGGAAGTGAGTAACACGGTCTGTGAAAAACCAAGAAGCAGCGTGAGAGGATTGTGGTGCAGTGAATTGCATAAGGCACATTATTTTGTAAACAAGTGACTTTTAGTTGTTTTTCACAGTATAGCTTGCATATTTGTGGTTTGGGTTGGGTTTCTGTAATTGGGGTTAAAGGTAACTCAAGGTAACAACATCTAGCGGCTAAAACCACTATTCCTCGTCCTTCTCCTCTTTCTTTAACCTTTTCCTCCCCTACGCACACTTCAACATCCAACCCCAGACCACAATAAACACCTACCCCTATCTTTATGTGCGAGGAGAACGGGAATCAAAGACATTTCCCAAATCCCGTTATATTTCAGCGCATCTGTCAATGCGATAGCATGTCCTGGCTGGACTAAACTAAGATGAATTATTTGCATGTTTCACCATATATCTTTGGGAATGGGTGTCACTTGGTCAGCGCCAGTACTTTGGAAGCTGAAGTGCAGCTAACATGCCAGCCAGTGAAAACCACAATGACCAAAAGTGTCTGTCAATGGTTCAGAGTGGCACCAGTACCAGTCTTTCTACAATCCAGTTCAGTGTGGAGCGCTTGGTCAGAGCAGACAGAAGAAAAATAGGAGGAGGAGGGTATAAAAAAAGGAGCTCGGGCTAAATGTGTCTTGGAGTTAGTGGGTAAGGATAGCCACCACATGGCTAAAGCAAACAAAAAGCTTCCCAGGGGACTGAAGTTGGCTACGCTGTGCTCCAACATTAAGCACATATGCATGAAAGAGTTGAAGACTCTTGTGAATCTGCATGCAAGCATAGACAAAAGTAACCCCCGGCAATAAATTAATCATTTAGTAATTATTAAATCATCTTGCGACCTAGAATATATTAATAATATAATACAACGTTCATGTACTCAAGTAACAATACTTATCACAATATTTATAAACATTTACATTTCATTTTCTAAAAGGAACCTTTTTTTTTTCTGTTTTATTTAGGCAGGCAGAACACCTTAAGGAAAATGTGTAATTTACAGCTACAACCAGGAAAAGCCAGCACCTTATGATGGCAAAAATAAACAGAAATGTATACATTACACTAAATAAATATGTTTCCAATTACAACTTGACAGACATGTAAAAAAAAAGACAAGATGTCTATTACCAAAATACAGCTGAAAGGCCGGCAGCCCAAGAAAAACATTTGTCAGCAAAGCTGTTAAATAGCATTTTCAGTGCCTTGCAAAATCATTTATAGGCCTTGAACCTGTTGATATTTGGCACAAAAAACAACAAGTTTCAAATTACAGACTTTGGCAACAAGGTTGTATCAGTTAGCATCATGTATCACGTCCTTCCACTTTTATTTACTTATATGTTGTGGTCTATCACATAAAATCTAAAAAAAAAATACTAAAAAATAAAGAGTTTGTGGTTGCATCCTGAATAAATGTAGAAAACTGCACAGGGACTTGTAGTTTTTTTTCTCTTTTTAAATCATTGATTTGTTTAAAGATACTAAGGGGATTAAAAGGAGAGAAAGATCAAATTAATTTTAACACTGATTTATTTCATGCAAATGTAGTTGGTGAAAAATCTTCCAGCCTACAAATGACTGTTATGTTAAATAAGTAATAAGGTTTATATATTTATATATCCGTATTGTTATATTAGAATTGAGTTAGATTTGTGTCGTTTTGATTAATAACAGGTCTCATGGCCTTTTTGCTTTGAAATAAAGAAATGCAGTCCAGTGCTCCTCCTGTTACATATGTCATAGGGTTTCTTAACTCCTCGCTCTCTGCATCCCTTTCTCTCTTTCCCTCCTGAGTATGTGCCACATCTGTGGGCTCTGTGGTGATGTTTCTCTGCTCAGAATGGATTCACCAGCTCAAAAACGTCCTTATTATATTTATATTTTACTACACCACTAGAAACCTATGCCAGCTGCGCTGCAGAAGTTTGGGCAGAAAAAAAGAAAAAAACAGGGGAGGAGGGCAAGTGAGAAAGAGACGGAGCAATGGAAAATGGGAGGAAATTGGTAGAAGCAAACAACATGTAATGAGGGTATAGATACAAAGTTTGAATGAGAAGAGGGCAAGACTTTGGTTTTTAATATGTTAAAAAGGTAGAAGAGACACTAGTGCATCTTTAATTAAAGCAACATTAACATTCAAAGATAGGTTTTTAAAACAGGAGTTGACATTTTCAGAAAATAATTCAGAAACAGATCTTTTCATGAGCTTGCTTAGGAGAAGGCTATAAGATAGAAAGTTCTCAGTGATTGAAAATATGGACAAAAAATTGGGGTAACAGAAACATTTGACAATTACAAATGTAGGTTAACAAAAGAAAACATTTCTCAAGAGTATATAATAGGAGAGTAGACATTTGCAATCTACCCTTTCTAAACTGTAGTTTACTGCATTACTGTAGGTCATGTGTTACTGTCATACATAAAACAAAAAAAGAAAGCAGTCTAAGACAAAGCTCCACTGATGAGATACTATTGATTGTATGTATGCATGCATGTATGAGTATGTATACAGGAGTTAATCCAGGTCTTTATCAAAAGAAAAAAGGAAAAGGGTCGCTGCACTGACAGGTTTCCATTGAGATGTCAATGTTGTTCCTGCAACTGATATTCCTTTAATTTTTTTTTTTTATTTACAAAAATATTATTGAAAGCCCTCACTGACCCAGTTTCCTCATATGAGGTCACTGTTTTTTGCTATGCTGCACCATGATATGTTTCAGTTTTCAACGTTGACCCATTGACCTCAATAATAGACAATACCAGCACCCTCTAGTGGTCTTAACACAATATCTCCCTCAATTCAATAAAAAGATGTTGGGTACCCCAGTAAAAAGCTTCTACGACACCTCTTGTCAAAGAACATGCAGTATTACCATCCAATTATGAATTTGATGTTTTGTTTAACCAAATTAAAAGGCCTTGTAAGCTTCATACATTTTTGGCAACCTTTATGTCGTATAGATTCCACCTTCATGTGGTATATTGGTTCACATTAACACAAACACTGATTGACACTAAAATAAACTCCAGCCTAAAAGTAAAAAAGAACCAACTTGATTTGATTTTTTCCTTATGTTGAAAAGCATTATTAAAGACTGATATCAAGACTGATATGAACAGCGTGCTATTATAAAAAATAAACTGAATTTAGAATTGTGTATGGATGTGTTCAAGGTAGTTTATTTATATGATTGTGACCATGTGTTATCCAGGTGAAGATAAGATGTGGATCATTTAGCATTGACAAGTGTAGTTGAAGGATTTGTTGCCTTTCTGCTCATAGAAAACAATTTTTTTTAATATAGTGTTGGTTCACCAAAGGTACATATTATCCCCCACAATGACATCATTTGGTACATCTGGTTGGATTTAACCTTCTTATGTTGTGGTGTTAGGTCTCTGTAAATTGTATGTAAGAAGGCCAGGATAAACTAAGTGTTACAGTTCTAAGTCTGTACATGTGCTCAAACCATTCTCAAAAACAGCAGGTCCACCATTTGCCTTTTCCGCTATTCTAGCCACCTTTTTTGCATCTGGGGAGAATGAAGTTCACAAGAAAATGTATATTTATTTGGATAATAGATGTCACCTGGTGGAAAATGCATAAACTGTAGCACTGTAAATATTCTATAACTTCATGGGGAAAAAAATAAAGGAAAAACTTGGACCATTTCATTTAATATTAATAGATGCATATTAAACACAGAGCCATGTAGTGATGAGTTTTAGAAATTAAATTCCATGTTTACACAATGGTTAAACAAATATTTTAGAGAATTAGTAGTAGGAAGAAGTAGTAGAAGTAGAAAACGTCTAAGAGAATTTGAAGAGATGAGAAAATCAAAGCAACTAAAAACACTTCCTATTTTAAAGATTTGTATCAAAATGGATATCATAGAAAGATTCTGCTGCTGGAATGATAGATGAGATGTAGTAGCCAGTTTCTGCTCATTAAAGAACTTGATTAGAAGCCATTACTATCGATGTTTTATTCGGAAGCTTCCCTGATTGTTACATTTTTAAATTTTATTTATTTATTTATTTTTTTTACAAAATGACAACAAATAAAGCAATAATGACCCTGGAGAAGAAAATGTTGCTGGCTGTGAATCTGAGTAGAGTCACGATCCAACTCTAAACTATTTGAAGCCTACTATTCAAAAGATTATTCAACAAGAGGAAAATATATAAGGCAGCTGCCAAACCTCCAACCTAAGGATGACTCAGCAAATTAAACCAAACTTAAGAACTTAAATAGCTCAGAGAAGTTGTTTACAAATAACTATATCCAAGGCTTTATGGGATTTACTTGGTATTTTACATGTTGAAATGTGTGACTTGATAGAGCTTAAATGTTTTGCACAGAAGACTGGAGCGAAACCGGACTGTCCAGATGACTGAGACCTATTCATGCTGTCATTGAAGCTAAAGGTGCATGTACTTAAGGCAGACTTTTGAAGAGGGTGAATATTTATGCAATAATTTGTAATTATTTAAAACTTTTTTATTCAATTATCATTATTTTGTAGAAATCAGTTTTTGTTTTGACATTGAATGGTGTATTTTTACCATAATTGATTTGTAAAACTACTGAAATGCTAAAACATCCAAGGACTGAACAGTTTTTATAAGCAGTGTATAATGTATGGTGTATGATATGTTTTGCCCAAACTGAGTCATCAGTTGGACCATAAGAAAAAACAACAGTAAATCAAAAACAAAACTGCTGACCAAAAAAAAGCTGAAAGCTAGATAAACTAAAAGACTACTAAATAACAGAGGTAAATCCTTTTAGGCGTAACATCTTAAGAATCAAAACAAGTAAAAAAGATTAAGCAGATGCATTGTAAAAAAGCATTAATGGTTTATTAATGAAAAATACAAAAAGATTACAAGCCATTACAACAACTAAAAAGCAAGTTGAAAAGCAAAAAGGAAAGATGGATGACTACAAGGACTGGTACTGATCAGTAGCTCTTTTTGTGATGCGGCTTCCATACTCCAGCCCACTGATTGGTCAGCTGCCTAACTTGGAACATGCGTTCCCACAATCCCTCAGCACCACTTCAATTCCACCACATTGGTTTACCACGCTGTGGTTCAAAACAGTGCCTGCTGGCATGAGTAACATATCAATAAATTCATTATACATTTATACTGAAATATTTATACTGCAGCGGTGTGTTTTGCACAGCAAGAAGGTATTTATAGAATGTGGGTTCATGTGTTTGTGTCCTTCTGTGTGTAGTCACTGTGTTACACTGAAGCTGTGTGAAGCTGCGGTGAGACGGACGTCTGGGGTGTGGGCTTCAGAGTTTGGGGGGCTGTGATTCAGAGTAACAGAAAACAAGTGTGAAGGAAGACTAGAGGAAAGGTTTTTGTTTCCGTTTCAACCTAGATGTATGAGAAGGAGGAAATCCATTACACTCATGGACAAACATTGGTTAAAACAAATAATTAATGAACAGAAAGAAGCTTCATGTAGAAAGTAAAAATCAAGGGTCCCCCGAAATGAAACATAATCACTATTGATGCATCTACAAAAAGTACAAAATATGCCCATCTAACAGAAAATACATAAAATATTCTTTCACCCAACACCACCCAACCTTGGCCTCACTTCTCCTGAAAAGTAGAAATATTTATTCAGAGAACAAATAGAAACTGGGGAAATTACATGGTTCCCCATTGTTCAGCTGTTTATTGAATGAAGACATTCCCATTCAAAGGTCCATTTGGATACTTCAGCATTGTTCCTATGATTACAATAGTTTTTAGAAAGTCCATTCTAAACACCAGCTGATGACTACGTGCCATCTAGACCATGGCAAAGAGGGTGAAAAGGCCACAGAGACATCAGCACATTCACCACTGTGTTACTTCACACATATAATATTGTATTTTATTACTCCATTAATAGGATATGTCGGTATGCTAATAAATTAAGTTTACAAATGCCTATTGTTCAAAGAAGCTAAGTGACTTTGTCTGAAATGTGTATGTTTATTGTAACTATTCTAGGTAAAATATACAGGTAAACAGTTTTGTCTCAGTATTTGACAAGTTTTGTGTCTTTCTCACACTGATCCAATGATTTACAAAGAGGTTTACAGATTAATTAACAAGACATCTATAAACCTACTTATCTATCTCTAGGATTACCCTTATTGCGAAATGGTACCCATGTTTTTGTTGAATGTAACCTTAATAAATACCTAGGTAAATGGCTCACAAAACATGTTGCCTTCCACATTTTTGAACACCTGATAGGGTATTAAACAGGAGAAAACTTATGGTTTTCTTTCAATACTTTTTCAATTTGTGTGTTGTGTGACCTCACAGAAAAAGTCCATAGTTAATATTAGAGAAAAATGTAAAAGTGGAAATATGCTACAATAAACAACATATCTAAGATATATTGTTATAGGTTTTCCAGTCTAAATTAATCAAGAACAATCAGTTTATTCATACAGTTTACAAAACCAATTTCATACCAATTTACAAAACGTTGTCTCAAGGCACTTTACAATAAAATTATTCAATTTAAATTATAAATACATTTTAAACAAATCAGTTTAAAAACGTTTCCAATCTAAGGAAACCCACCAGATTGTATCAAGTCATTGACTTGCACCATTCCCTCCTCCAGAATCAGCAAAACGAAACAAAGGCTTTTGATGTCATTGGCTCTACAGCAATTCCTCATACTGCATGTAGTGACAGTGGAGACAAAAAAAAAACTTTAACAGGTAAAAACGGCTCAGTACGAGTAGCCGTCTGCCATGACCGACTGGAGGTTTGAAGAGACAGAAGTCACAAGTGAATGCAGAGGAGAAAGAAAATCAAACTGCGGTTCTTGGCCTTTATACAATCAAACAGGGATGCAGCGATACCACTTTTTTCCAAAATGAATAGTGTACGAGTACTTGCATTTGAGTACTCACCGATACGGACACCGAATAATTACGCCATTACACAAATAATTACTTTGGATTTTTTTTACACAGATATTATTTGAACAACATTCCCTATTATGTGCAAATATACAGTACAAACACAAATTTAACAAAATTGTGAAATACTGAAATGCTTTTTTGCGGTATTGAGGACGAGCAGAGTACTTATGCCCAGTATCGGACCGAAACCCGATATCAGTTTCGGTATCGGTGCATCCCTACAATCAAACCTCATCCATTTCATGAATTAGGATTTATATGCTGTCAATGAGATGCCACAACAATTATATAAGAATAAAACATATTAATGAATTTAAAAATTCTTTACCAAATGATGACATTGCTAAGGGCAAGTAGTAATTAAGCATTTACTATCTAACTAGATAAGAGAAATCAAGTCGGAGTCATCTAAATAATACAATATATTGCATGAAAGAATTAATTCATGAAATTTTCACTAGATAAATGTGATTCCCCTAAGAAAAACATTTTTTCAGGATAGAACAGGGGAATGCATGAAATAAATTTGAAATAATACCAGATTTTATTACCTGTAATAATGCAGGGTTCTTTCTAAAACCAAACCTTTGACGCAAATGAAAAGGCAACAGTTTTCTAGATCTGTGTGAGAAAAAAAAAACATGACATGATGTGAAAACTGGATAGCTTCACAGAGACGCACACAAACTGGGAGAAAGCAACCAACAGACTGAGAAATTAGGGGCTCTACTGACCAGAAAAGACTCTGACTCAGGCAAAGTCAACATCTTCGCTGACATCACTGACCTTCAGCTCCATCATTTCAACTTTAAAAGCTTTGATGGCCCAAACAGCCTTCATTTGTTTAAACCCACAAGAGTTTTTACCACCACCACCACCAGTAAGACACGGATAGTTCTGTAGCACCATAAAAAAAATACACACACACAAAGACACACACTGAAAAAGATTTAAGATCTGAAATTAATCAAGCAGTTCAAGATTACAAACTCAGAGTTTGGAGGTTGGGACCCCAAACAGATTTTTTATTGGTTGCCTTTTTTAACAGGGGGATTCTAAATAAGAGGACTGTATGGTGAGATGATAGAGGTTGACAGCTGACCACAGGCGTCCTGCTGGCACCAGTCAAATATACACAGACTTAATTTGCACTTTTGGGAAACCCTAAAGAAGCCATAAAAGGTGAAAATAGGTAGATTTTGATCAATTTAAACATGAATATATGAAAAAGTTATAAATTTTATTACAGATCTTATTTATTTCTATAGAATATCATTGACATTGTCATTGTGAAAGTGATAAAAGCATTAATGAGACAGGAAAAAAGTAGTTGCCCACTTTGATTATATATATACATTTAGAGTAATTAGTTTTAGGGTAACAAATAATATATGCTCTATATATATATATATATATATATATATATGTTTGTATATATATATATATATATATATATATATATATATATATATATATATATATATATATATATATATATATATATATATATATATATATATATATATATATATATATATATATATATATATATATATTACAGAGAGAAAAGCGATTAAAACAATGAGCCTACATAAAAAAAATCCCGCTAAAGGCAATAATTGGTTGCACCACTCTTGGCAGAATAAACTGCCATCAAGCATTTACAATAACTGGAAATGAGTTTTTGAACAATTTTCTCCCTCTTTTATTTGAGTAATTATTTTAATTCTGCCACATTAAACCCATTAGAGACATCAGAGATTAGGAGGGAGACAGTGAGCAAGAGAGATAGAGAGAGAGAGAGAGAGAGAGAGAGAGGGAGAGGTGTTTACCAGTATGAATGACCTGTTTAAATACATGCCCCCATATCCCACTTGGCTGTAAGGCTGGGCTTTAACTGCACAATACTGCCGTCACGTTTACAACTATATTGTCAGTAAATGCTATGATTGTTTAGTTCCAGATGTAATAGGAAGGAAAACTTCCACATTGTTCAACATCTATCTCATGTGTTCCCAGAATATTTTAGAAGTCTCAAGTCAATTATAAACACGTTTTTGCAAAAATGTGAAATATTTTCTTTTGTAATATTTTTTAAGTGAACTACTGTCCGTTTGCCCCTGGAGTCACTGCCACTGTTGCATCCTTCCAAGACAACACAATACATAAATGAACCAGGGTTAATAAGGACACATTTGCACTAGTCAGTGTTTTGGTGGGCACATTTATGGGGCCCCATACACATTTAGCGACTTTGTAATGGATCATGCGATAACACTGGTACTTCACAAAGGAACAATCATCACTAACCAAGCCAGGCAATACATCTAACCAATGACTACATCACTCTTTTAAGTTCTTATGCAACAGTTTTATATTTTTGCATATTGTCTTTCTCTGTGGTTCTCCCTAGACTCCTCCTAAGCCTGAAGGGGAAGGCATTTTGCAAGTACTGCACTGCATCTAATTGATTAAGCATATCGATTAATTTAGTTTCAAAGTTATTTTAAACTGTGCTAAGACAGAACATATTATCAGAATCTTGATGTTTTTGCTATATCGTGATGTCTGTTGACATAACTTTTGGTTTGTTTTTGATTTGATTGGGATAGGATTTGTTTACGTATGTGGTTTAATGGCCTCCTTCATGCTGATTTATACTGCTGTGATAGTAATGAGGCCTGTGAATAGCTAGTAATTTGATTTAATGTTTGATTTTTGTGTTTTTTATTAAAATCCTTATTTGAAAATCAGTTTTTGGTTGTGTTTGTCACTTTCAACAGTGTTGCTTTTTCTGTTTGAGTTCATTGTGCAAATCAGAATGGGGATTTTTTTTCGTCTCAATTATGACTAAAATAAACTGAAACACAATATATACATTTGTTAGAAAATGTTCTAATATCAAGGTAAATAGAAAGAAATGTAACATTATACAAGGTTGATCCAAATGTTTTTCAGGTATAAAGATGTGGTAGTCCCCAATGGAAAAATGATTTGGTTGGATTGGAGAGACGGATTGGGGACACATGAAGGGGGGAAAAAGGGGTGTCAGTGTTTTGTATCAGCAGCCTCTAATCCTGACACACTCCCTCTATCAATTATAAGGCCTTCAAACACAACCGGTGGGAGGAAAAAACATGACCAAGGAGACCAGACTAGCGTCGGGGCATATTTAGCAACATACTGGCAGACTGTAATTACATGTATGGCCAACAGAGAGATTTAATGGCTTTCCTGCCTCAACTGATTGACAAGGCAGGAGAAGGATGGAAGCGAAGTTAACAGGTCAGGAAAAAAATGATGGTAACTGTTTGACACTCATTAAAGCAAGATCCAAACGGTTATGTGTGTAAATGTCAGAAGTTAGTAGGTCATCCCTTGCAAATGGTCCCACAACAATTTTGTCTAATATAGGTTGTATTGAAATTGCTTTTTTTTAAATGTTTGTACCAATCATGGAAGGGAACAACTGGTAGCAGTCTTACCCAATCTCTATGTTGTTTTGGTTCTAGATCAATTTCCCCCTTCATCGATTAGCATCCCCATTTCATAAATGAGCATAATAATTTTTTTTGTTTCTAGTTTCATTTGTACAGTTTAACCAAACAGTTAATTCCCATGCCGTTAAAGCTTTGCAAAAAATGTAATTTATGAAGAACAATGTTCATAAAATTGGAAAACTCTCTGGCGGAATTTGTTTATGAATTTGTTTTTGTGTTTGTTGATGGCTTTGTAAATTTCTGTTCATTTTGGTGTTTTTTGTTGTTTTGTTTTCCTTATGAGCCTGCTTATTACAACTTCCAAAGGTTAGACATTGAATGTTTCACCACAACAGTTTAATAATAGGAAATGGTAAAATATATTTTAACTCAAATGCCCAAACCAAAACAAGAAAATTTATCAGCTGCTATAATAGCAACTATCTTAAACTGGTTAACAATCACATTCATGTGATCTGAGTTTTAACTTAAAGATAAAATCTGTTAAAAGGAACTAAGGTTGAACACTTGCTAGAAATCTGGCTGACAAACTTTAAAATCCCTGGTAGTGATCATTGATTTATTCATAGGAATCCAAGCCAATACCAGAGATGAGGCTTATAAACCAAATATTATAGTGTATCTCTGATTCTCAGCTAATTTTTTCTGATGTAACCTGGAATAATCTATACAAAACATTTGCACTGTATACTTATAGGTGGTTAGGATACTCCTATCTTTCTAAACTGAAAAAATTTTTTTTTGATGTTTTCATATTTCAAGATAGCGTGCTGCTCTTGTTTACTCCCTTGTGTGCATCTTACATCATTACAACCGCAGCAAACATAATAACAGCATACACTGCAGATGCACACGCCAAGAGACCGATGCACACACCTCCTGCCATCCTTTCATCACACACCGCATTCACACTTCCAGTAAAACACTGGCCTCTTAACGATGGGTCGGACCCCAAGATCGTTCTCAGCCCTATTTCCGGTGGGTCGCCACATGATAAAGACTCCACATATTGTTTATTGAGCTCGCATCACATGCTGTATTTCCATTTTAGTTTAAAAAGCAGTAGATATGAAAGAAACCGCCTGAAACACTGTGTTCTATTACTGAGAGATCTTCCCTTTCACAATACATCAAAAAGTTGAGTCTGGTTTAAAGTTTGCCTTTAATCATTGTGAACCTCCATCCGGAGAATGTGGTAAGAACTGACGCTTAATATAAAGTTGGGAAAAAAATAAGACACCATTAAAATGTCTGTTTTTTTCCTCAAAAAAGAGGGTATAAGTATTTAATGAAAAAAATGGACAATGCTTTTAAAATTGAAGTAATATGGCCAAACATAAATTACTGAAGCCTTTTGAATTTTTGCAACACTTTTATTTTTTGTACAGTAAAAAACATAACCTTTGGTAAACAAAAATTTAGGACATGCTCACATTTATTACAATTTGAAATATGTAATATCCCTCCAGGACAGTTCATATCACACACATACCAAGATTCTTTTTGAGCTTTTGGAAAGAGATTAATTATTTTAAAACGTGTTAGTTCAGTGTGTTCCTACAATGTTAGACGGAACATCACACTATGTTCGAAAAAGCTTATGAGTCTAGTGAGTGATTTAAACACTTCCTCAGAAGAATTTGAGAGAAGGAACAATTTCTGCCGGAGAAAAACATCACAACCAGCTAAAACATAACAGATGGAGAACACAGAGATCGGAACAAATCCGTCTAAAATGTAATTATCTGTAAGCATGACTTTAAACTTGTATTTTGGCATTAAAGAAATATGGCACAAGAAAATAACCTACACAATCAGTAAAATACCATATCAGTAAAAACTATGGATCTTCCAATAGAAACTGTTGAAGCTGAGAAATCTTTTCTGTCAATAATGAGATTTAAAAGCAGAATATGATCAAATTTTGTTATGACTAAAATAACAAAAACAGTACTTGACCTAAGCATAAACCTTAATATAATATTTTAGTGGAGAAATATAGAATGACAGGAAGTCATGGATAACAGTAGGATGAATAAAGTCTTTTAAGCAAACTAAATGAGTAACTTAGGTTTTATACCTTTATCCATTTAAAGTTTGTGTATTGAAATTGTGTATTTGAAACTTTGATTCTTCATCTTTCTTTGTTTTATCAAGACAAATTTCAACTCCCCAAGATTCGTAATATAGGCTTAACTACTTTAAAAAAACAGGGTAAATATATATTAGGCAGGTACTATTTACATTAATAGTAACACATCTTCCTAGTTTATTAGAACAAATCTGGTTCACCGTTGACATTTTACATATTTTACAGTTTTAAACCAGTAATCTTAGGGGTTTAAATGTGGAAGAAACAATATAATAATATAGTTGTAAAGGCTCATGGTCTTATTTACAATATTTAACGCTTTAAAATGATGTGTTTTGCAATGTAAGGCAAATGATTTTGGATGTTTTTCTCCTATCTTTCGCCATGTTGCAATTCCTCAAAATGCTTTGAAAACTCAAACTGAAATCCCACAGCAGGGGTTCCACGTGCACATGCTCACACATACAGGCACACATGTGCATGCACAATAAAACATATGTTCATATATCTTTTGCTGCCAGCAGATGTTTCATTCACCACCGCCTTCCCAGAAACCCACAAGTGAGCGCATTTTACCACCGCAGGGTCGGGGAGCAGAACCACTGAAGATGCCCGCTGCACCCCAACATAAAACAAAACACCAGAAGAAGAAGAGGGGGTGGAGGGGTGGGGGGTGAAAACCTTTCAAAAAGTGAAGGAAGGGAAAAAAAGCAAAGAGTTTTCTAATCCATCCTTTATTGAGGTGGCTGGTTTTCGGCAGCGCAACCTTTTTTTATGTGTGAGAAGGCTGGCCTGTAATTTGGGTAGCCACGTCGACCAGAGGGACTTGTAATAAAACGAGGCTCTATTCTGGGATGCTCTGTAATAATGGACGCCACCATCCACTGCTCTTGTTAGGCATGGATGGATGAATGGATGGATGGATGGATGGATGGATGGATGGATGGATGGATGGATGGATGGATGGATGGATGGATGGATGGATGGATGGATGGGTGGATGGATGGGTGGATGGATGATCACACATAAACAGAATCTATAGCAGATCCTTACGTGACGTGAGCAGTGAAAAGTTTTATCACAAGTCATTACTCTCGATAAAACTAAAGAAAAATATGTGACTAAAGATTCTGCTCAATCAGGCTAACATGATCAGTTTGCTTGTCTGGAGTTTCGATCAACAGAAGATTTTTTGAGCTACCATGATGCCCTTCAACGCCGTTACAAGTCTGTGTGGTTGGATTGTTGCATTCAGACACCTCTCTATAATCTCCACGCCATGTTAACAGTCACCCATTATGCCAAGGCAATACTTAAGAAATCACATTGGCATACACATCCTGTCATTAGAAGTGTCTATTGCTATTGCATTGTAATTACATTTTAGTAGGTTGTTATTACACCATTTAGAAGTTGTCCATCTTACCTCAATCTCCTCCTTAATTGGTCTTGTTGGTCTCACCCACCCCCCAGGTCTACCCAGCTTTTTCGACGTAACATTCCAGCGTTTGGGCATTTTAAGCTAGAGATATCACAACTTGGGCTAATACATCACAAAATCAATGAAGTAAAATAAATAAATAAATAGGCAGGAAATAATGTTTAGAAACTGGAAAAGCGACAGAACTCGGAGGAGTAAAAAAAAACCCAGTCTGAGAGGACATGAAAGAGGCAAAAAAGGGTGAAAAAAGCTGTTTTCTTGTTGCATGACAGATTCCCTCCCAGCCAACCAAAGCTTGTCCTTTAATACCAAAAAGTCTTCATGTGGCTTCTCAATGATTGGACATGGGGCAAAGTTGACCACATTTCTGCCATGCTACTTATTATACGGCATTGCTCACACTCTGCATGTGCGCTTGCATATGTGTGCCTCTCTCTCCCTGTATGCCTATTTACAGAAAATGTAGTACTCACATGTGTATGGAAGCTTGGCTGTGGCAGGAAAGGACTCAGTAAAAATTGCACCTCAGAGTTTGTCAACAAGCTGATGATGGACGGCAAATTCCGACCTGAAATGAAATATTTATTCAGGTCATTTTTCACAGCGGTGGTGATTGGCCACAAGCTTTATGCGTTGTTGCACAAGAGTGAGGTTTGTAAAAACTAACCATAATCGGCCCTCTAATTACTAAGTTTGACATACTTTACTTTTAATACACAAATCCTAATTTAGCTTTTTTTTCCTTAGCCTAAAATAGGACAATCGCCTTAATATTTATTAGAAATATGCAACATTTTTTTTACCAATTTATCTTGGAATCGATTTAAAGGGAGTATAACTATTTTTATAATACATAATTCATGTCATTTGCATTGTGAGATTTATTACCCTGTAAGTCCAGCACAACAAATGGCTCCGTGGGCCAGCATTAAAGGCAGACATTGAAGGATACAAACTTGGTGACAGATAGAGGCTGTGACCCTCAGTAACCTTTAAAAAATTTTTGCTTGATTTTCTTTCTTTTTTTGACTTTCAAAAAGGTCCACACATTCCATTGAAATGAAAAATCTGTTGCAATTTCTGATCCTATAATGTAATATTTGGTGTTGTTTTTTTCCTGTTATCGCATATGCGAATGTAAAGAAATAACACGCATCCTATCAGCTGTACTGCTGCACAATACTGCAAATATCAATTCCCTGGCTCAGAGTGATTCAACAGGCTGCAAACATTAACAAAATATTTTTTTCCTCACTAAGTGAACAAGAATGAAATTAAAGTCACCAAAACATCCGTATTAAGCCCAAAATAGACAATCGATCAGAACTGGCCTATCTCTAAATTACTTTTTATATTAGGGTATTGTGTGATTATTTATGTGGGAAACACATTGCTTTGATAACCACTGTTGGTCAGACAGTTGTAAAAAGTTGTCAAGTAGCCAATTATAGTAAGTCAACTTGAACTTGATGTGTGTGTGTCCATATGTGTGAATGCCCATGTGTCCGGAATGGATGTTGTGGTGACTGGTATGAGGTCAGGAAAGAATGGGAACTATGCTGCTGCTGAGACAACGGCTGGTCACAGCACAAGCTTTGGGTTTCCGGACATGCTGCAGCCCCAAACCACATCCCACCATTACCCCCTCGACCCCTCCATACCTGGTGAGTATGCACAACTGATCCTCTTACAGGAGTTCAGGGTGTCACTTTTTCTCCCCTTTTCTGTGCAGTGTCACATCGCCTCGTTCTTCCTTTCATCCATGTCACATCTGAACACTCAGCTTCTTTCAGTGGAATCATGTAAAATGTCTGCTTGCTAAATGCTGCCCCACCCTTCTCTTTAAATATTTAACACTGCACAACATTGTGACCACAGGGTTTCCAAGTTTCGTATCCCAGTTCTGTTTGCTAGCCTGAGTTATCCCACATTCCACTCTAAAAGATGTGGGTCTATAAAGATTCACACACAAAAAAAACTCAAAATATGCCTTTTTCTATTTTCATTTCCTGCAAACTATAAAATGTTGCACTAGAGGCAATCTAACCTGAGCCAGGGCGCTTGTAGGACTTTCTCAAGGCTGTCACCTTACTTTCTATTCGCAAAGGCATGCTTTAAAGTTGTTTTCTAAGAATCTACACTTAAAGAAGAGCTCTACAAAGAACTACAAACGTTTTTGTTTGATAATTAGCCTGTTTGTTTGTTTGTGTTTGTTTGTTTGTTTGTTGGTTTGTTTGTTTTACATTTTGTCATATTACAACCACAAAGTTAAACACAGATATTTCTGATTTGATGTTGTATTTACTTAAAAATTGAATATCTGTAAAGTGTGACATATTTCTGATTCACATTCAGTAACCTTTATAAAATGATAGAATATGTTATTTAATGTCAGCCTAAACCCAGATGTTTTTTGAAGGCCTCAAAGGCTTATTAGAGATCAATAGTAATTAAGCATCATCAGGAAGACCAAAGAACACATGGGACAAGTTGGAAGTAGGCATTTTGGAGTTTTAAAGACTTTGTCAAAGCCTTATAGCTTCCCTATTACTGATTTTGTGATTGTTATTTTTTTTTCTAGCATATTACACAATTTCAAAAGTTTCTATGTAGAGAATGTCGATGAACAAGAATTTGAACAGAACCAAACGGATAACAAAGTTAAGAAGAATCAGAACAGTGGTTAGAATAGCACCAGCAGATGTCAGTCTTTCCAAAGAAAAGTATTTTGGTTTAACATGACGCACATGCAGCAGAGCATTGGTTGGACTAAAAGCAAAACCATCATTATTGAACTGTGTTTATTTGTTTTTAATTGAACATAGGTTGTGTTGTGCTCGCGTAAATAATCGTACAATTCCAAAAATATAAGCAATTCCCTGTGGATTAATTCCATGATTTCCTTTTTCAATATTCCTTTTATTATTATTATCAAAGTTTTCAACTTCCTTAAACTTTTTCTGAAATGCGCATGCGCGGTGTCAACTCGGCCTCAGCAGCAATCTGGTCAGCTGATCGTGGCAAAAGTGCGCATGCGCCGGGCCAGCTCGGCTCAGCTGACAGTAGCAGACTGGAGTCAAATAATCATGGCCGACTCTGGAAGCAGCGAAAAAGCAGCTGTGATTTGCAACACCGACATCACCTCAACGGAGTCAGAAAACAACATCATAAACACGGTTGTATGTCTTATTATTCCGTAGAACAAACACATGTGCAGTTAAAAAAAAACGACCTCTAGTTGTACCGTCAGAAAACACTCCCGAGTTTGGCCTAGGATAGCCGAGATACATGGACGGTTAGCAACAGATACCTTTTCAATGGGTTTCTTTTTCAAAGGGAAATTCTTTTTTTCCGTTTTGTATTGGATATTTGTAACTTTGAGAGTAGGGCCAGCCTTTTCAACGTTGAAGAGAAACGCTTAAAGGGGTTTAATAACTTTTAAAAACTTCGCTCTGGCTGTTTCCTCGATTCGAAACGGAAAGTTTTGTTTACCTTGAATGAGCCTTATTCATCCCGCCACCTTATGTGGTCCCTGCTAGTTTGCATAGTTTTAGCGAAATAAAAAAAAAAAAAAAAAAAACTTCTGTTTTTTCCCTCTCACATATTTTAATTTGGTGTTTCAATTTAATTTTGCACCAAAACTTTTAATCCCAATAGCTTTCTGCTGACCTAAAGTGAAGCCTCTGTTGATTTTGCTCATGTTTCTGGTTCTAGATGGTGGAGAGCGGCACGGCTCTGCTGAAGAAAATGGAGATCAGCGTGGCAGAGGCAGATAAGAGGACAGGAAAGAACACTGTTAACATGCAGGAAACCTACACTGTCTACCTCATAGAAACACGGTACGCTAAGGGGGATTTTGGATAAAGGACGGCTCAACTTGTGTCACATTTCCTCACATAATGTGCTCCTGGTGACAAGTTTGTTTTTTAAATCCATATGCATTAAAAAGATTTTGTCACACTGGGATGTTTTAGATCATCATACAATCATCACAATCAAGCATAACCTAATGGAGTAGAAAGTTTTTTGGTTTTTTTTAATCCTCCCCAAGTGATCTTATTTATTAAGGGATAATTAAATCCATTTCAACCCGGCCATCTCTCCCCATAATTGAAACCTATGCAGTTATCAAGCATTTATATTAACTGGAAACTGATCTCATTTTGGTGTGGATGAATTTGCCTTTGCACGATTGTTTTAATCAGATGCATATCACCATTTTTTGCAGCATTGATAACCTGTTTAAAATCAGACCACCACATTTCATTAAGATTTAGGTCAAGACTTTGCCGACTAAGTTTTGGCTGAATTAGTTTCATCTGGGCATATATAATAACCTTTGCACATGTGGTTTTTGGATCATTCTGCGGCTGCATAATCCAAGTGAGCATGAGCTGTAGGCCACAGTCGTATTAGATGGACATTTTCCTTCTGTACTTTCAGATAGACATTTATTCAGTTCATTCCATCAAACACAAGGAAAAAACGGGATGCACACATTGAAATCTCACTCTTGTCTCGTCCGTCATCTGCATTTACTTGGCAAAAGTGAGACACGGAAACCCCAGAAGTGGTTTTGGTCTCAACTATCCGATATTTATTTTTTTCATTGACTGATGGGAATAAGGCCTCTAGTACATTAGATGGGATTCTCTTGTGATCTCCTGAATGAGGTCGTCTAGCCACATTCGGCCATGTTTAATAGAAAGTGATACTCACATTTTCGATTGAATATTTAAGCATCAGAAAAAGGAATTTGTAGCCCTTTTTAATTAAAGTTGTTTTTGCCTAAATCATTTTCTCAGATAGGTTCCACGTTCACGGTAATCACGCCATGTTGTGGTTTGTGAAATTGATCTGTGTAGTTATTTAACAGCTTTTCATCCATTAAATAGGCATGTATTTAACATTATGATATTACATTTTTAAATGTTTAAAAAATGCACGAGCAGTGGCAACACTCTTTCATTGTACAGTTACAATACCTTGTTGAATCACTTAAATAACAAGGGATCTTGCGTGTTATTGCCTGCAAATCACACTGGCCTTTCTGTCAGGCCGAAAGCATTTTAATTGAACATAACTCCCCGGTATATGAAACATGATAGCAAGTCACAAAACTGTCTCATTGTTTTTCACAATATGTAATGCACAAAATCTACAGGTAAATTTCACCACTTTTACTGGGAGTTGCTTCATCTGACCGTGGTAGAATTGGTATCCAGGAATGGATGGATTGGATAGATGATAGCCTATTAATAATATATGCGTTGTTTGTTTTCTTTCTTTAACTATCCTCTTATTGCATTTCACATTATTTCATTTTGTCTCATTGCAGGTTTGCTGCTCTCTTTAGACAATTTTCCTAGCCTGTAATTTTTTGTCTTTCACTCTTGGCGCCTTAGGTAGATGAAATGTCTCAATTTTTTAAATGTATCTTTTATGGTGAAATACTGTGTAAATCTATTGTTTTTCCACCTGAAGGCCGGCGGAATCGGTCTCGGAGGGAGGTCCACCTGCTGCACCTGACACGCTGTGGAGACGCTATAGTGAGTTTGAGCTGCTCCGAACGTACCTACTGGTCACATATCCCTACATCATCATCCCTCCACTGCCAGAGAAAAGGGTTAGTGCGATTTGAGCGATGGTAGCGCTGAGCCGATTCATAGTACGGAATAAGTTGGATCTGTGTGTTGTTTTTTTTCCATTTGCTGTCTTTGATTTGTTGACTCAACTGTATCTCCTGCAGGCAGAGTTTGTGTGGCACAAGCTTTCTGCGGATAACCTCGACCCAGATTTTGTAGAGCGCAGAAGAGTTGGTCTGGAAAACTTCCTGTTGCGTGTTGCATCACATCCTGTCTTGTCAAACGATAATATTTTCTTCCTCTTTCTCACCGAGGTTTGTACAAAATAAACAACTTATAATGCCTCTTTTGAAGTCAATTGCTATTTATCAAGCATTCATTTAAAAACTGAGCTAGATAAATTTGATACACAAGCATGTAAAGTCACCGTGCTCTAGTCACAGTTTTTTGGCCTGAGCAGGTTCAAATTTTGCTGAGCCAAAAGGGATCCTTGTTAACAATAAGAAAATCAAAATCATGTCATCTGCAGTGAGTCAATGAAAGAAAGAAAACAAATTTTTTACTAAACCCTTACTCTTATTATCTCTAAACAGCCCTTAGTATTTGCCATTAATGCTCCCAGTTGGGACTTTTAAATCTGAGGCTTAACACTGTTTTGGGATTTTATGTTTTTTTATGATTTTGGCCATGATTCAGCATTTAACTCTAATTTACCCTGTGTTGTATCTTTGCCGTCTTTTTAAACGTCCACAGGAAAAGGGATGGAGGGAAGCAGTTCTCGAGACGGGGTTCCAAGACAAGGTTTGGTCAAGCCTCTTTTGTTCAACATAATTGTAGTTTTTGTACCTGAAATATCAGTATCGCCTTATGACATTTAATCTCATTGTTTCTGCAAATTTTTAGACAATGTAAACAAAGTATTTCTTTTTTTTCCCTAAAGGTGGACTCCAGATTAAAGTCTTTAAATGCCATGTTCAGAGACAAGAATCCAGACAAGTAGGTGATAGCTAACTTAAATAGACTCTGTCTTGCTGTGTGAAATTGGCCGAAACAGCTCATAACGCTGCCAGAAAATGAATTAACACTTGAAAAAGCCTTTGTACTCCAGCACAGTAAGTTTTACTTGAGCTTACATTTTGATCTTCAAATAGAAAAATGTTAATTAACTGCTTCAATAAAATACCCTTAAGGACTGTTATAAAAACTGACTGCTGGATGTGTTTAAAAATGACTCATCACCTATTTGTAAAATACTTGTAAATTATGATAATATAAATGTTGCAACATTTATTTGGTGCTCAGTTTAACAGAGTATCAAATGAAGGACGTTTTGTGTGGTTTTAGGCGTTTCTCGGCTCTGAAACAGTACAGTGATGATTTGAGTGCCGTTATCTCTCAGTTACTCAGGATCAGAGCGGTAAGTTCAGACTTACTTATCAAATACTCACTTGCTTTATAAAAGTTTATATATATATATATATATATATATATATATATATATATATACATACACATACATACATACATACATACTTTTTTTAAATAAAAACGGGACACTCAGTCTTTTAACGTTTTTTAAATACTCACTTCTAGCCCTTTAGATATTGGAGCAGTTTTAACATCTAATTAGGGACCGCACACCATTTTTGGTGAAGCTTCTGACATTAGTTGGAATCTGGAAGCTTCAAAATAATAGAGAACCTAAAGAACACAACAAAAAACATGTCTCTGTCTACTGTTTCAGAGAGTTGCAGACAGGTTGTATGGAGTTTATAAAGTTCATGGCAACTATGGCAGAGTTTTCAGGTGAGAAACTGTTTTAGAATCCTTCTCCTAAATTATTAGGATGTCATATTAAAATCTCACTTTTAGAAAAAAAAAATGCTGGAATAACTATTTTAAATATGTCTTTACTATTTGAAACATATGTTTTAAATTGTTAACAAGATTTATATGCATTATACATGTATGAGGGAAGTCATAATGTCATTCTGAATTATTTAACACTCCTTAGGCTGTTTAAACCAGGTAAAGTCAAGAGGTAAAGCAATGGAAGGTAAAGCAGTCTCCCAAACTGTTTGTTTTCCAGTGAATGGAGTGCCATAGAAAAAGAAATGGGAGATGGATTGCAGAGTGCCGGCCACCATATGGACACGTAAGTTAGCAGACCAGGACTGTCACTTTTGACTTTCCGGTAAAACTTGATTGTTTTATCTGAGTTGTTGATAACCACTGGGTGCACACGCATTGAAACATGTTTTTGTTTTAGCTTATCTCATTTGGTTTGTGTCCAGGTATGCTGCATCAATAGATGACATTCTTGAAGAAGAGGAGCACTATGCAGACCAACTAAAGGAGTACTTTTTCTACACCGACGCTATCAGGTATATCAACTCTCACAGGTGATGGCCATGAAATGTTCAGAAGGAACCCTGCATGTGGCTTTAATCAAAGCCTCCTACCTGTAAAATGTTTTTGCCTTTAAGATCCACATTGTGTAGCTCAAAATGCGTATTTTCCAACTAAACTTGTTACAGAGTAAAGAAAAGAACTTGAATAAGTGGAAGACTAAATATTGTTTGGCAATTGTCACTTACAATGTTAACAACAATCAAACAAGCCACATTTTGCTTATTAGTTTCTGAAAATGCTACTTACTTTACAGAGATGTGTTTATTTGAATACAAAACCAGCTTACAGCTCTGTTTATTGGTACATTTGCAGCTCAGAAACTGTAATCCGAATTATAGGTGTGGTTAAGGACGGTTGATAATACGAAGTGCTTATATATAAACACTTGTGGAGATTATATCGTTCTGTCTGTGCATGCCTGGTCTATGTCAAAGTGATGGGGAAAAAAATCGATCGGATCAGAGAATGTTGTCTGAATTTGTGAAATAATTCTGTGTAGCCTCTGTTAACCCAAATCAGCCTTAAAATTTCCCCTACCTTACGAATGCTTCAGTAATGTTTGGAGTATGTAGAATTCACTCTTCAGGCTTAAACTGTACTGCCATGCAAACACTGTACGAGTTTAGTTGGCTTAAATACACTTAGTTTTTTTTTTTAATCTTTTTTTTTTTTTTTTTGCTTGTTTGTTTTTTTTGTTAGCCTTTATTGCCTTTAGGGCTGAACTAAAAAAGATGTGGGTAACGGCTTTCGGCCTAGTTGATCAGCTGGTGCTGTTTTTGTACAGTTGCCAAGCCACAACAAATTATAAGCAATAATGAATGTTCATGATCATTACAACATTTACAACAGTCAGACCCTCTGTCTGAGACTTTAGTTATATTAAATATATATGATGTTTGTTCTGATGTGTATTTCATAGCGGGTTCCATTTGGGGGTTTTGAGGATCATCCTTGGCTGGGACAAAATGTATTGAAATATTAAAATTTTTTGCATTTTTAGTGATTTTTATTTCTTTGTTTCTTTTTTAGGTCGGTCTGTAAAAAACATGACTTGATCCAGTATGACCTGGAGATGGTAGCACAGGACCTCAGCTACAAAAAACAACAGAAGGAAGAACTGACAACAGGGGTAATTCCAACCTTTTTCTTTTTGTATTGCGCATTTTTAACAAAAACTTAAGCAGTAAACTCTTTTTGTAAATACATTTCAGCACTGTTACTGCAATAAGCATCTTACAGAATTGTTTTTTTCGATGTATAACATTGTGTGTGTGCGCGTGCTTGCTTGCAGACGGTGCGAATCTTTTCTTTAAAAGGAATGACCAGTAAACTATTTGGCCAAGAGACCCAGGAGCAGAGGGAAAGCAAGGTTGCAGCCCTGGACCAGAGTATCCAGGAGGGAGAGGATACTCTCAAGGAGAAGAATGCAGAGTGCCAGTAAAGTCTTCCTTCACTGTTAAAGCTGCATGACTGACAAAAAAAAAAGTATTAAGAACCAATAAGCAAGAGAGTCAATTACACCCGGAAATTTTTACAATGACATTTTAATGGCAAACTACAGTGATACTATATTACCAAATGGAGAACTCTAAAGGCGTCACGCTCCAGCTGTGATTGCCTTCCCAGGCAATCGCAGCTGTGCATATATGAATCTAAAGAGAGATGGAGAGCGCTTTTAGCTCCGATCACTGGTTATTTCCACTTGTTTGCGAGTTCATGACGCAGCTGGGCGAGCTGTAAAACAAACTTCCTTCAACCATCTGTACGCTCTCACACAGAAACGTCAACAGTAACAACTTGATGTTGTTCAATGCATGTATTTATCAGTTGGTGGAGTGATAACTTTTCGTCATGATCGTATTGACCAGGAGTGAAATCATGTTATTGAGAATGAAATCGTGCCCTCCAATTTTTTTTCTATAAATCTGTATTGGCGACTCTGTAGTCTGGTCTAGCTTTACTGTGAATCTAAAGCAGATATTATTATTTCATTGCTTACATTTGTATTTTGCAAGAGAAATGGTCATAAGATTTAACTTGCGAGTTATCAAAATGTTGTTCAGCTCTAGGTTTGCGTTTTCTGTTCACCAGTTTTTGTTTTTTGTGTGTTTGTGTACTTCTTAAATCATGGATAATATGCATGTCATCATGACGAGAGGTCAGCTTGAGACCTTTTAGACTGTTTGTTTATAGGAATCATTTTTTCAGTGTGTTGGCAGAGCAACACACATTCCTGTCTTATTTTTGACGATTGACACGACTCACTGGCATGTTGTCTCTGCTTAGAAGCGTGTCGCTGCCAAACAAACAGCGCTCAGTAATGGTTTCGGCTCTGCAGTCGATAATGCATTTCTATGATGATGATGATGCTGCGCAGCTGCCTGCCTGTCTAGTCTGTGGTTTTATACACAAAAGCCACCTGCCTCAAAAAAAACCAAAAAAAAAAACCAGGAAGTAGCAAATGAATAACTGAAGAGCATACATAATCATCCATTGTTAGTTGCCTCTTCCTCTTCCCACTTATCTGTTTTTTTTTGTTCCAGTTCTCTTCCAAACAGAGGCTGATAATGGGTTGTTTGTTTCCTTAGGGATTTTGTAGAAAAGGCATGGAACGATATTGAGCGCTTTCAGGTGCAGAAGGATAAAGACTTGCGTGAAGCATTGATCAACTACGCCATAATGCAGATCAGCATGTGCAAGAAGGTAAACACATTTTTTTTTATTCCAGAATGGCTTTTTATATTCTTTATAGTTCAAACATTCTCATTTTCTGACACTTTTTTTTTTCTTTTTTTTTTAAGGGAATACAAGTTTGGTCCAATGCCAAAGAGTGCTTCAATAAAATGTGAGACATCTTACCAACCAATTACTCAGTCCACCAAAAAACAAGAAAATATAATAAAGTTATTTATCATTTAAACTCAGTCACATAGGTTTGGGCCCCTACACTGCCTCCTTATTTGCTTTGATGTTGCCTATATTAATTTTTTCAGGATGTCCACGTCCCAGATGCGTATAATGAATAGAAGCACCTTTTTGAACGCCTGTGTCTCAATTGTTCCACTGCTAACCTTCAAGCTCCAGGCATTCCATACTTTATGATCTCCCCCTCAGTAGCACGTGCAAAAGATTGTCCAAGTGGAAAGTTTGGCCTGAACTGCAAAATTTCTAAAACAGCCCGTTTTTCTTTAGTTTTTTTGTCAATTTCTCCTTAAATAAAATTATTTCACGGCAGATTTCTTCTTGTAAGTCTCGCCATGAAAAGGTTCCTGTGCCTTAT
>JAVLVB010001001.1:847103-900947 GCA_032876305.1 Orestias chungarensis
TTTTTTTTTTTTTTTTTTTTTTTTTTTTTTTTTTTTTTTTTTTTTTTTTTTTTTTTTTTTACTAAAACCTGCAAAAAAAAATAGTTAAAGCTTTGCATTTGAAAAAATTGTTTTCTGTAATATCCAAGAGTTTGGTGACTGGCCAAAGATATATTTTTGTTAAGCACTTTGTGTTTCAAACAATAGACTAAAAACCACTACATGCCCAAATTTCCTTTTTAGTCATTGGGGTTCCTTTTCATCCTAACTTCATTTCCGGTACTGTTGATTGAAAACGGACCAAAATTGCGATGACCAAGTACTTTTAAGGTACAGCTGATGGGAGGATATTGTTGGAACTTATTCCCCTCTTTGTTTTTCTTTGTTAAAAAAAATAGAGCAACGAATATTTTCAGCCTAAGGTACAACCTAATATTCATTGCAGTTTATTACCTTTTTATACTCTGTAACCCTGTGTCAAAAAAACAGCACCTATGTGAATACAAAGCTCCACTTTTTGTGCTGCCGCGCTTTATTGCCTTAACAAATTGAGCGCTGTTTGTTAAGAATGGTCCAAGAAAAGCCTGTCAGCCTTTTATACCAAACCTCTGTGTGCCTCACCACTTTTTTTTCTTTTTTATTCTGATGTGACCAAAAAATGGCAACTCATTAATTACGTCTCACTTTTCACTGTTTTACATTTTACTAACTAAGCAACTATTTTGTGACAGCAGTGAGGGAGATGGGAAATTTGGTGCCAAACGGATCTGACATCTGAATGTTGTGCTGAGAATCACAGCAGATATTTTTGTTTGTTTTTTTGTTTTTGTTGTTTTTTTCAGAATGATTTTTCTGTTTACTGAAATGTTTTCAAGCTAAATCATTGTTTGTTTTGATAGGAAATGATTTGAATGTAATTATTGTACTAAAACGCTAATTAAACATCATTTTGGTTCATTTTGTTTGATTTCATTTGCTCCTAGTGACTCGGAGGATTGAATACATCTGCCGTTTTTATGTAAAAATCTAAAAGTATTAGTTTTCCATGACTGTTTACTTCCTTATTGTGTGCAAAATCACACTTTAACTAAGCATAATATGAAGTTTAGCTATTTGAATGTGTTTTGACTGCCACCACAAACAGGCTTCCCCTGATGTTGACTTTCACATCCACACCTGCTGGTTATAGGGAAATCAAATGGGTGTGTCCCTGTTTCTGTTCATGCTGTCTGATGAGATATTCATCATTCATGAGTTTTTTTTAACTCTTTATGGGTTTCTTTAGGTCTATGGTCGACCAACAATGGAACCATTGTCTTTATTTTACACACAGGAAATCTTGTTCAATACAAATTTTCTGTGGCATTAAATCGTAATTAATCATTGTTTTCATTTTATATGCTGGGATATTAGGTTTTATGAAGTGTTATGCATTTTTGGTTTTAAGGAAGAAGAAAAAAAAAGATTATTTTTTAAGCTTGGAGAGAAAATATGTTGCAGGTTGGAACAAATGGATTACAGATGATGGCACCACCTTCTGTTTCAAAATGGGAAAACTGATTAGGCAAACCAGGCAAATAGGAAAGGCAGAACTACTTGTTTAGTCTTGCTTTCACGTCTTCCTTTAACTTGATCATGTTTATTGGTTTAATAAAAAAGATATTCAGTATAATTTTACCTTAAACAGGTTATATTGGAGGTAAGTGCTACATAAGAATGTTCACTTGTAGAAAAATAAAATACAATTATTTTCTATGTTATTACCAACCTTAAAGCATTCAGCACTATTGTTTCATAGAAACATTTATGTTGATCATTTAAAAAGAACAGCGTTAGTGTTAACCCTAACCCTATCTTTTTTCCTTAATATGTTTAGTTTGAAATTCTGTAAACAGGCTTCCATTTAGGCAACGACCTTATGTCATGTGGAGGGTGTCATATCAGCAGTCCTCCAAGATTATTCAAGATTTATTTTAATATGTGGCTTAAAAATCTAATTTATTTTATGTGATGCAATTTTCAAAAGATTCTAATTAAAAATCACAATTAACAGTACTTCAAAGTTAACATTAATCACCAAATGAATTATAATTATTGAATTTAATCAACTGTTCTTTGACATTCCAATTTCATGAGGTGCACATGTATGAGCGATGACATTAAGGTGGTTAGAGTTTTATGAAATATGTTTAAAGCCATAAAACCAACTGAGAACCGATCCTTAAATATTCACAGGCCGTATGTTGTTCCCCGTCATAAGGTAAACAATTAACAACCAATACTAAAGATCTGTTGATAATAGTTAATATTGTATAACAGCTTGACCTCACAAGTTAAAAAATGATTCAGATTTAAAATCTTAACATGTTTGAGACCCTTACATTCTTAACTTATTGGAGACAACTAGACTGGATAGTTACTGAATAACGAGTTTGTTTAATCAAAAATGGATGAGAGTAGAGTTAAAGTAAGACTATACAAGACTCTTTGTTTAAAAAAAAAAAAAAATTTCTCTCTGCTAGGACTGATTGTTTCCTATAGAGGTCAACTAAAGATACAGTAAACAATATATAAATATAGGAACTTTCCCCTGTTCTTTAATATATGTTTTCATTATCAACTGTAGGTATTTTATATCAATTTCGTTTTCTTTTTTTTTTCCATGTATTTACCAATACTTTCCCAATACCTACATTGTTTCATTACCAGAGCAAAAAGAGTGTGGGTTTGATTCCCATCTTTAGGGAGCCCTTTCTGCCAAGAGTTTGATGGGTGGGTTCTATCCGTGTAGCCTACTCCGGCTTCCTTCCACTGTCCAAAAAAGTGTCTATAAGGTTAACTGGACTCTCTAAATTGTCCTTATTTGAGTGTGAGTGGTTGTTTGTCCGGTATGTCTTTGCCTGGCCCTGCGATGGACTGACGGCCTGTCCAGGCTGTACCCCCATCCTCTCGCTCACTGCAAGCTGGAGATAGGCACCAGAAGACCCTCACGTCCCCATAAGACTAAGCGCGTGGGGAAAATGAATGGATGCTTGGGTGAATGGAATGCATTGTGACATCCCCCCCTTTCAGTCGTTTAATAAAATAAATTAGGATCAATGGTACCCTGGCGACGTTAAAGGTTAAAGGTCGTACGGGAAACGTGTCTGTGTTTCCTGTCAAGAATGACGAAGAGGAGATTCAGCCTGGGAAGATCTGAGAGACAGAAATAAATGCTGATCAGTCATAGCATCGGCATCGTTTTGTGCCAAAACAGAGTTAAACTACGGATGAATCCACGTCGCCACAGCAACAGCCCTGCCCGCCAGGTCTGGTCGGTGCTTGCGCGACACGCCCACCTCCATAAAGCCCGAACCCTCGCTCCTCCAATCCAGACAAAGGACGGCGGCAGATCCGCGGCGGCACGCACTGAGCATCCGGAGCATCTGAAGAGGCGCAGCGAGGGACGAGCAGCAGGGACGCACGGCACGGACGCACGCCCACCCCAAACCCAAACCCCTCCGAGTCTGGCTAATTGACCTTGGTGAAGGACGCACACAGCAACTTGAGCCCCGATTTATTCGTAAAGGCAGAACAGCGCGTTCCCATGATGTCATACCTGTGGATTCTGCTATTAGGGAGCCTGCTGGCCTCACACGCCAAAGCGCAAGGTAATGATTCATTTCCAATTAGGAAACCTACTCAGACTCTAGTTTTATGCATATGTTGCTTTTATCAATCAATCAATCAATCAATCAATCAATCAATCAATCAATCAATCTATCTATCTATCTATCTATCTATCTATCTATCTATCTATCTATCTATCTATCTATCTATCTATCTATCTATCTATCTATCTATCTATCTATCTATCTATCTATCTATCTATCTATCTATCTATCTATCTATCTATCTATCTATCTATCATTTCTTGTTTTTCATCTCTTCTGTCAGTCTGAATGCCTCAATAGTCTCCTTTTCAATCTATTTTAAATCCCCACATTCTAGTTTCTTTAATTTAATGTTTTGGGTGATGAAGCAAATTTCTATCTTCTGGCTCTTCAGTCTGGACATCATCAGTGAAGAAAGACGTGTCAGTGTCTCTGAATGTGGACCGATCCTCTCCTACAGGTCCAGAACCTGAGGGGTGTGGTGGACCCAAGTTAATTTCTCCCCTTTTTCCTGTTTCCTGCTCCTTATTTCTTTGTCCTTAACTGATTACTTCATCCCCATGTCCTGTTTTTTTTCTTCTGTTTTGGTTCCAGGTGCCTTTTATTTGTCTGTCTCTTCTCTTCCTTCCTCTTCAGCTGGTTTGTAATCCTATTTTTCCTCCCTCTTTGCTTGCAGTGCATGCAATGATTCCAGATTGCCTAAAATGCGCAATAAAACCCAACATACACAGAAGGGGAACGGTTTAGTGGGGAAAAAAGCACATAAACTGAGGGGGGAAAGCAAGCTGAGGCGTTGGAGCAAGATAAAAGATAACTGCTTGAGGTGATTGAGGTGAAAAACAGTTGAACGGTTGGTGTTTGGGGATGAACTGGTTATTTCACTCCACCGGTTCGTTATTTTTTTTACTTTTTTTTTTGTATATCAGACAAACTGAGAAGAAGGCCCATTACATGCACCATCTCGCATGCATTTGTCTTTTTTATCTGTAAACCACAGTGTAAGCTCCCTGGAACTTCTGTGGACTTCTTTTGCACCGGGATCCCGCAAGTCTCCCCCGGGCGTGTCTCGTTGACGTGCACAATTGCATGCACACACGCACGCACGCAAAGTCAGTTTATCAGTTTACAAAATGAGGTGTCAGGTCAGCTGCACATGTGGACGCCATTTACGGCGTGCATTCAGTTATAGAAGTAAGGAGTAGGGAGTGTTCAGTAACCAGAGCCAGCTCCAGCTGTAGACAACACCCAACACACACACAACGAGTTTCAGCGCCCTCAGGGTTTCTACGTCTGTGTGTGTAACTAAGAGAGTGAGAGGGTGGAGGGGGTTGCAACTTTCATGTACAGAACATGTGGGAGTATGGAAGAGCTACACAAACTTTGTGTGTGGATAAGCCAGCTATTAAACATTTATGTCTGAAAGGCAAATGAACAGGGTGTGTGATATGCCCAGGTGTGTGTGTGTTTCGATGTGTGCATTGTAAGTGTGCCAACTTGTCCGTGTTTACACCTTCAACTGCCAATGCGTAAATCTTCCCCTCACGTTTAAGTGCTCACACACATGCACACACGTTTTCTCCCCCATATGGGCGCATTAAAGTGTTATGATTTGGCGTAAACAGAACTCTGTTTCTCATACAACACACAGCCTCACCTGGGAGAACAGGGATCTGTGGATGTTCTTATGTCACCATACACGTGTGCACAAAGGGCCGTGCAGTTGCAACACAATGTCGTTCACCTACGCTCAGGTGATCTCGCACAATCATGGCCGGAACCAGAGCAGTGAAAAGATTACATTCCTGTCATTGCTCCAATAGTCATGTCGGTACATATCTCAGCGAAAGGAAATAGTTAATTGTTTAAAACTATGTCACCCTACATGGACTGTTTAGGGTTCATTATATTAGCTTAAAACAAGGCGTTTGTTTTTAAAAATGTCCTCAAAATCCAACATTGCTGTCTTGCATATAAACAATTGTGATTATGGCAATTAACTTTAAATACTGATTGTTTGTATCTGAAAACAATTTTTATACGCAGAATTATACAACTTGATTTATTGACTGGACATAGGTCCTTAATATCCTGTATTGCTGACAGTGATGTATATCTTCTTAGTGCATAAATAAACAAATCCCACTCCTATTTTTAAAATAGGAATGCTAAATGTTTAAGCTAGCTTTGATGTTATTCCCCCAAAAATTCTCAATGGTAGAAAAAACACAGCATAATTAACCACCTAGGCTTATTCCTTGTTTACTGTTATTTACTACATTTCAAGACAATTTAGTTTTTACCCCGAAACTAATCGTTGCCAAAACCAAATGCTAAATAAACCCTGAACTGTGTGTATAAAAGACACATGGTACAGTTGAGTTTGACGTCACGTTATATTTTATTATATGCAACTCAAATTTTTTTTAACCTAACCACATGTTTAAGCCCAAAGTGTTTTGGAGCCTATTAAATTTCAGATTTGTCCAACATTTTGTGAGCAGAGCAAGCAACAACCTAGATAAAAATCCCAATTTTGATGAAAACCTCTTATTCATTCTGCTGATGACAAATTGATAGCACAACAAGTATTACGGACCTTTAGCAAAATCCTGTTTTAAGGAAGGCAAGCACAAATGAGAAATATTTCAAACATTCACGGAAACTGACACAATAGCATCATGTGGCCATCATCTGTAACTCAATTTCAATTCAGTATTCAATGCAAAATTGTTTTTCATGCAAACATTACTAATGTCCAGAGATTTCTGACACAGTTTCACCAATTTCCAACCAGCACAAAGAAAGTCTGAGCCTAGAATCCCTGGTTAGCCTTAGGAAGTTTCCTAGTTTGGTACAGTCTCATATTGTAATCTTAAAGCATTAAAGTAGAGTTTTTTTCTGGGTATTTTTGTTTCCGATCTATGTAAGGTAAACTTGCTCTTGCCTGTAACAAATTAACAATCTTTCTGTTGCAATGAAATGCTTAAAGTTGCTTATTTATTATAATATTCAAAAACCCATCTTCAACATCGACAAGGGGAAAAAATTGAATGACTGGAACTTTCTGTGAAACTTTTAATAGTGGGCCATAACCAGTTTAAAGTTAATTTCCCTTTGTGCCTTTATGTTTTACCGGTGAACGGTCCAAGATGCACCCCAGGTACTCATCAGGTACCCTCTTGCATGACTTAAGCAAATAAAGAAAAGGGTTTAAGAGCGGATTAAGATTCAATGTCATGTAATTAAGTAATGTAATTTAATGTCAACTAAGGAAACTGATGTTTTCAACAAAGCCATCAATAGTTTCAGAGAAGTTCTTTACACATTTTATTCTATTAAGGTTTGTATTAAACCTCCCTATGATAATACAAGAACCCAAACTCTGGTCCAAAGTCTTCTTTTGCTTTTTCCCCAAATGATAAAACCAGACATGATGATCGGTGAGATGATATACTATCAGAGACATCAACTTATTGTCTCCAATTAGATCTTTCTGGGTGCGGTTGTCTCTGTCAAACGTTTCAAAAACTCTCAACGACAGACGGATATGTATTCATTTCACCGCTCATAAAGAACACACATTGTACTTGACCATGTGTGAGGATCACATGGTCAAATACACTATCAATGCGTACAAATCACATGGTTTGAGTTAGGGGCAATTCCCTCGGGGACCTTTTTGCCGCTCACGGTAACATACAATTGCATGCAGTCATGTTGGAGACTGAGATGACTCACCAGCCTCAAGGGGAAGTTGTGGCAATAAAAAAAGGGAGTTAGCATTTAGTAATTGGGAAAGAGAAAGAAGAAGAAAGAATGAGAGTCTCTAAAAAAAAAAAGAAGGAGGGGGAGGTTTAACTGCTGGGGATAATACAAAACAGGACACCCTTTATTAGAAGTGTGAGTGCATGTGAACACTAACTTCCCTTGTTTGGCTATTATTTGTTCTATTACTGGGGGAACCGACAAGAAGAAGCTTGACCAATTTACATGCATGCACAAGTTGTATTTCCTCATGTTGTGATGGTGAGGGTGGCTGAAGGAGATGGTGGCAAACTGATAAATGAGAACAGAATGTTCAGTGGGGCAACAGAAGAAAAGAAAAAGTTTACACGCAGGAGCAGTCTCCCTCCCTGTGCATGTACAGGTTCACACTTACTAAAATGTTATGAAATCCACCTAACCTCCCACACGTGTGCACACGTGTTCTATCCTGTGAGGAAACATCCATAAATTTCCCCATGTTCTGTGGGATAAATTAGAAACATGCGTTGTTACTACTGGACAGAGATCAGCAGCGGTTCTGTCCTGACAAATGCAGTTGGGTAATTCTTTTTTTTAACAGCTTTTAGGTTTGTTTGTATTGACATTTTCACTTTGTCCGTAAGAACACTGAAGCTCATCAACTTCTTCAGTGCATGCTGTACTTCATCTTTGAATAAGGAAAGAACTTCCAAAGAGGTGACAAGGAAAATTAACCAGCCACAGTGCCACACCCATGCAAAGACATGTAGTGTGATTCACTAGAAGCTCTGATTAATGTTTAGCTTGGACGTAGAGGTGCTAGGGTAGCATTCAGCTCATAAAAGCACACAGGAAGGTAGAAGTAGAAAGAGCCCTGTTTTCGAAATTGCAGATGCAATTCCCTCATTTAGATAAACTGAATTTCTAAGAATTGTAGGGTTTTCCCCCCCCCCATTAAATCCATGCTAGTACAAGAACAACTAGATTGTCATCAGTGCATCTAGCCTCTAGAGGATTTACGGTGTGTTAGAAATATTGTTCATGCTGGTCTTCCCTCAAGGCGTCACTGACTCTGATGCAATCTGACTTGGCAGGTGTAGGCCTTTTTTTTCAATTTTAGTTAGCAATGAGGAGAAGATAAAGGAAGAGAAAATGTGTATTTCACCCTAAAGACCCTATTTCCTTGGATTTGTCTTTTCTTGTTTTTCATTTGTACTCTGCTAGAGTGCATTTCCCCATGTAGTTTAACTTAGGGACATAGTTGAATGTAGTGAATAGTAGACGGTAGCCGAGGTTTATGTTTGTATTCAGCTCAGAGGAGAACATGATAAAAGATATTGTGATAATGAGAACCAGATTGGATTTTAGGCGTATTTCTCTGTAAAGCAAAACAATGTGCATCAAAGAATGCAACTCTATTGTTTTTTTTTAATCAAGCACCCCACACCAATAGTGTTCTGAGGCATATCAATAAGTATTTTACCTGCTCTATTCTGAATTGTTGAGGGTCATGTCCAAACCGTTCAGCACTAAAGTCCAATAATCTATCCTGTCTGGACACACTTTAGCACGACACATCCAGTTTTTGTTAAAGCAGCCCTTGTGAATTTGGACAAAATCACTATAAATATTTAGATGTATTCATAAATCTGCCCAGATAAGCTGCATAGTTTGTTTCTGCCTTTGGTCAGGGTCTGGAGCCAATGGATATGTGTCTCTAGATACTTACAATTTGTTCTGAAAGGCCAACAAATATTGGGTGTGTAGGGCAATCTTTAAATAATATGCAAAATCTGTTTAGTATCAGTAACCTTTCAGCAGACCAAGTTCTAAGATCCAGTATTATAGTAGTATTAGATATTTTCTTTTACCTGGTCCTTTCAGAATGCTGCAGAACAGAGAAATTGGTTCTCAACAACACAATGACCTCATACCTATTTGCAGCAGCCACTGTTTGAAATTATTGGAGCTTTGGTTGATACTTATGGACCGAACTTTATTATTTATAAAGAGGCTCTTTATCAGAAATTTAATATAGGTGTGGTGACTACACAAAAAAATTATGTTTGTGCCCATTATGTACAGGTTTTTAATAATCCAGCCGAAGTCCACCTTTCAGTTTCCTCTCAGTCCACATTCAATTAGTGTTACAGGGAGATGCTGAAACTCATAAACTGACTGTTCAAGAATCAGGATTTTGGATCTTTATTTTCTTTTCACAAATAGACCAAAAGTTATAAAAATCACAAAATCATGAATAAATAACCTGTAATCAGTGTGTAATAATCCAATCCAGGCTTATTTTGGACTGATTAAACCCCAACCCAAATATTTTGGCTAAAATATTTGTTGCTCCATATATACATTGTTTCGATGACAAAAAAGTGTTGCTGTTTTTTTTTTTTTAAACTTGTGTTGTCTTTGTGTAAAGTAGATATCTGTAGAAAATGGACACGTCCTTGCTGGGTTGAATCACAACAGTGTGGCAGATTTTTGTGAGGTTTCAAATTCCATTTAGCTTATTCCTAGCTCTGCCTCCCTTACTTGTCAAATGCAAACTTAAGATGGGAACAAATTAGAGAAAAGGGTAAACACTGTGAAACCAAATACAAAAACATAAGCAACAATTATTATATTTTGTCCAAATGCTAAATCGTTAATATGTGTCTTCCAATTCTGTGGCCTTAAAAGTAAAATTACATTTTTAGAAGTCTCAAACTGTGACAGAATCTATGTCTATGTCTGTCTAGGGAGATATTCAGTTAAGGTTTAATTAGTTTATGTATTTAAGAACTTAAAGTTATCAAAAGATGTCCAGATTCAATAAAAATACAAGAACATAGTTACAGTAGTTACTTTAGTGAGCAACTAAGCACACAATTTTAAAGGTAAAACATACAAACTAAAATACTGCTTGGATGATTCAGCGTTGGAATCAGCTGAGTAAAGACAGATATAGACAAAGCAAGGTCTGGTGTTTCGGCTAGTCACACCAAACAGGGGAATGTCTCAAATCTGATTCAAATGCACACACACCCCCACATGTAGAAGGGTTCTCATTATTGCAAAGCTGCAAAAGCTTTCCTCACTTTAATTCTCGGTGCTAGCTGTGGTCAGATGTGATTGAAGCGCCTGCCTAGACTCTACTCTAAAAAGGGTGGGTAGACCTTGAGAAATATTACTACTTTCAACAATGATCACATTAAGGTTTTGATAATTCTGCTTTAAACAGAATGGGTGTTTTCTCATTTGGGAAGAATAAAGTTTACTAAGAGAATTGACATGTAATGCTGACTCTAAACGAGGTTTTGGGTGACTTGATCTGCTTATTTTGATCCTTTTTCTTCACAGCAGAAGGGGCCTTTCAACCAAGCATGTTTCAGTATATAATGTGTATATAATGCATTCATTTTATTTTTTTGCTTTCTTTTTTCACGCGACTTCTTTCAGATGATGGACAGTTAGACGGTACAGCTGCTCCGGAGAATGACAAAACCGAAACAGAACCAGCAAACACAGAGGTTGAAGAAGCTGATGTTGCAACAGCTACAGTGAGAATAATAAAAGACTTATTATTAGTTTGATTTGCTTGTTTCTGATGTATAAAAGAAACCACCTGAAAAATCATAGATTAAAAATGAATCATTTTATTGGATGCAAGTATAAAGATTTGAAACTTGTGAGTGACTGTTGGTCCCGTAAAGAGAAAAGGTTTAGTTGATTTAATGGTTCTTTCTTACTCTGTACTGCATACTTTCAAACCAAGTTAGGCTTGGTTTGAAAGGCTTCAAATGTGATGACATTTTTTGTGTTATATACAGGAAGCACCATCTGAGACAGGTGATGATCCTCAACCAGAGTCGGACCATGAGCCAACAGCGGACCATGAGCCGTCAGCTGAGCCGGAGCAAGTGACGGAGCCTGAACCAGAGACACCTCCTGAGTCAACGCCTGAGCCAGGGACAGGGGCCGACCCTGATCAAGCGGTGGAACCTGAACCAGAGACACCTCCTGAGGGAACGCCTGAGCCGGAGACAGGGGCTGACCCTGATCAAGCGGCGGTGCCTGAATCAGAGGCCGCTCCTGAGTCAACGCCTGAGCCGGAGACCGGGGCCGAACCTGATCAAGCCGTGGATCCTGAACCAGAGACACCTCCTGAGTCAACGCCTGAGCCTGAGGCAGATACTGACCCTATTCAAGCAGAGGACCCTGAAGAAGTGACATCTCCTGAGACAATGGCTGGGCCTGACCAAGCAGTGGACCCTGAGCCAATGAGTACATCTAACCCAGCAGTTGCCCCTGAATCAACGGGAAAACCAGAACAAGATGGAGAAGAATCAGTGACTACTCCAGCACCCGCTGAACCTGCAACTCCAGCAGTGGCCACTGAAACTGAAGCACCTAGCAGAAAAGAAGGTAATAAAGAATATGATTATTTAATGTGCTTTTTTTATTACATCTTGTCATTTGAGGATTTATTATAGTATCAGAGGCCACTATAGTTGGTACGCTAATAAAATGGAAACGCTCCTCAAAGACTTTTGGGTAAGATTGATCATCACAAAGTTGCTGCAGATTTTACTTCTAGTCTATTGGATTAAGAACATGTCAAAGTAGAAGAGGAGAACAAACTCATTGTCTGAAACAGAACCAGACGATGAGTTGTTCAACAAATGTTCAAGGAACCAGTTCGACTACTTAGGCAGGCTGCAGTTTGTAAATGATGCTTAGGTCAAATCTAGCGCTCTACAGTTTGGAAAAAAGATATTCCCCTCACCAATTTACAACTACAATCTAAATTGTAATTGCATGTCAGGATAGATTATGCCCTTTGGTGACATCAGTGGCATCTGATGTTATCTCTTCATGCTTTAGCCTATCTCCTTCGAAGTTTGACTATCTGCATACCTACTGTATGTTTTAACGGTAGTTAAGCCACTGATGTCTTTCTACTCTTATTCTCATTTGAACAAAAATAATTTACTTGCCACTTTCATTCAGCCTGCTGCTATATATTTTCTATTTTTCAGGTCATTCTATGTAAACCTAAAAGATGGATTCACCTGCAAATCTTAGTAATTTAGAGGTTTGTTTATGGCAACCTTCATTAGCTTTAGATGCCTGAATTCATACATTTGCAGCACATTTGATTGACTGATCCATGACTGAGCATTTGAACAGGCTTATTCTTTCCAAATATTGCTATTGTAACTCTAAATTTGACTGTATATTCTATAATATCTAAACAAAGAGTCTGTAGTGATATTTATTTTTGTTGGACATTGTAACATTGGAGCCTTTAAAAAGCCATTCCATGACTTACTTTACTATTTATGGATAATTGATGATCTAGATGCTGGTATGGAAGTACCTGAACAGACAAAAGCTGATGTACCTGAGGTTGCTGAACCAACTCCTGCACCCCCGGCAATCGAAACTACGGTCGGTGCTTGTTATTTGAAGACTTCATGAACCATTTATTTGTAATTTCCTTTTCCACATCTGTATTTTGCTGTTTAATTCTTGTTCTGGTTTATTTTTAATAGCCTAAACAAGATGAGATTCCCTCACTGGAAACAAATACTGGTTCAAAGAAAAAGGATACAAGTAAGAATTTGTTTGCGAAGCTTTGACCACGCACACAGGAAAAAAATGTTTAAGATACAAGACCTAAATCTTGCCTATAACATTTGTTGCAGAAGCATGCATGCCCCATACGCTTTTTCACGCAGTTGCAACAAAAGATGGCAGTGTATCTACTGGAATTGTTTTTTTGTTGACGAACAAAAAGTCATGCATAATTATCAACTGAAACAATAAAGTATATAAGCTTTTCAACTTAAAAATAGTAATATGAAAGTACTCTACTGCTGTGTAGTGCCACCCACAGCAACTGCAATTACAAATGAAAGTGTATTGGGATATATCGCCTTCTTTGAAAATAACTTAAGCTGCACTGAGAGACGGTGCCTGTTAAAAGTAGACTACAGTCTGGTGACATCTGACCAAGGCCCAGTTTTAACGGTAGGTTTCCTCAAGCCACAGCTCCATTAAAGGCACATAGTCGGGAGCATAGTTCAGTATACAAATTAATTATACAGATTCTCCCAATTTTACCATCTTAACTGGTTGATGGTTTAGATGGATGGCATGCATCTCTTTCATTGATCAAGTAATGGATTAAACAGTGCTCTTCGACTATTTGAATGTATTTAGGTGTATTTGAATGGATGGGGCATAAGAATAGGATTGCTCAACTTTTGAAATCGATCTGTAAGAAGAATTGTAGGCGTAGTTGTTTTTCTTTCACTTCATTCTGATAAACACCTTTGAGTTGGGTTAGCGCATAAAATACAAAAAGATTTACTAACAGTATTGTGACTATGGGATATCATAAGCTATATGACAAACTTGTTGTATGAGGCAGATATATTCTGACAACCGGCATGTGGACTGACTGACATGTTGTCTTTGTTCTCATTTGAAAATAGAGCAGACCCTTTCAAAAGATACAACGACACAGGTGATTTCATAGAACATACATTAAAGACTGTCTGTAGAAAGCAGCCAGACTTTTGTAGCAGAAAAGAAGCTTCCTTCATGGAGTTTGCACTATGGTGTGCATATAGAGTCAAAACCTTAAGTCCGCAGCTCAAATTGGTTGATAAACCTGGGAATATTTATTCTTAGATGATTTTGATCTAGCATACACATTCTCACTGTCTCTTGTTTTACTTTGTTCTTTCATGATTCCGTGAAACTGTAGAGACTCGTTTGTAGAGGCGCTTTCATTCCTTCTTTTAGTTAACAGGAATTGAATCTATTCATTAAATGTCTTACATAATCACCCAAATAATAACTACACAATCCCCTTTTCTTCTTTTCTGTTAAGAAGTTACACACCTAACCTAATGAATACACAATCCCACATACATGGCCAATATATTTAAGGATTATTGTATTTGGGAGTAGAAGATCCCATTTCTATATAGAACAATGTCCTAATAAAAACTGAGCTATTTCACACATTAGCAATTTAGCTACAACTGATGTCATACGTTACAAACGTTTGTATGTAAATTTGCAAAGCTTATTTTCCCACAACAACATCCTTCTGGCAAAACGTTGCTGTTTCCAATGCGTGCTTTTTCCATGTGCTGCAAAACTGTCATATTTCCAGAGAGGTTTCAAAGTCACGAGATCCTGTTTGTTTAAAACAGTTCTTTGATGTTTGTTTTGTGTGGCACAAAGCATTGGTGGAACTTCTTATGAATCAGTGAATCACATCATTTGATATTAACAAAGGAGTTTACTGGTAATTGTTAGGTCGAAATTATAATTTCCATGGTAAACAGAGCAACGTATCCTGCTTTTGTGGTTCAGTTTTGTGTTGCATTACTGTCCGTACACTTCATTTAGATACAGGCAATGATCAAAATTGATTCAAATTCGTTTTAAAATATACTTTATTTATCACCAAGGAGAAAATGTAAAAAAAATTCAACAAGCATTTAAATAAATAATATGAGACATGATTAATGACAAAAATATGTTTAATTAATGCTTTGTTCTTATTGTGGCTATGAAATTGTTAACACTTAGGTGAAAACAAAAAAAAATATCTTACTTAAACAGCCATTTTGTGTCTCCTGTCGTGCATGTTTTTAAAATGTTAGGATTCATATCACTGTAGCAGTCAGGTTGGCTTAATTTACTTATTATACTTCTTGGGTTGAAAAAATTCCTCTATATTGTACTGTATGAATATTGTTGTAGTATGTTATGTTTATATTTATTTATAGATCAAATTTATCTGAATGTTTTTTTTTATGATTTTGTGTTTACATTGATGTAAAGCATCATGTTTTTTTTGTCTTTTCCACAGTTGGACAGAGGATACTTAAAACTGTTGTTCAGGAAGGTAAGTTTTGTTTGAGTTTGTTTGATTTCCATCCATATGTTCATCCATTTTTCAACCCGCTTATCCTTGTGGGGTCAAAGGGGTCTGCTGCGGTCTATCTCAAGCGCACATAGAGAGAGAGGTGGGGGTACACCATGGACAGGTCGCGAGTCTTTATATCTAAACAGTTATTAGTCTTTCATTTCACATTAGTCACTAAATGTGAATCATTAAAAAGAAGTATTGCCTAGTTGCAATAGTTTTGTGGTTGTTGGCACTTTAAGGTCTCACCAAGGTTTTAGAATAAAGAATGAGTAATAATTAGATAATATGAAAAAAAATAATATATTTTTGTTGTGGATAGTGTTAAAGGTGACAGAGTAACTAGGTCATCATAAACCTAATTCAATTTTGATTTCTACACATATCTTAAAACATGGCTGGTCTTTGCTGTGCTCAGCCTGACTTCTGACAGTACATAATTTTCACTTATGGGTTGTTTTAAAGAATCTCATGTCATGCTTTGCTTAAATTATTGTGTATCAAGATATAGCAGATCACTTTTTTTATGAGATGTGAGAATTATGAGAAACAGATGGGCCATTTTGCCAAAAGATACAAATCGCTAGGAAAGCAAATATTGTGGGAATTTGGCTCATGCACCTCTACCTCCTAAATTTAAAAGAAAACCCTTCCCAAATGATTAACACTGACTTTACAGCTGAGGTGCTACTCGTTATTCTTTATATTCCACTCTGTCTCTTTATTCTTAAAAAAAAAAAGTAAAATCATTTATTAAAGGCATGAGGAGAAATTGTTTTATGGAAGTGGTTGTCCTTGGCGGTCAAATGAATGTATCAGAGGTGACTTTATCACATCTATCAGTCATAAAATAAAAAAGTGTTGAGAGATAAAAAGGCTCTGTCAACAGTTTCTTAATCCCCCAATCATAATTCCCTCTGCTCAGTCTGATCTATAATAACGCCCATATCACACCCAGGTGACATCTGTGTTGTAGAACACGTATGGGATTTTCCCTTGTTTCTAGTTAGGCAAGGAGTTGTTCTTAACAAATATTATCTTTACAAATTAACAGTCGTTCAAAGGATCATGGTTAACAGCCTTTCTGGTGAAGTCTTTCACCTTTTCTTAAGAAACCCACTGGGTATCCACATCAGTTAAGTTTGTTGAACATCTTCTCATTAATCTAAAAGGAGATAGTGAAATTAAAATGCGTTAAATAGGCTACATGGTCTCACTATCATTTACATGAAAATTGCTTCACGTGTTTTTTAATAGAATTATTTGGACAATGGGACGACTTAAATTACGCACCGAGTCAGGAAAAGATCTAGATAAAACCACCCTTATGAGCCCAAAGAATCCTTAGATAAGCATTTCCATTTGATGCTTTGAACTTCCTCATTTTATTTTTACAATTCCCAGTTGTAGCTACATTAGGTATCGAGATGCCATATCATTTAGTTTTTATCTTTGAGAAATCTTATTTTATAACTACAATCTTTTTTTATGGGTTTTCAAGCTGTTACAAGGCAGAGTGATGCAAGTTTTTTTGAAAGAGGCATATCTTGTATATCCAAGAATCTGCCTTGGTTCTGGGAAATGAATAAAGTGCCACACAACAAAGTTAGATAGAATAAACATGAATGTCCAAGGAAGTCAACGTTAAATCTTGCAACATAATTGAGATATATTTTACTTTTCTATTTCATGAATATTGCTTTGCAAGCCAAATTTACTTTTAATTTTTATTTTTTTAGATTTTACTATAAAACAGTAAGATTTTTGAGATTGTGTTACACTGAAATAAGAGTTACCATGCCAGCTCTATGGGTGTTTTTTTTAAAAATTGTCCCCCAGGTATATTCGCCTCATTAGGTTGAGCAGACTAGAAATGTGTTTGACAGCATAAAATTACTGTTTAAAATGTTGACTGGACCCGTATTTGTATTTTAAATGTGTTTGTTTATTGTGTTCACAGAGAAAAGTTACAGCAATAAAAAAGGCTATCTTCTTGATTAAATCATTCATTAATTAATTTATTCATTAATTCATTAACTATCCATATTGTAGGCCTTTATAAATATGTTTACATGTATTATACATCCGCCTTATTATTTTATTCTTTTTTTCTTTTTTTACAGTTTCGAGTCACATTCAGGAAAACACCAATCAAGGTTGGCTTTTATTTTTAAAATGGTTTAAATGTTTAAATGGGTTTAATGGTTTAAAAGGCATTCACTGGGTTTCTGTTTGTCCTTGTTCTCCAGTGTTTTGGTTGTTTACGTGTATTTTTTGGCCATTAACCAATTTTGCATACTTTGTGTACGTTAGCAAAGAGTTAGATAGGGCTTTGTTCCTGATTGCTAATGTCCTTTACAGTTTCACTGTTAACATCCTTTCTGGTGAAACTACTGACTCGTTCTGGGTGTGGTTGTGGCTTTGGTTTGAGCTATGGTGGGGACAATGTTCATTTTTATCTTCATGTAAAGCTTTTTTAATTGTCTTTACCTGAAAAGTGCTACATAGAAAGATCTGCCTTGCCTAGGCTATGTAGAAGCTACCAGAGTAGCAACTAGTCAAAGGATTATGGGACTGTTTACGCAATATGTTAAGTTATTAAAGTCTTAAACTGTTGGGTTTTCAGTTTATTTGTTTTGTCCATTTGGTAATTGTTTGACCGTTAAATTAATGAAGTCTGTTCAATGTATTTGGGGATATTGATGTATTATTATTATGTTGAATGGTGTGGAACCTCTGATCTGTTCTTTAAAACTAAACCTTATATACTGGATAGAGTAAGTTAATGCTCAACGGCCTACATGCTGATTAAAGCCTTCTAGCTAACATAATTGTTGCAAATTCTCACTGGGGATACATCAGATACTGTACTCAAGTAACAATATTCTTACTTCAAAGTTTCTATACATTCACAAGGCACAAAGTCCCGAATAGGTAGAAATTTAAGAAATTGTTTTGACATCTTTTCACAGCAAGAATGTTGCTCTACTGTGCTGAATCTTTCCCACCATGACAGGACTGTAATGTATAAGATGAATCGCTTGTCACACTTGGTTCTTTGACCAGAGTGCATTAAGTAGAGATTTTTCGAGCTTTACATATCTTTATAGCCCACTTAAAACCTGACTATCCCAAATCCCTGTAATGATGGATTTAGTTTTGAAAGAGCGCTTCTTCAGCATCTTTTCAAGTTAAAGCAAGTTGGCAGCCGCCATGATGTCACAGACATATTCGGACAAGCATAACAGATGGTGATAATGGACTTGTTGGTACACAGATAGCTCAGATCAGGGATTGTCATGGGAGTTTGTGTCGTATATTTGGTCTGTGTGATGTGAGTAACACAGCTCTAAAAGTTCACGAGTAACATTATATATTACTGTATTGTTATAGTCATTACTATATTTTATGTGTGATCGTTTTGACAACCTTTTGCAAAGGTTTTTTTTTCTTTTCTTTTTTTTACATTTTTAGGGCCAGATTGGTTTTTCTTGTTGATGATTAATCATGTAGTTGCCAGTGATTATTACTATGGCAATGGATATCACATTGTTGCAACACAAATCTGATAACAGTGAGTTGCATTAACAGTTAAGGAAGAACCATGAGAAAGTGCAACGGTTCTGAAGTATAATCCACCACAAAGAGATTAAAACTAATCCCTCTGTTTATTTTTCTTCGCTCTCTTACATATACAGTCAAGCTACTTAGTAATGCGACTCTTTGCTTTGTAAATTACATGTTCTCTTTTTCTTTTCTTTGTAGACCCTAATGCAGACGCCGTGTTAAACGGTAAGCCTTGTTTTTTATGTTCATCATCAAAAGTAGGCACGATTTAGATTATTTTGTTGAAGCATGTACTGCTCTGTATAAACAGAATTGGGGTTTATGTAGTTCTGGGTAAAACACAGGATATTACTGGCATACCTTTGATAAGACAGACAGGATAGAAGATTCAAAACAAAAGTATGTAGTTTCTGTCTCATGAAATATCTTTTAGACATGACTTTTGTTGAAGGATTCAATAGCTTAGCCTCAACAAAAATGAAACCATCGGTTTCGACTCGATTATTTCATAAAACCTCATTTTGTGAACTCAAACACAATCCAGAAACCGTGCTGTCACTACTTTCTATCAGGTGGTACTTGTGTTTAGTGCAATGCCGTCCATCTATTGGCTGCATTCTCAGTCACCTTGGCCTCACCTTTCTTTGTAATTGGTTATGAAAATAACTGCGATGTGCAACAAGACAAGATGAAAATAAGGATGGACGTCCACTGCCTCACATTATGATGTTCAAAGCTCAGTTAAATCCAATTGGTGTTTATAGCACACAGTTTCTGTTATTTAGATTATTCAAACTTATGTTTAAGTGCCATTTTGTGTTCACTGTTTTTAGATCCTAAAGACTCCCAGTCTGAAGGTAAGTTATCCCTCTTCTGTCTGGTTACACTACATTCTCCCATGTTCCCATAGCCCTCCCCAAACATACCTGCAACATAAAATTTGCCTTGCTGTTTTGCATTAGGTGTTGTTGTTAGGTTGTGATTCCCACATGAGATTTTCAAAACATTCTCTTTAAACTCTGCTTTCAAGTTCAAGTGCGCATGAGAATGAAAATGACCTGAGGGAAAGTTTGTAGAAGTGAAAAAATATAAAGGAGCACCATTGAAATGTACTCTCTTTTTTTATTGGGATTTTTAATATTTTTATTAGGAAGATTAAAAGCGGCTTTAACTTGAACCTAGGTTTGATGTTCTTCGATTTTCAAACACATTTTCTTTATCTGTGTTTTCTTACCGCTGGTGTTCTGTTCTTAATCACATGCATGTTCATGCATGTCTGACATACACTTCCTTTTACTGACTCACTACATTCTCCTGTTTCATTCCCCCTTAATTATGTCGACTCATTCTCTTCCTTTCATATATATATATATTCTTTTTGCAGATCAATACCTAATTTGCTTCTCACCTTTTCCTATTGCCTCAGTTTACAATTTGTTCAGGTGTGCATAGGTTGTTGACTTCACTTTTATATCCAGTCAGTCACCTCCTTCTTCTGTCCACATTTCACGTATCTCACCATTGTTGAATGAAAAGCTACCCCTAGTACAAAAAGCCCTTGTTTTTATATCTGAAATACATCCATGTGGAACACGGTGCTATATTAAGCAGCAATAGAGGTACATTCCATAAACTGTGGCAAATTGTTGCTTTATACAGTAAGTTATTCTAATGACTGGCTGAAAACAGGTAATTGAAGCAAAGTTGTTGTTGAGATAATTATTGGGTACAGTGGTACAAAGCATGTTTACTTCCTTGTGCAATTTAGGTTATTTGGAAAAGGGGTTTTACATAGCTGTATGCTTGCAATAAGGACTCTGGTTTTGCGTACATTACTAAAAAACATGTGAGAAACGATGAATGCTTTTAGAACTCTGACCCACATGTGTATTAAAAATTACTTTAGGTGTGAACATGTTACTGCCACTTTCATTGTTTTCATTTTCTGCTTCTATCATTTCTCTCCTAATTTGTTTTGTTATTTTTTTTTGTCCAGGGGGAGGCTCTAAACCTTTAGCAGGAATCCTGACTGGAATCATTGTGGCTGCAGTGGGAGCAGTCAGTGGGTACTTTGCCCATCAGAAGAAGAAACTGTGCTTCAGCAAAGGTCAAGGTAGATATAAAAAATTTACTTCAGCTTAGTACTTATCCAATACATTTAAATGAATCTTTGTTTTATTTCTAAGATAGTAGGTACAGAAATCCAGCTGTAAATGTTTAGAATAAATATTGCAAATATTTCCTTGTCATTCAAAATCATTAAAATGCAGAATGTTAATGATAAAAGTCATTGTCAGTTAGTGACGGCTTGCTGCAAATGGCCAGGCATCTTTGAGTTAGATCAGAACTGACCAACCACTTTAAATTGATCTCCTTCAAGCGCTTTTAATGGATGAGTAGGAACCGGTGTATCATGCTGTGTCTTTTAAATGAAAGCACATATGAGTGACTGAAAATACAAGGAAGGGACTGAATAAATGTAGTCCATGTAGATTGTTACAACTTTCTTCTTAGGCAGGAAAGAGATTAATGAGCTAAAAGAAATTTAATGTCGTAGTATTTCCTTTTATTTAACCCTAATATATATATTTTTTCTTTTAACTGACTATCCTCCTTTTTTTCAATTAAAAGCAGACGTGGAGGCTGCAGTCAAAGTAAATGGAGCAGATGCAGAAGAGGCTAAGTCAGAACCCCAGGGTATGACAAAAACTCAGATTAACACTTGTGCAGATATAAGTAAATGAAACCATTCAGATAAAGCACTTGAAGGCTTGAAACATTTGACTTTTTTATATGCTGCAGAATCCAACACCCTACTGAACTCCCCCCAGCAATGATCGTTTCACTGGCCTGGACCGACTTCACTCAAGCAGAGGCAGTCTCACTGTTAGGGATTGTTCAGAAGAGCTAAATTACTGTGAGGCCCCAGAGCAGGTCTGTGTGTTTCCGATTGTGTAAATGTGTAGGTTGGTCTGTTGAGCTTTGTGTGTGTATGTTACTTTGTGTGTCTTAGTTCTTGTGTTGGGTAAAGGAGTTAGATAAAGATCTAGTGGTTTCTGATTTTCCTAACATGGGAATTTAGTAAAATGATCAATTGAAATCCAACTTAGTTTTTCTTTTTCAAATCATCAAAGATTGAATCTCACATTACCTGTAACAAAACAATCTTCCAACTCTGAAACATCTTTCCTTTAAATGAGATGGCTACTATCTCGTTCTAGTATTTCAGTCAAATTCAAAACCGTTAATAGAGTTATATTGTAAGTGTTGAACTAGTCCTTTCTTGCATTTATTGAGCCAAATATTATAATTATAAAAAGTAAACAAATTTCATAAATATGTAAAATTCATAATTACATAAGTTATATTTTTTACAAGTGTAGAATAAGAGGAAAAGAAATTACTACCACTCTACTTTCTGGATTTTGACATAGGAGAAGTGTTAAAGTTTTTTTTAAGTTTCTAGTTTCCAGGGGATACCCTGACTTAGATCATTATATGCTTGGAATAGCAATAACATCTTTACCATGTTTGCTTCAGTTTTTATTTTTATTTTCTTTGTTTTTTTTGTTTTTTTGTTTTTCATTTTGGTGAAGGGACCTAAATCTTGATCAATGATTGTTTCTCTGTTGACTAAATAACTGTGCCGAAAAAATGTCTTATTGACCCTAGAGATAAACCAATTAGATATAAACATGTCATACCTTTTGCAATTTTGTTACATGACAACAAACTTTTGTTTATTTTGTTGAGATTTTATGGGATAGGCAAAGTGGAGCATAATTGTGACGTGGAAGTTTAGAGACTTTTCGCCCATTCTTTCTACCAAAATAGTTCAGGTTATAATGTTGGATGAGGAACATTCCAGCCTGTTATATGTTTTCTTCCAACATTGCCTGATCTGTCTGATCCACCTCCCTGTTGATGGAAACATGCCATAACATGGTGTTGCCATTGCTGTCCTTTATGCTGGGGATGGTGATTGTTTTCCTCCACATACAACAATTCAGATTTATCCCAAAAAGTTGTAGTTTAATCTAAACATGTTTGCTGTGCTCTGTCTGGCATCTGGCAAACTTTAACATTTAAGTCAAGAATTTTCTCCAAGTCTTTTATTATTTTTTTTTTTATGATTTATTGAAACGTTAGAGGTTTAAAACCTTGTTTTTAACATCTCTAGAACCTTTATTCCCATTTGTTTAATCCTTCATAGCTAGGCTCATTTTACTCAAAATGAAAATTGTATTGGTTGTCCTGGATTATTTATTTACTGGAGTCAGATTGTATTGGGAATATCAGGTTTTCAAGACACATTGTTTAAACTGTGGTTTTTAAAATATAATTTTTCCTTTTTTGTTGTTGATCTACTGAATAAAATCTCAGTAAAATATTGGTTGTTATGTGACAAAATATTAAAGGTTTCAAGGTATATTATTACAACCGAATTACCAATTATTACAGTTACAATTTTTATTCCCCAAATGTTTAAAATTTACTGAGGCAACCCTACATTTTATTCAATACGCAAGGAGTCAACTAACAGAAAAGTAAAAAAATAAGAATAAAAAATCTTATGTAATTATGTATATCCACAGTTTTTTTTGTTTGTTTGTTTGTTTCTTATGTAGTATGTGTAGTTCAGATGCAGTGATTTCTTTGTTATAGTGCCTTTCACTGTCACAGCCTGGCTAGATCGATCTAAAGGCACACAGAGAAGAAGTCTAGAACAATAATGTTAAAAAAAAGCAAATCACACAAAACGATAAAAACAGTGCACAGTAGGTTTGTAAAAAAACAATATTGAATGTACTACACAGACATAGTCAGAAAAGCAACTTAGTGGTATGTTTAAAGCAAGTTTAAAGCAGTTTAATTTTTTCCCCACAAATTATTTCACAAACCTGATCGGATATCAGTTTGTCCTTAAAGCAAGCCAGTTCCTGTCTATGTTTTTGTATCATTCACATACAAACAACATTCATCCGTGAAGTTTATATAAATTTCTACTATTTAAGCAGTTTTGCCTCCAAGGCGATGCTGATGACTAGATTTCTGTGATATTTTGTGATTATTGTGAAATGCCTCAGAAGAAGCTGCGCTACTGCCTTTTTTTATGTCTCTTGCCACTGTAGCACAAATTAACTTTTGAATGTCTTTCTTTTCTTTTGAAGTTTGTACTTTCTGTACATGTCTTAAACTAAATAATGTGGTCATACTGGTTGTATAGTGACGCGGTTCCTGAGGTGTATTAGTTGTAAAACACTATATAGCTGCACCACGGCACAGAGACTGTTGCGGACAGCCTAGCCTTGAGCTGAGAAATAGTCTGTGATGTCATGTAATTGTTTTTTTATGAACTGTTGGGTAAACGTAAGGTTAGACCTCTGCTAACTGCCATCTTATCCTGAAACCTGTGATAGACAATAGACAGTTTTATCTTGAGATGTAAAAGCAAGCAGATAATGTGTCTGGCATGAAGTGAAAATGCACAAATTACCTATTGTATAACAGTACAAACTTTCTTAGATAGCCAGTGATGCCTTTAAAAACAAATTATCTTCCTTTAAAAAGCAGCACTCTCCCCCTTTGTGCACATTCCAATACTTTAATATTGAACAAAAGCGCTCAGATGTCCTGCAGTGTAAATTCAGACTCATTTAATCCGAGAAAGAATAACTTAGTGCAAATCTACTTTACGCTTTTTCCCAAGCAGTCAAACGAAACATAGAATATCGGTCTGCAGCATCCGAACCAGAATGTAAACCTTTGGGTCCTGAAGTGCTCTTTAAGATCATGCAAGAGGACGTCATACATGACTTTAACCAGTGCTGCCTTATCATTTATATTACCTTGAATATATAGAACAGTGTGAACATCGACAGAGGGATGAGCAGAGACTTTTTTTTCCTTTTTTTGTAAGAACATTCTCAATTGGAGAAGCACTTTCTTATCTTGTATACACATTGATTTATTAAACGCATTTAGACAAGTGTAAAGCTTTTCCACTTAATTTAATATTCCATGTTGATATTTTGTGTAGGAACTGTCTTCTTCAATGTCATCCGGCACTTGTGATACTGGACTTCTGTAAATAACGTTTGACGAATCGAATAAACACTTTCCGTGGGAACTTCTGGTTGTTTTGTGTGTTTATGTGGGGTTTTTCTTTTTCCCCAACAGATTTCCAAAACAGATAAATGATAAGAACTACATAAAAAAAGACCAAGTGCACAGCCCAGTCGTCTGATAATCTCAGTGATGGCCCATTTCTTTTGAATGAACCTCTCCCCTCACTGCCCATTATGGTTTCACAAGCAACAGTTACTACATGATAATAAATCCCTTTGAATCACCTCCAGACTTTTAACCTATTACACTGATAAAGTTATAATGGAGTAATCCATGCCTGCTCATAAAATGAAATTTCTAGAGCTGTTTTAGGGGTGCTTTAGCAAAAATGCACTTCTTTGTTGCTTTATTCCACAGTTCAGGCAAAGCAAGTTATAAGCTGATGGACTGACTGAAGACTGACTGATTGGCTAGACTGGTAAAAAAAACTCATCACCACCCACTTGCATAATGAGCTGCCTAAAACCTACCTATTGATACTGTGACACACCCACGTCCCAAACTGAAATTAATTAACTAATTAAGTGAATTACTAACCAAAGAATATGTTTTAAACAAAAATTCCACTAGAATATAAGCAAAATATAAAAATGAACTAAATTCTAAGATTTAACAAAAAATAGAGAAATAGCTCCTACACACTATGTAAATAAGTTTTAACAGGTTTAGGCAAAATATAAACATGAACTAAATAATCTAAATTCTAAGATTTAACTAAAAATAGAGAAATAGCTCCTACACACTACAGTATGTAAATTAGTTTTAACAGGTTTCGCTAAATAATCGGTAAGTATTATCCTGGTACTTAGCCTTGTTAATTACTCTTGTTGCCCTTTCTTGAAGTTTGATTAGTGTCTTTTGTGCTGTTTTGTCATTAATTACCCAAACCTCTCTGGAGTCACTTAAAAAAAACTGACAAGAAAAAGCCTGTTTTCCACTTTGGTGTGCGGCTGCAAATACCACAGCTATATCTGTGTCTGATCATCTGGGTATTATTTCCACCAGGTTTTTAAGCTATTTAAATTAAAAAATAAAATAAAAATAAAAACACACAACCAAAATACATTTTTTTTATTTCTGTACAAAGATGAGCCAAGACAGAGAAGCTTAGTAAATTCCTAATTATTCAGCAAGATCTCAGAGGGAAAGAACACGATCAATTGACCCCTTGGCAAGTGTGACCACTTCTATTAAAGCGTGACTTTTGGCTGTTTGCTTCTTTTAAGCATAGAGAGTTGTATTAACAGAATGCTGGGAAGGAAAAATATCAATGGTGGTCTTGACAAATTTAAACCGAGAAAGATTATTCAGAAGTGGAAAACATTTAGAATAACTGATATTCTTCCGAGGAGAAGGAATCTCACCAAAATTGAAAATGTCAGAACATCCAATCCTCAGAGGAAATACACAGAACTAAAAAGATCCATCTCAGACTCTAAAGACCTTAGTTAGCATGTTTCAGTTTCAAAATTCATCACAATACATTTACGAAGAAAATGACCAAACTTTGGAAGGACTGCCTCTTCCATACAGGAATACCATGGCAGAACATTTTAAAAAATCAGGTACATTAGGCCAAAGTTGCGAGGGTTGGCAGTTATGAACACCACCATCTTAAAAAAATGCATGTAATTACGAAAAACTAAAACTGTATAGAATGTATAAAAAATAACGTCTTTAAAAGTCTTTTAAGAGTTTCAAGGTCTTCAAATGCTGTAGTCAGACTCAAGACCTCAACCTGATTAACTAATGTCGGTACTACTTAAACCTGTTGCTGATAAACCTGGTTAAAAAGACTACTGAATCTTGGAGAGTGTTTTCATAAATAGGTTTTTTTCATTTTAGCTGAATTTGTATTATCTGATTGATAAAACTTTAGTCTGTTGTGTGATTCCTTCCACCTAATGTTAAAGTCAGTTAATTTTAAGGGCCAGCTGTTGGGTATTTTGTCTTGATAAGGATAAACCCTTGAAATGTCCTGTCAATTGTAGGATGCTATTTTATTTTTACGTTTCCCAGCAGGAGATTTGCTTGATGCTTATTATAAAATTAGATCCTGATAATGTGGATCTTCTTTTGACGATATCTTAGGCAGTTCGCGGAAACCTATCATAATGTTGCTAACGCAACGATTACGCCAATGTTAAAGATTGATCTCTGCACACAAGCAATTGACGACTAAGGCTTTACAAAGTCAATATAACCCTTCACACAAACTCTTGAGGAAAATATTTATTGATGTAAAGTTTATACTAGTATATGTGTGTTTATTCTTGTTTTTATGCTTTTATAGTGCCTTCAAGATATCAAGGAGTTTATAGATCTCAGGAGGATAAAGGAAGAAAAAAAAACGTAACCACAGAGAGATCTGTAATGGTATGTCAGGTATTTTCTAGATGGAAACTCGTACATAACGAGTGCAGGCTCTGTGAATGATTTATGATGACAGGCCTATAAAGATACACTTGATTAGAGCCTCAGAAACGAAGTGTGGGAACCTGCTTGAGCTTTGACTTGCAAAACACAAACAGGGCTAATGCCTTTACACGTGCACATATTTATTTTGTACCCTACAGCTATTACACCCACACAAAACCATCTGTTTAAACCATGCACCGAGAGAGCCGGCAGAAACCTAGTTATGACTAATGGATATGTTTTGAGTACAACTTATTGAGGCAGATATGTCCTTCAACTAAAGAAAAGGGGGTTCAACTCTCATTAGAATAAAATGACTCACACAAATAGAGATAAATCTCAGATGCAATGGTCAAACAAAACTAACATTGCTAAGTCATAATTTCAATTTTTTGAAACTATTGACATGAAAGTTAGTCTATGGTCTTCAAACAAAATAGTCAATAATCAGGCCGTTAAACTTGTTTGGCAGCTTGATGCAGGACCCCCATGGACTTCACACTACGTTCAGTAAATGTAGCCACTACTGCCCTAGCATAGTCTAACAGCAGGCAGGGCGGCTGAAGTGTTTTACAAAACAGTACGACTTAGGAGCGGGAACCCTTACCAGGTACAAAATTAACTCCTTCCTCCAGACCGAACCACCATGGTTCTGCCGAGTCTCTAAGAAAGGCCAGTTTGCTTTATTAGTAGCCTTCAGTCTGTAATTTTGGGTCTGGTATCTTAGATATCCCTCATGGCACCCCTAGAATTGTGAGATACCTATACTCCCTTTTAGACCACACTTTTTCCCACCACTCTACTCTCTCTTGGAATGCTTGGATACAGTACCTTGTAAGGAGTCAGTTTTTCCTAGCAAAAATACTTGCATACCTCTAACTGCTTACTGGGAAGGCCAAAACACAACTTTTCTGCATTCAGATCTTGTTATCGTAGATAATTTATAATATCCTAATTTGCCAAGAAGTTGATTTTTGGGCTTTTTTTTAATCTTATATATATATTTTGTAAAGATAGTATAAATAAATGGTAAAATAATATTAATCTATAAGAAGTCTTTCAAAAATATAATTATAATTTTTAAACTGAATGACTAAAACAAATATAAATTTAATGTTATTCTATGTATTAAAAGGTATATATAGTTAGGGTATGGTAAACTACTATATCTCATTTTTAACAAAATCCCAAACTGTTTAGCCACTGCAAAGAGACACAGTGAAGAGAAGAGCTAAAGAACAATATCTCAAAATTATCCATATGTCTGACAGATTCATATTTAAAATAACATTTGAATTAATTTCTTTCCTCAGACTGAAAGAAAGAAAGAACAATGAATGAATTTGCTGTTCATCTACGTACATATGACTGCAAAAAAAACACTGATACTTGTATTAACTTCTTTTAATTGTAATCAAAGCATTTCTTGGACTGGAATATATAATTTATTTATTTGTCAAAATGTTGTTTCTTCTTGAATTGACTATACTGTTTTAACTATGTGAAACAATCCATTAGGAAGAGAGAAACTATAAACTTCACAACGACATTTGACAATTTCTATTTTTTTTTACCTTACCTTACTTTGCGTTTTATCTACTTGGGACCGTTGCAAAAGCTTAGCTGTTACCTGATTAATTCAATGCAGAAATTTGAGTCCAAACTTCTATGACATACAGAGCAGATTACTGCAGTCTTCTGCTCTCTGGTCTTTAAAAAAAAAAAAAGAAATCTTGAGTTGCTGTTAATGACTTTTAAAGATATTAGTAGTCTCGAATTATAGATGATTTGAAGATGATTTTGAAGAATGTTTTTTTGCATTTCAGAAAGATTTGTTTTTTAAATGAACCTGGTGATACATCTATTTTATCTGCATTATTATTTTATATACAACGTGGATCTTAATTACTTCTAAATGTATCTATATATTTGTTTATTATTATTTCCCCTTCAATTATTTGTGATTTATAATAATTCCTGGGATTAAAAGAAAAAAACAACAACACAGAATTCTAAAGTATAACTTTAGAGTCTCCTCAACAGCTTCACTTTTTTTGGACAGCTTGCCTTGTTGTTTTTTGTCTTGTTTTCTTGTTGTTTCTTTTAGTTCCTTTTCAGTTTTTATCATAAATGTTTCCCATTTTGCTTGCACTATATATATAAAGATAGATTGATTTGGTTGTATGATTATCATTCTGTATGACATATTTGTTTACACATTTTAATATACCGGTAAATTTTCCCTAGATTGATTCAAGTATTCTGAAAGCATATGTCTCAGAGATCATACATAAAATACGTCCGGTCGTTTATAAATCCATACATGGCCTCACTCCAACATACATTAAAGACTTGTTGTCGTCGTATCAACCTCCCAGACCACTCAGAACCAAACATGAAATGGCAGAATTCAGTTTTTATGCTCCTCTACTCTGGAAAAAAAAACTCCAAGAAAACTTCTGCTTGTTCTCAAAAGGTGATGCCTCTGCACCATCATTTTTATTATGTAAAACACTTTTAACTGCCTATATTGGAAATACAAATAAACAAGAACAGAACAAAACAAGAAACATTTCATTCGGTGCTTTTTATCGGCAGCCTCGACAACGTCCTGCTGTTTTTTTTATTTTTGTTTTATTTTTTGTGTGTGGTGCATCTACTAGGTGTTTTACGGTAGCCTGCAAATTGTAGTGCTGTTCGCAGCAGGTAATACAGTAAATCCTGGAGGCGGGGGCTCAGCAAAGCAGGAACAGTTTTGACCATAGAGTAGATTTAATGCGGTGAGTCTAAACTGCGAGATCCGACGGACTAATACCTGCAAGGATAAATCAGTTTTAAGGCTGCAGTTAATGAGAGCAAATTCGGTGTAATTCCCTTACGTTAGGAGCTGCACCTGAATGCAACAGCTTTGCTCAAACTCAGACTGTTGGGAGTTAAATCTCTAAATAGTGTCTTATCGTAGGTTCAGCTTCTGCTTTACATAAGTGCTGAGATTCATGCATGACAACTTAAACTTCAGATTAATAATATATATATATATATATATATATATATATATATATATATAGCTTCAATTGTTGTTTTCAAATGAATAAAACTAAATCCCTGGTGATCTTCTCCTCAGGTCTGACATGCTAGTCCCTCCGCTATTCTTCCTGCTCTTACTCGCAGGAAGTGATGTCAGAGGTGAGGTGCTGGACAGGAAGCCCAACTTTGTCCTCATGATGGTGGATGACCTTGGGATTGGGGATTTAGGTTGCTATGGCAACAACACAATCAGGTAAATCTTGCATGGACAGTCCATATCTTTACATTTTTGGCACCCTAGCTGAAGACCTGTGAAAATCATATATATATATATATATATATATATATATATATATATATATATATATATATATATATATATATAAACAGGTACTGTATATATATTGCTAACTGCAAAGATAGCTTGTAATACATATGATCTGTATTTAAATGTTTTTGATGTCGCCAAGTAAAAAATATGCCTCTCAGGTAAGTTATTGCATGTTGAACATCATGGGCCATGAAAAACAGATTGTCAGCTAATTTTGCTCATATCTAAAGAAACAGTAGTTTAAAACAACTTTAACCATTACCAACACTGACCTTATTCTACCTTTAGAGCACAACTGAAATAATTTGAAAAATAAAAAGTACTTGTGAGGGGGGACATGGTTCATAGTTCTGCCAGCAACTCAATGTTCTCCATCTCCTGCTATTAAAGTTTTTTTCTACGTTTTATTGAAGTCCACCTTGACTTCCCCAGATTGGTTGATCTCAGGACATCATATTCAGGTTCTCACAATGTTCAAATAAAATAAAAAGAAAACTCAGTCCATCCTACCAGTGGTTCACCTGAGCCCTCCTACAGGAGCGAGAGCCGAGACCGCCTGTGCAATGGTTCCCTCGGGTCTGAGCTCTAACCCCCGCATCAGGCTGTTTTATTAAAAATTAGGAAGTGTACAGAGTCAGAAAAACATTCACATGTGATTTACACAAACTGTTTCAGAAACCGTTATTCCCGCGCCTCGCTGGCCCCGATCAATCTGCACAAAGAGAAAAAAGGGAGTGCAGCTTTGCTAGCTGGTTTCACATTCTTTAACTGAAAGATTTACTGCTAGGAATCGACTGATAGTCTGCTTCCCATGCCACCTTGATCCAGCTTCCAGAGAGAGAATAAACAGGCCTTATCAGAAAATGTATAGCTCTTGTTATATGCACACACTTCTAGTATTAAAAGAAACATGAATATATGAAAGAAACATGAATATAAATGATTATCATTCCACAGTTCTTATTTTCAAACCCTCTGTCAGTCGCTTTAAAGGACCGCTCGTACTCAGCCAGGTTCTGCTGGAGGTTTATTCCTGTTAAATGATCGTTTTTCCTCTCCACTTTCGCCACATGCATGCTCAGTTTGAGGAATTGCTGTAAAGTCAGCAACACAGTGCAAGCTTTTATCTGTTGTCTCTACATGCTGATCCAGGAGGAGTGTGTTGTGCCAGTTAGTGACTCGATGAAATCGGCTAAGTTTCCTTAGATTGGAAACATTTTAAAGTGATTTGTTTAAAATGTATGTATGATTAAACAAAATAATTTTCTTTTAAAGTGTCTCAAAATGACTTGTGTCATTTGTTGTGACTGTTTTAGGTAAAGAGTGTACTCCTTGAGAAAAACATTTTTGTTTCGTTTTGTTCTTTACATAACTAGGGCTGCAAAAACTTTCATTCCCATCCAACTGTTCTAGCTGCAGTAGTTTCCATGTGTCTACTTTTTAGAGGTTTTTTACTGTTTCTGTAGAACTCCCAACATAGACAGACTTGCTTCAGAGGGAGTGAAACTGAACCAGTACATTGCAGCAGCTCCTCTCTGCACTCCGAGCCGGGCTGCTTTTATGACCGGCCGTTATCCACTCCGCTCAGGTAAAATATGTCCTAATTCAGTCTTAACATTTAAATTATAATGTGTAATCATCACATGCATGGTCCTATCAGTTTTTTTGTTGTTGAATATATTTGGTTACGTTTGTATTTGTGTGCCTTGACCAGGTATGGCCAGCACAGGCCGCGTTCAGGTGCTGCTGTTTCTCGGAGGTTCAGGTGGACTTCTTCCTGATGAGACTACCTTTGCTAAGAGGCTGCAGCAACAAGGATACATCACCGGCCTAGTGGGTAAGATATGATCTGGTTTGCTAACTGGGTCAGAATCCTTGTTTACCTTTTGTAAAAGACTTAGTGGAGATATCACAAATCACCCACTCCTTTCCTCCAAAGAGCGGCAACTAACACGGCCAACGCCCTGCAAAGGTCAATCTAGGCTCTTCTCATCTCTGGTCCCACACTGCTGGAACGATCGTACATGCCCTATCAGAGCATCAGATTCTCTGTCCACCTTTAAGAAATCCTTGGAGATCCAGCTCTTGAGAGTATCTCTTGTCCTGAAAGCCCTAAATGCACTTATTACTTTCTGTTAGCTCATACCACTGAATTTATGGCACTTTTGTAATCTGCGTTTTCTTTGTTGAATAATTTGTAAACTGTGTTGGAAATGCGCAACTGGGAACTTTACAAGAATTAACAAGAATATTAAAAAACAAACATTTGCAGGGATCTCAACTACTTTTTATTATTTAGAGAGTATTGAGCAGTATCGGTCACAGAGTCTGGTGAAAATAAGGCTCTGGTTCAGCGAAAGCTTCATGCATGTGGTGGGAGACGTTGTCCACGAGTGATGTTATCGTTGCTAGCGTTCTTCTGTCTCCCACCACCTGCACTGCTTCGACATACAAGTCATATAAGACAGGCGATGCTAGGAATGACTTGTAATCCTCGAGGATGAGCTGAAAAGTGTGTCCATAGACACTGATGGCTCGGTGTTTCTCCTAAACCTGCTACAGCTGCAACCTAATCACAGACAACAGAACGAAACACAAGGATGCATTGCTTTACATAAACGAAAAAGGATAGGTCTTTATCTTATAAAGCGTTCTTCATAAGTTAAAAACCAACATCTAAGTGAGGAAATAACATTAAAAAGACCTTTTTAGATTATAACAGATGGAGAAATAATGGATTTCATAGTGAGCTGTAACTGATGATTTAATGGATTAATATGGACATAAAATAATTGGCCAAAGGTAAAAAGTCAGAGTTGTTTTATCCGTTTTTATGATGAGCTGTTTTTCCTCCTGACCCATTATTATTTGTAGAACTTGAATGGCAGAAGATTCCTTTGATTAATTTTTTATTCACCTAAATCAAAATTACCTCCAGCTTTCAGTAGAGATAATGTTTTCATTCATTCGCCATAAAGCACACAGCTCTGATCTTTAAGAAAAACGCCTGCAAATAGCTTCATGCATGTAATTTACCAGAGTTCTGTTTTTAATCTTTGTGGCTCTGCAGGTAAATGGCACCTGGGTGTGAACTGTGAATCTAGAGGCGATCACTGTCATCATCCAAACCAGCATGGTTTCACCTATTTCTACGGCCTGCCGTTCACCCTTTTTAACGACTGCGTTCCTGGAAATGGCAGCGACGTCCTGGTGGATGTTAAACTTGCACTCCAACAACTTACACTGTTGCTTGGACTGGGACTTTTTTCACTGGTGGGTGTAGTTTTTGTCATTTTTTTTTCACTCACGAATTTATAATAAAAATGGATACAGTTTGGTTGCTAGACAAAAACAAGCACATTCAAAAGAAAAACAACAAGTTGTTGTGTTTTTAACTCCAAAGCATAGCAACTCGTGTAATTGCTAACAAAAGTGCCAAAGGCGTTTCAGAAGCAGATTGGAAACAGAAGCTTTAGTTGTGAAACTCCCACTCACACAGCCAGAAACTCGCCTTAAGGAAAAACCTCATGTGGAAACTAAAATCAGAGAACTTGGCAGGGCAAGCCACCAGTGGGATGATTGGAAACCAGCTTTGACACAGGTAGAGGAAAGAGAAAAGCAAGAGGAAATTAAAAGAAAATATGCACAAAAAAACAAACGCTATAGGTATTACAGTTATGTCAGGCATTGGTCTAGAAAAGGAAATATGTTCAATCAGAAAATGTAATATGAGGGTTTTCAAAGTCACAACTCTTTTACGTATTCTGTTCATCTGGCCCAAAATAAACAGAAACTACATGTAAAACTGTACAAACATTGTGTGTTTTCAGGTGTGTGTCCGTCTATGTGGCCTCGTTGAAGTTAGTCTTTGGCTACTGGTGCTGCTTTTCTTTGTTGGTACAGCAGCGGCCGCTGGGTGGTATGTCCCCTTTGGGCTTCTTCGAACCTGGAACTGCATCATTATGAAGAACCATGATGTGATAGAGCAGCCCATGACAGTGGAGACACTGCCACAGAGACTGCTGGCAGAAGCTCAGAATTTTATAAAGAGGTAATGTAAGATTGTCGGAGCCATAAAAGTGAGCTGCTCAGTTCGTTTTTTATGCATAAAAAGTCTCTAAACTCTCACAGATAATCCAAATTTTCTTTTTAATTTACTATTAAGATTACAAAATCTGTACTAAATTTTAACCCTGTACTTTAACCAATGTTTATGGTGCATTGGTAAGTTTTATACAGTAAAGTGTGTGTGCATTTCAGAAAAGCTAAAGTTAAACGGCTACAAATAAAGGGAAAAACAAAGCAAAAGAATTAGCCAAAAATTTATCTACAGATTGCTCAAATTTATTAATGGCTGCTTGTCCATTAATTAATTAGAACAATATGACAAAATGGGGAAAAAAGTACTCAAATCAAACAAACCAACATAATGACTGAAACCTCGCTTTTTACAGTTTTAGTTATTTTAATTGTTTTACTTAACACTATGGAGGTAGAAAAAGGCACTTTAAGCTCATTAAGTTTCTTTTAGTCCCATCTAAACTTAGGAAGACCGACCTGAATCTGTTCCTAATTTAATGGCATGCTCTCTTGTCTTTCTCATTTGAGCAGAGGCCAAAATAAATCTTCATATGTACACACAATACAAACAAGAAATCAAATTTTACTAAGTAAGATATTTCGAAAACATACTCATCAAGGTCCTGATTTAGGAAAGGAAATTTAGTTTTTTATGGAGGCACTGGTGATTATTTTATAATGCACGGTTATTTTCATGAATCAATTGATGCATATTTCTGAAACTTTTAGAATTTTTGTGTTGCAATAAAATATTCATTTTAGCTATATTGTTTATCCAACAGTGTTGACAGTGATTTTAGTGCTTTTTAGCCTGCTTTAAAACTGTCCAAAACTCTTTTCACTGTTTTAGGTATTACAGTATTTTGTTTTGCGGATTTAATATACAACACAAACAAAAATCTTCCTTGAATTTCTTAGTTAGATTAGTTAAACCCAATGGAATAACATTTGTGTTTGAGGATCCAGCATACCCCAGTGTTTTTACACCAAACATATTTGACGTGTCCTTGGCATGCATCACAGTAAACAGTGAATTATTTTCCTGCAGTTACGAACTTTGCATAGTTGCAACATGTTTTTTTTTGTTGTTGCTTTTCTTGCCTGTATCAATATTATTTATCATAGCATCACTTAAAGTAAATAATGCTTCGAAAAACTGACATCAAACTCCGCAAGCATCACATATTACTGGCTTCAGTTTATTGTTTTCTATGGTCGATTTGGAAAAGACACCTGTAATTCGTGACACATCAACACTATGAGTAATGTGAGAGGGAGGGTCACGCCTGAGAAAATCTCTGACTCACTTCCTCTCGTTTAGGAATGCAGATCGTCCATTCCTGCTTTTTTTCTCCCTGGCTCACATCCACACGCCTCTGTTTACAACCCCTGCGTTTGCTGGAAAGAGCCGCCATGGTCGCTATGGAGACAACTTAGAGGAAATGGACTGGATTATTGGCAAGTCAAACAGCGTGAACCCTAATATGGTTAGGAGAGCATCTCAGAACGCAGGATTTTGTTTTATTTTCTTTATTGTGTTATTTATTTTTACGGAACATGAACAAAAATGTTACATTTTAAAAAGTAGAAAAAAGGAAAGAGTGAGTGATTCTTCTGAAGTTGTTTTGAGATCATTGTGTCTTACAAATCCACTTTGTTTTTAGGTAAAATAACAGAAACAGTGGATTCACTCGGTCTGGCCAACTGTACCCTCATGCATTTCACATCAGACCATGGCGGGCATTTAGAAGACGCCGATGCTCTCATAGGCCAAAAAGGAGGCTGGAACAGCATTTATAAAGGTGGGACACGCAGCCGGCTGTTTGTGATTGATGGCACAAATATTCCTACAATTTCTTCTGTCGTCTGATTCCCAGGCGGGAAGGCGATGGGGGGCTGGGAAGGGGGGATCAGGGTGCCTGGTATTTTCCGCTGGCCTGGCAGACTTGCAGCAGGGAGTGTAGTGTATGAGCCTACGAGCCTCATGGATCTTTACCCCACCCTGAAATACTTAGCCAAGGACAACCAACCAGACAGGTGCGGTCAATTTCTTTAAATTGTAATAGTTTTGTATTGTTTTTAAAACATGTGTTGCCGGAGGAAAAAAAAGTACAATTTTTGTATGTGACCTAAATCTTACTTTGATTGTTTTAGTGTAAAACACATCGACACCATATCAGGGAGTTCCTGGAGATTCTACATATACATCAAATCTGGGTTGCTACTGCGTATTTCTAATTGTACTCTCTCTTCTTACTCTGCCTCTGTCCCAGACATTTAGATGGCTACAACCTCATGCCATTGTTGGAGGGAAAAGCTGAACGATCGGAGCATGAGTTCATGTTCCACTACTGCGGTGTTTACCTGAATGCCGTACGGTGGCACCCACCTGATAGTAAGTTAGAATAAGTACACAGAAACCTCTTCAGCTATTTGGCAATTGTATATTTGCTTTAGAAAAAGTAATGCTAGTTGAGACAGATGTTATTTTGGCTATATTATGTCTTTTAGATTATTAAAATTTTCTGATAAAACTATAATAGGTGGTATGGCAATTAAAAAAAATATATATATTGCTTCCTTTCTCCCATCCTTTTAGTAATTATGGATAGTTTGAGGTGGGGTGACATCACATTGAGTCTGTAAGAGCTGTTAAAACAGTTGCTTGTGTTGTTTTGTTCACATTACAGCAATTACTCATACACAGCATGCAGGCAGGGACAGTGGAGAAGAAAAACTCCCCTTTAACAGGAAGAGCCCTCCAGCACAACCTGGTTTTCTCTCGCTCTAATTGAGCCTGAATACACGATATTCACATCTCAACATATGAAAGAAAATAGTTCCCCTTTAAATATTGTGCACCCCTCTTGTTCTAAGACTTTATTATAGGTATTTAACTAAACCAGAAAATCGCTAAAAAGGAGGTTTTACTAAGCATATTCCACCCAGCACAACCTGGTAGCACTTACAATTAAAACCAGATGTTTAAATACTGTTTTCTAACCCAACACTGCTTTAAACCTCTCCGAAACTTGTTCTCTGATCTGTCTGGTCTGTATTCTGGTATTCATGATGCGGTTCAATTGCTAATATTCTTTTACAAACCTCTAAGGCTTTCACAGAACAGCTGTTGTTTTTTTTCTCCCTCTGAGATCAAATTAAACATGGGTGTGAACTGCATCCAGAAATGTTCTGAAGGCATTTGGCTGCACTCTATGTTTGATATAAATGAGAACCACAGTTTCTAAATATTAATTTGTTACAAATATTAATTAACTTTTTTCAATTAACAATTATGTGATAATATGTCTTGTATTTTATTTTGTTATTTTCAAATAATGACATTAATCCATATTCATGTTTTACATTATGGTTTTGTTTTGAAGACGTTATAATATCTCAGCATGTTTTGGTTTGAAATAGACTCATCTGCCGTTATGGGTGTGACATTGCTTTCTGATTCTTCAACAGTTCTTGTTTAATATAAATATTGAAATGTTTTTTTTTTTTTTCGTTTTTTTCTGTGGTTTATTTGGTGAGCTGCTGTAAACATATAGGGATAGGTCATCAGTTTCCCACATACTTAGAGCCCATAAATGTCCTTTCCAACAAGTTCCCACTTGTCAAATTATTTTTGTTATCTATACTTCAAAATAAAAGCAATGATGTCAAACAAAAGTAATGGGCAGGCCTGCTTTTACTAATGAGGTCTGACAGTCCTGACTAAATACAATGAAGACATGTTTGATTGCAAAGGAGTCACCTAATTTGTCTGGTTTCTGTTCCGTGTTTCTGTTTAGGCGAGTCAGTCTTCAAGGTGCACTATTTCACTCCAAACTTCTTTCCATCCGGTGCCGGGGGATGTTATGATACCAAGATTTGCCTTTGTCACGGACAACATGTGACACACCATTACCCGCCACTTTTGTACGACCTTTATCACGACCCGTCAGAGTCCCGGCCACTGACTCCTGAGACTGAGCCTCGGTATGCCGAAATCCTAGAGCAGACGGCCAGAGCCGTGGAGAGACATAAAAGCACGTTTCCAAAAAAACACGGGTCTGATGACATTCACAGTCAATCTATTGCGATTCAAAACCAAATGACCTGGGAAAAGATTTTGTGGAGACCCTGGCTGCAGCCCTGCTGTGGGACCTTCCCTTTTTGCGGGTGCGAAGAAGACAGAAAAAACATTTAGAGAAACGTTTCGACTTAGTAAAAGTCTTTTGTTTTGAGAAGTGCACGATTTTGACGTGTGATTGTTTAATAAGGGCTTGAGGATATTGAAGTTTTTTTTAAGATTGTTTGAAAAAGAGAAACCAAAAAGAATAATATGATTAAAGTGAAATAATAAAATAATTTAAATATGAAACACATAACATTTTAACTAGAAAATTCTAATGTTTTTTATACAAAACAGTCCATTTTAAGTACATCTTTTTGCAGTCTATTTTTTAATGTGTCATTTTTACACAGACTTATAATAACATATTTACATTACTGCTGTATTTGGGACTATGTATTACCTGGCTTTAGCTTACCATGAAATTTCTCAAGCTAGGATCTTTGCTTTTGTTTTCTTTTTGTTTGGTCTGTAAGCATAATCTGTCAAGCATGGAAAAAAACTGAATCAGAATAGGATCTGTCAAGTGTCTCATACTTACAGAGATTGTTTCATCTCAATCTTTGTCACCATGTGCCTTTGTAAAAAGCAATTTGCCTTTATTATGTTTATTGTGGAGTAATGGGTTCCTCTTTAATGAGTGGCTTTTCAGTACAGGTCTGCACAGGACGCATTTCCCTATGGATAATGATATTGTCTTACCAGCTTTAGCCAGTATCTTCACAATGTCTGTTATTTTTTTCGGGGTAGATTTGTAGATTTTGGACCATAATACAGAGAGAGTAATCATTTTGTATGTAAACTTATGATTTTGAAGCATTAATAAATAAATCTCTGACATATTTTCAGTCCTTTTCCTAAATTATTAATGTTTAGCAAATAAAATGTGTTTAATACATTTTAACTGATCTAAAACAATTGAACTTTTGATTAATGTAACTTCAGATAGTGAGAAACGAAGGCCCTCTAGCTCTTTATTCAATATATGTAAACCTCTGGCCTCAGCTGTACGTTTGATAAGTCGTGTCCTAACTGGAAACAATAACAATACCATCTTTGTGCTTTTCAATGATATTTCTCACAGAGCCACTTTACTACTGTGATTCGTAAACATAATGGTTTTACATACATGTAAAACAAAAGCCCCGAGATATGAATTTATCTATATATTCATGAAAAATGCATATATAGCATATATAGACATATGTTGCATATATAGACTTACACACATTTACATACAGATAAGGAAAAATGAGTTTGCACTCGTGGGTAACATATAATTTTTTTTAAAACATCTTCCTATAGTAACATAATGTCCAACTTAAAATGTTAAAATCCAGCATTTAATTTGAGTGCACAGTATTCATACAGTGTGAAACAAACATTAATGTTGACAATTATTAGTTTTTTTTTTGTTGTTTTCTTATTTTTTTTTTACTACAGGAAATGAAACCTTGTGCTTTGAACTGATGAGAGTAAGACTGAGCCTTTAGATAGCAAGTCATTGTAGAATGACTAATCTGGAAATAATAAAAAGACACACTTTGTGACTTCTCTCAGAAAATAAAAGATGGGTGCTCTTTATTTTAGTTACCTGGATAACGGTTTAAAACATATTGCCTAATCAGCAAATAAATGTTCAATGTCCCCATGGCACCATTCAACTGGATTAAAATATTTGAAAACTATTTTTTTATATACATATGCACAGCAAATAAAATTACGTATTAGTTTTTAAATAATACATTCGGTTTTATATTAATTTATGCATTTAATTATTGTATTTATATTTTTTAGATATATTCCTGTTTTTACACTCTTGTTTTAAATCCAACTAAAACCATAGGAATACACAATGTTTTTAAAGTTTCTTTTGCATTTAGATGTCTTAAATTGTCCTTTTTTCTAAAGTTATTTTAGATGTTATGTTGTTTGAGTATTATATTATATTGTTCAGGCACTAACATGGTGCAGCCAGCAGAGCCTTTCAGTGAAATGAAAGTAGTTAAGGCTTTGGACCATTAGGGGGCAAAGTCAGACTGTGGTTAAGAGGATGGATGGCTTTCCTGTGCTACTTAAGGGGGAGAAAAACAAAAATGCAGAAACGGGCTTGGAATACTGTCTGATGATGAATATGATAAGAAAATAAGCATTACTTTGCATCTTTTTTTCATAGGAAAACAAATTTACATTCAGCCACTGCAGTGCAATAACGCATGATTTAGCATTCTAACATTTACATTGTTTTCTTTTTTTTGTTGTTGTCTGCATGCATTACCTTCTTTATGCTTCTTTTTGGCTCATTCGACCTCTGACTTCATCTTTCTCCTTTTTCGAGCAGACATACTAATACTTTTATTTTCTTCTTTTCACTTAGACCCTGTCATAAAGATCAAGTGCACAAAGTCTGCTTTACTGAATTAAACTAGTGCCATACGAGAGGGTGGTGGGGACTGACCTACTTTGACATGCTTTATAATAAAACACTAAGAAATACTGTTTGAACTCCTTCGTCATAGGTGTCGGCAACATTCATTATCACCCTTATCAGTATTATTGTTTCCCTTCCAGCCCTAGCAGGCAGCCCCAACATCAATGTTACAAAAAGCAGCATCATGTATCCCCTCTTTCTCTTCTGTTAACTGTTCTTCAAACTCCTTTTATGTTCCCCTAATTTCTCTCCTTTGCCTGTAGAAATTATTCGTGTTGCGAGGAGGAAAATTTCATCATCATCATCATCATCCCCACTTTAATTGGTGCCATCACAGGCGTAGTATTTACCCCCCACCCTCACCCTATCAATGTCGCATACATCAAACACTCAGCAAGTTCATTACAGTAGCCACTCCATTATGGCCCTAACGGTAAATCATGCAGTCAAGCATACATAACATTTGCCTGTACATCTGAGTTAATGATGGCTGGTGGGAAATAATGCTTCTGGCCGTACATCATGTCACACAGCAGGGGTCTGGTGTGCACACACACTCGCATGTAAAGCATGATTATGTGGTTGAGGCCCAGACAAGTGCGTGTTCATGAATGTGCATGTGTATAGTATATTACTTTGTTTTGAGCAGTTTGGTGGTTTTCTATAAAGGTCCGTTTTTTACAGGGTGCCATAAAGCATTTTTAGCACCCACTAGTTAACATACATAAACACACACCGGCGTGGAAATGGAGGACCTGGGCAGGAAAATGTAGATCTTTTCCCTGAACCAAAAATAAAGATAGCTGTGAGGCTTATGATGCATTGTCGTCGTGTTTTATTTCTCTATTGATATGCATGTGATGGTGGCCTAAATAAAAAAGTATCAAAAAAGGAGATCAGTATAGGCCAGAAATAGTTTACGTAATTGATATTGGAAATAATGCATTCCATCTTTGTGGCGTCAATCTGATTATACAGGGATTTGATAATGAAACTGAAACACGTGTCATTTTAGTGTTAAGGGTTTCAAAGGTAAAATGGACCAGCCTGGTGGCCAATCCTAATTAATTGCACATTGCGCCAGTAAGAGCAGAGTGTGAAGGTCCAATTAGCAGGGTAAGACCACAGTTTTGCTCAAAATATTGCAATGCACACAACATTATGGGTGACATACCAAAGTCTTGGTGCACGTCTTGGTAGCGTATCTGTGAGCAAGACAGCAAGTCTCTGATGAGTCCACCTTTACTGTTTTCCACACATCCGGGAGAGTTACAGTGTGGAGAAGCCCGAAAGAAGCGTACCACCCAGACTGTTGCATGCCCAGAGTGAAACATGGCGGTGGATGAGTGATGGTTTGGGCTGCCATATGATGGCATTCCCTTGGCCCAATACTTGTGCTAGATGGGCCAAGGACTACCAAACCTTTCTGGACGACCATGTGCATCCAATGGTTCAAACATTGTATCCTGGAGGCGGTGCCGTGTATCGGGATGACAATGCACCAACACACACATCAAGACTGGGGAAAGATTTTTTTGATGAACAAGTAAGGTAAACATCTCCCATGGCCTGAACAATCACCAGATCTAAATATTATTGACCCATCTTGGGAGTGTTTTGGAGAAGCGAGTCAGGAAACGTTTTCCTCCATCAGCATCACGTTGTGACCTGGCCACTATCCTAAAAGAAGAATTGCTTAATATCCCTCTGACCTCTGTGGAGGACTTGCATATGTCATTCCCAAGACTATTTCATGAATAATGTTCATGATTTTCATCGTCTAACCACTGTGTACTATTTTGATTCGCCACAAATGAACATCAAAACTCTGAACCTTCTGTGAAGTAAATTTGACATTCGAATTGGGCCTCATTACGTCTGTTTTTACCATCTGAATCTGCACAAATTGGGGAAAATTATTTAGGAAACATCACTACACAAGGTAATTAGTGATCATTTATTTTTCACAGCTTGAACTGATTGCACTTTCATGTCTTCGGATCAAAACAACTGTGTGAAAACAGCTGCAAAGTGCCAGTTAAGAAGCTGAACAAAAGCGAGTGTAGCGAGGTCTGTGTAGCAATAGAAAGCTACGTTTAATTAGGGTTCTTAAAATGACTTGTCTTAGAATCAATCAGAAATAAGCTTGGATGTGGAATTCTTTACCTTTTTGTTGAGCTCTCACAAAAACAGCAAAGATGCAGGATTAGATTTTTTTAATATTTCTTAACCTTACAATTGATTTAGACTCAATACTCTTCAACTAAATACAATAATAAGTCACCCTTATCACTAATGGAAACATAAACTAAATCAATCAAACTGAGATTCGCTAATGGAGATGTACTCTCAATGAGTGTGTCGTGTTAATTGTTAATTGATACACTGTAACCTTGGCAAAACAATTTCCTCCTTATCTTATCTTATCTTTATGCTTGAGATACAAAACAAATATAACAGCGAATATACTAGACAAAGTTTACTCTACTACAACTGAAACTTTATTATTTGGAAATCAAGGCTCAAAATAGGAACCTTTTTAAAAGTCATAGAATAACCACTAGCTTATGATGTTTTCACCAAAAGATATAGGTTTTATTTTTATATAACCTAGTTTATCATGAGAGGTGAAAGTCAAAGATGATCAAAATTTAAACTCGTACCTTATTTATAGACTTGCATTGCCACAGTGGCCACAAGTGAACAAGAAAAAGGACCGGATGTTTTCTACCCTCACTGAAGGGCCTGGACCACTGCAGATGTGTTGTTCTGTCTCCCATGTTTCTCTGCTGGGCTGATGTGGAAATCTTGGCACAAACTGCATATATATTTGGCCAGAAGGTCACCATAAGGCATGATGTTATTTCCTGTACATCTTTCTGTACAAGCTGAGTTGCTCCTTATTTATGACTTAGGCATAACAATTGTAATCAAGGTTTGAATCCATCAATAATCCATATTTAAATTTAAAACTAATGTGATATTTTTAACTAGCATTTCACATAGCATTTTTTAGCGAGGCCCAAAGGAAAACATCAATTTGTGTCCAGGATGTTGGTGATCTTTAAAACCTGAAGGGGCTCAAACTGCTTTGAACCACAAAACCTTGCAAGGTTTTTATGTTTGTGTGCAAAGATTTCATGTATATTGTTTACAAAGGTTTTGTGTTGTGTACTGTATGACAAGAAACAAAGAGGCATTCACAACCAAACACACCCAGCAGACTTATTAGATAGCATTTAACCAATGTACTGCAATTATCCTGACCAAAACTTTTAGAGATTAACCCAGTAATAAAAGCAACATACAGCCATAAAGTCACAGTTTTCCTTTAGTGATAGCATTTTTGACAGGGTGGGATTTTATGGGAAACACATAGGGAAAACACTACACATATACAACAATTGCTTTTCACTACACTCATATATGCACACTCAACAGAACCCTTCTTCATTTCCTCAGCAATCTAAAACTGACAAAAATGGGTTCAAGAACTTTCATATGTTTTTTTTCTCAGAAGTAACCATCTGAGGCTACTTTTTGCAGATACACACTGACTTAGAGGCAAAAAATGCAGCAAAAAGCTAAACTACTTCCAGTTTCTCGGATGCCTCAGGGTGGTGTATATAATTTAAGCTAATTATAGGTTCTCAAAGAGCTACCTTCTCCGACATTATGCTTAAAACTGCAAACTCACACTAAATCACATCCAGGCGGCATCTGTGTGGTTTAGCTCAAGATGCAAATAGAATGGACATGTCAGTCAAGGCTGTAGAAGATGATTAAAAAAATCTGACCTGTAATTTCTTAATGCGATTGTATATGCTGAACTTGAGCATTCGTTGACAAATTTAGGTGACCTTTTTGTAGCAGGATCTAATAATGTCCAAATTAGATTTACTAACGGACTTTTATTACACTTACAGGTTGTATTCACAGAACTTGTGGGTTACTTTCAAAAATGTATAACATACTCCTTAGGCAGGTAATGTTCAAAAACTTACAGAATTAAAATATGTTTAATACATTTGCATTAAGAGTATATTCTCAAAATTCAATAAAAAAAGAAGTATAACATAACTGTAATACAAAATAAAGGGAAAAAAATCCTAAAAATACTGTGTGACGAAAGTCCTGGAGTGCATTTCATTATGTCCTTTTATTACATAATACACTTAGCCTTATCCAAGCAAATTCACAAATAGGTTTGAATACTCATATGAAGACCTAAAATACTAAAATTCAAATACTAAAAATTGGCATTGAAATAAAATTATAACCCCTGTCCAGATTTCCCCTCTATAAATCATTGTGAAAGATTCTAGGCTGGGGAATACCAGATGTAACAGGACATGAGAAGGAATAACGTAGTAAAAAAATTTCTATAGTCAAAAAAGCGAGGATAGGTGATATGTGACTGTTTTAAAATTTACTTTAGAAATATTAAATAAAGAAGTGTGACCCAAAAAGTTACAGACTGCCTTATTTTTCCTATAGTATTTAAATAGAGATGTAATGAATAGGAAATGAAAAAAAACAACAACTTTTTATTGAAGAATGACAACAGCTTTTGTCACATCAGTCTTAGATCGACAAAGAAATAAAACATGTTATGTAGGACACAGACTCCAATGATTAGCTCTAAAGATCTGTTGGGAAAGATGTCAAAACAGGGATGGGAGAGAGAAAATAATTGCAAAATCTTTACACCCCCCCCTCCAAGACCTTACATCAAGGCTGAAAGATAAAGCAAACTGGTATAATTAATGTGGTACAAATGAGAAGTTGATGTTGCATTTCTCCAAACGTATGGATGTGCTCTTTGAAAATAATGTATTCAATATGTGAGAGAAGGACAAAGGGAAGGCATGAAATGGAAATGGTAAAACAATTAAAGGGACAGGACACATTATGCATTAAGATGAGCCCTGTGTCATTTATTTCTGTAAAGTCATAGGGAAAACAAATGCTAATTTTAATACACTAGTGATTGCTAGTATATCGGGTAGTATATTATTTTTATTCTTAATGATAAAAAAGCTGTATGGATCATACTAATTGTAACATTATGAAGCATCTCTTGAGTGCAACAAAGAATAGATATATGAGCCAAGTACCACACAAGTACATGCCTTAATAATCCCTTAATTGGATGATACTCTTTTTGTGTTGTGCTACCAGGTCGGCACATGTTATAAGACAGGACAGAGAAAATATATTCAAACGTGTGATGGAATGCACTGTTTTTAACATGGTTTTAATTCTAACTCTATCCATAGAGCATTGTTCTGTGTTGAATCTGAATATGCTCACTGCACTCATCGGATAAAAATGTATCTTTATCCATTACACAAACACTATTTTCAAAGACTTTAGATGCAGTAGCATAATTTTTATACATTATCTAAAAGAGATTCATAAAGACACCATCCCAGTTACGTAATTTACTGAAAATAATGCTCTAACCGCACACGGAAGTGTTTATCGTTGCAATGTTTAAGATAGTAGTGAGTTTATTAGCATGCTTTTAGTGGATGTTAGAGACGATAAAGAAACCTAGATTTTTGACATACTCTTTGATTTTTTATTTATTTATTTTTCTTAATTTATTTGGTTCAGTTTAGTTCGGAACGCTTTACTTTCAGTTCTGGGACGAAAACATAATTATTAGTTTTCCATCAAGTGATTGATAATCTTGACAGACTAACTGTGGAGATGTGAAAACGCAAAAACAAAAATCAACTGTGTATGGTTAGAGTTGTTGCAAGAACCTAAACTGAAGTAAATAAAACATAAAAAATGTAGTAAATCTCATGATTATTTACATTTACTTCTGAGATTTCGTAAAGTTTCATGTAATAATGCAGAATAGCTGCTATACCCATATAGCCTTAGTGCAAATCTGCAATTCCAATAATAGCATTAATCCCTATTGTTCGTTGAGATACTTTTTTAAACATCCGTCTAACAAAATATTGATCTAGATGAATAGTTCGAAAGATAGTGAAACTAAACGTTACTCTTTTAGCTGCGATCTTCATTTGTACTCCTTTATTCGTTTAATTTATTTTAGGATGTTGTTGAACTTTCACTTACTTTTACACTTTGTAAATCAGAAGTAGTCTTTCGGAGGGTGGAAGACACAACCTTTATGTTATTATAGGTTTCTAATTTTGGTTTAGAGGTTACCAAGCAAGACCCAGATTTGCCACTACTTTTTCCTTATTTATCCAACTTTCCCAGATTAGTGCAGTAATTGCTTTAATAAAAATATTTTAGGACCAGGCAGAGTTTTAATAGCATAATACACATATGTAAGTTTTTCCTTTCGACAGAGAAACCACAGATAAAAATAATACATACAGCTTCATGTGAAGACGTTTTTATTGTTTTATTGAAAAAGATTATTAATATGTTGAAGGAATGAAAAAGGCAGCATACTTGAGCTATTGGTGAAGAGTGATTGAACTATATGTCATCGCTCGAGAGATGACATGAGAGGGCCGAGATGAACCAAAGGATGAGCAAAAGATAGAGCGAGGGAGTGAGGTGAAGAGATGCAAAGAAAGATGGAGAGGGGTTCCGAGGGCTTATTAATGACAAAATGACAAGAGGATGATCGAAGCATGGGTCATGTTTACTCACAGGAGAGAGAGGCTGAAAGAGTCCGCAGGCTGAAGGGTCTTTCTGTTTACGTGGAGTAAAAGAGACTGAGGTATATTAATGTGGGGAGGGAAAAGAGAGAGATGAAGAAAGACAGTTGAAAAGGAAACGAGGGCTTCTGGCCCCGAAAGGAGAAGGGGCTGATGAAGCTGGGGACGATGAAAGCTGAAAGTGGGTGAGCGAAATCTCAGAGGGAAAAGATACACTTGAAAATAATTGAAAATAAAATGACAAAAAGCAAAAACAAAGTAGAGCTCAAATGTAATCAAAATGAAAGTCAGCTGCAGACAAGCAACACTTTGATGCCTAAGATAGATACAGGATCTGACAGAGATGCAGGAACGAATGTTTTAAACCTGAAGATTTTGGGTAGTTGGTTCAGAGAGGGCAATCAAAATAGAAAGAAAATAAATTAACTAGTTACAAACTAGTTTGACTTTAAAAGAGAGGTAATTACGTCATTTGTATAGTTTGGTAAAAGTAACAATTGCATTCATAAAATAAACTTTATGTATGTACCTCTAAGCTGGGCAACAACCCTAAACAACTACAGCTGTATGGTTTATCTAAAAATCCTGGAAAACTTAAAAAACATGTTTATATATGTAATCTGACTGAGGTTGTTATTTTGCGAAATTTACAAAGATTACGGTTTAACAATTTGCAAAGCTTGTTGATACATTTGTGTTGGGCTAAATAAGAATGCATGACTTTAAAGAGCATAATTTAAAAGCCATGATTTTTTTTTCCACTTAACAAATATGAATTATTTTGAAAGGTTCTTTAGCCAGATATCTAATCAGCCTGAAATATAGGAACTCCTCAGACCATGGGGACAAGCCTTTTCAAGTACTGTTGATTTAAAGTTGCTGGGATATTGGCGTTGTTAGTCATGGTTGTGCCATTTTAACTTGAGGGAAAATCACTCGGGTCGACAACAGGTGTCTCTGCATAATATGGTGAAACTGTTGAGAGTGGAAATGATGTGTCTATAATAAACCGTCATCAAATGGGACATGGAAAATATATTTTTAGTCCAAAGAGTGTGTTGCAAGTAAGCTGCAGTTTGCCAACAAACAAATAAACAATTGGCAAATAACATAGTGTCTGCAATCCAAAATATCTACAGACTGTGTCCATAAACAGACAAACCAACTTATCTTAGCTAAGATAAAATCATCTAAATGAACATGGGATAGAACTCATACAGATTTGCTAATTAGTGGAAAATAAAAAAAATGTTACTTCCAACATTGGATGTGCTTATTTCCTACACAGATTCAATAATTTTTAATATTCAGGTTTTATGTTTAATGAGTATATGGATTAAAAAAAACAACGTTCAATAAGCCTCTTTTTTTCCAGAGTTGTCACAAATATAGTCCTAATTTACATTTAAAAGATTCACAGCTCAGGACAGCCTACAAGAGTGGGGTGATAATTTTGTCATTAGAGCTTAGCTCATTGAGATAAACAAAATTAGGAGAAATTGTATTGCTCAAACATTCAGCCAGTGCTTATCACAGCCTGCTCCCCGCTTCTTGATATGTAGGTTGCTAATATAGACAAATAAAACGAAATAAACAGAAATCTTACTTGACCTGAAAAATCATTACCTGACCTCCTGAAATTCCTGTGGGAAATTTGAGAAATGTGTGATATTTGTTTTTAACTTTGTTTTCATTGAACCCTTTAGAAAGTTTTGTGATGTAAAAGAACATGCAGTTAATTGTTTCACTTCAGTGTGAGGTCTCATACATACAAGAACAAGTTGCAACCAGGTATCCAATCTTAATCTTCTCAGAACATCCAGCTCCGTCTATCACATTAAACTGCACCTCATTACTTAGATTTTCAATCAAAGCTGAACTTTCTCAGGAGTGTCAGGAGCTTTCTCAACAATACAGCCCCTAATTATTTCTCTTGAAATGTTTTACAGTTGCAGTAAGCTAACACCTTAGTAACAACAAGTCCCAAGACTATTTGATCCACTTATTTGTAAATTACATACTATTATGTTTCGTGTAACAACTGTAACATCCTCTTTTATTATGTTTTTTTGTTAATCGGGTTTCTCCAAATATACATTTTTTGGTTTTTGTGTTTATGTTTTAAGGGTTATGGTTCTTTGTGTTGTTTAGCTTTTTTTTTTTGTTCTTTTTGTTCTTTTTTCCCCTAAAAATTGTACTTTGCACTGACTCTAACAAAGACATTCAGCACATATCGTGTCTAAATGCACAGGCCAGTTTTCTGGAGCTGGGAAGGACTCGGTGCAACCAATTCTTTCTGAGAATGGTAGCAATGCTATTTGCTTTCAAAAGTCATCTGTAGCAATACAACATGTTGCCAGATATTTAGCTGGTTGCTGTTTGGTTTGCAACAGCGCTCACTCTTGTGAAATATATCTAAGCTGCCCTTAAAAGTTCTGGTCAACAAGCAGGTAGACACATTTTGAATCCGGCACCAAGACAGGATGCCCTTGAACACTTTAAAAACATTTATATGGCAGCATTTTTAGCAATCTGTAAAAAAAAGTAACTGTAACAGGGTGAAGAGACAAGATATAAATAATTTAAGTTTTGTGACAAGGAAGTGGCTTTCTGCTCTTGACAGTTAAGCTGAACCTAAACTAAAGGACAGTTTAACAGTTTTATTTATGTTTCTGGAGTAGATTTGCTCATAACCAACTTAAAATCTAAATTCTGATCTTATTTAATTATCACATACTTAAAATAATGTTTATAACTGACCCCCAAGCACTTTGGAGTTTAAATATGACAAAATGCTTATTCACTCATTGTCCTGTACCAAGATAAAAATAATAATAATAATTATAATGTTAAGGATATATTTAATAGGCCTAATAGCTAATCTGTAAATTTGGAGGTATACAAAAACAATGTGCAATTAAGAAGTCTGTGTGAGAAACAGATGACTGAACTGGACAAACATGGAAGAACAGCTGAGACGACTTGATGGGAAGAGAACTGTTGTAATAAGAAATTGGCAATTAGCATCTGGGAGAAGATGAAAGTGTAAAATGGAGGGATAAATAAAGAAAATAGAGAGTTGAAAGCAGAAGCATAATTTAGGTTTTACTTAAGAAGCCATTTGTTAAAATGTCAGATAGAAGCCTATTTTGAACTCCCTTTTTTTTTAAACCTTGACAGTGATACAAGTTAATAAACAATGTATACATACATTGAAAAAGCATTAAATGAAACTTACACAATTTGCGCCTTTCGTACATTTTACAAACCCTTTTGATTTCAACTTTCGAGTATCGTATTTTACAATCTATAAGGCGCAATTAAAAGCCATATATTTCCTCAAAAATCTCAAAAAAATGTTGTTGTGTGTCTCTCTCCCTCTGCTCATGTCTCATTCTCTCTCTCTTTGTGTGCGACCTATTTCATTCATTGTAACAGCAGGTAATTCTTATTACCTGCCCCTACTTGAATTTTTATGAAAGATATTATTTAATTGTTGTAAAAGAAAATTTCATGTGAAGTATTGTTTTACACGCCTTTATTGCAGTTGTATTATTTCTCTCAGCAACAGATTCCAAATACTGCATAGGGAAAGTTTTTGAACAATAGAGCTCCTTTTTTTCTGGAAGTGCAACATATGATAGAAAAGCAACCCGCCCTGTCTCTTCTGTATCTTAGTGACAGAGTCTGTGTGATGCAAGCCTTGCTTTAACATCTGCATTACAATAATCTGCTTCACATTAAAAAACAGTCACATCACTAGTGCTGTCTTTAATGAAAAACGTTGTTGCTTTTAAGACTCCATATTCCAAGTGTAAAGAGTTGCTTTTGTAAATTATACACGCGATAATGCTATAATCAAAGAAGATGACGGGGGAGACAGAGCAACATTTATATATCTTAGCTTTGGATGATCAAGAACACTGGATATGCACTGCATACTTAAGGCAGCTGCAGCCAGTGAATCTCTGTCAGTTGGGTTAAATTTAGCTGACAGGATGACTCCTGAGTTTGGGTCTAAATATAAGGTGAGTGCTTAAGGGGATATTTTTTCTCCTCTCCAATCCTCTTACTTTCCCGGTTTGGGTCTCACTTCTGCGTTGCCCACTTTCTCTGTTCAACTGACATACTCAGTTCTCATTTTCTTTGGTCTGCTGTTTCTTTGCTCAATTTCTTCTTAAGTGTCTTTTTTTTTTGTCCTGTAATTTCTATGTCTTCTGTGTTTGCTATATATCCTCAATTACAACTGGGACTATGGGGCTGTTGTTTCACAAGAGAGAAAATCTTCCTCTTACGATATCACAGTGATTTGCAAAAGGCTCTTGGCATAATTTTACACCACCACATGGGGAACTTGATTTGCACAATTTCTATGTAAAAAAATCCACACAATTTCCGAGTCTAAACAGCAGTCTTCTTAGTATCCTGTACTAATTTTAATTTTAAATTCAGTTTTGATTTTTGCAATAATATTTACAGTTTTAAATGTAAAATCAAAGACAGAAAGGCAGGAAGGGCACAGGGAAGGATGGAATGAAGTATACAAGCCGGAAAGAAGGAACAACAGAACATTTTAAATATGATTGGAAGGACACAATACAGTACAAAAGAGACAGAAACAAAAGAAGGCCGAAAGGATACAAGGATGAAAACAAGAATCAAAAAGTAAAGGAAAGCATTGGATAAGAAGGAAGCAAGGCAGGAAGGAAGGAAGGAAGGAAGGAGTTTCAACATGATATGAAATAAAGACTAGAAATTAAAGCTCTTTTAATCTTCTAGAACTTTTAGACCTTAAAACCAATCAAATGAGTACTATTATTTTAATAGTAATGTATGACGTTGTTGGATTCTGTAAAAATCATCGTAGTCTCATGCTCTTTCCCATTTTTCGCAAACTCAACACAAAGCTTTCTTTTATATGCACCATTTTTAATTGTCCACACATGCCTGAACACAATGCACCAGTCGTGAGATGAGTCAGACCCCTCAGGTTGTTATGAGTAACGAACCCATTCTCTGAGATCGCCAATGGCGTTGCCTTTCTCTGTAACATCTACCTCGCACATAAATTCACAGTCACCCAAACAGTTCCCCTGGTCACATAGTAGGGTAACAGGCACACACACATAAGCACTCAACATAAATCAAAGTTCACTCGAAAAATCAAGCCATATCATCTTGGTGTCTAAAAGCTGATGCAGTTAAAACATGAATATAAAAATAAATTATGGGTGATATTTTCACATTTTAATGCAAATTTAGCTCTTGGATTAATCAAAATGATCAATTAACTGACACATATGGTGTAACTCGATTAACTTTGACAAAAACCATCCATTTACAAACTTACTTTACCCATAGTAATGTAAAATATACCTAGTGTAGGCAAGGAAATGCTCCTCATACACCAAACACCTGCCTTTTAATGATTTATTGAATTTATATTTGAGGTGATGACATATAAAGATGTGTTGATAAAAAATTATTTTGTTAATCGGGGAAACTAGATTTTCCCTATAAGTGTAAAAAAAATAAAAATAAAATTACTTGCACATGCTTTTATAAAAGTATTATAGCAGGACTCCCTCCAGGGAGCTTCAATTATAATAGCCAGATGGAGGCCACAGATAATCTGGGTGACACATATTAAACTCTAAAAACCTTAATGAAAGGGCCTTTAAAAGGGCAAAAAATGGCAACAAACTAAGTTATCATGATTTGATGGAAAAAAAATGCCTAAATGCCTCCTTTGGTGGAGCAACTGTGT
>JAVLVB010001001.1:901047-913087 GCA_032876305.1 Orestias chungarensis
ATTGACGCTCTTTCTTGTATTAGATTTCTCTGCAGTCAACCAGAAAAAAGAATCACCGAACACACTTGGCAGATTACACAAAACAATGTCAACTCAAAAGAAAGATTAATGGACATGATTACATGAGGTTCCTGTTACTTGTTACTCAAATCTTGTGGTGCTTATACACAAGTTAACACACACGCCAAATACTTCAGCTTCATCTGGAAATATTCACAGGGTCCCTTTAACACCGTACTGTATATAACACAAGATACATGAGTAACTATTTTCCTGCAGGTCAGTTCAGATGAATCTGGCAAGTCAGCTGCACTGATATAGATGTATCACCACTTTTGAGATAAAACAGACACGGAGGATAAAGGAGGTAAATCTGAAGCTCTTTCTGTAAGTCACCGTTCAAGACGAGTATATTATTCTATATGTAGGCTGTGATGGAATAAAGGGACGTAATGATGACCAGGGATTGATATTATCTGTTCTTTATTCAGAGAGTGGCTTGGTGCCTTCAACCCCCCCCCACCCCATTGTCACCCTCTCTTCCTTATTGGTCCCCTTTTATTCTGTCTCAAGCCTGAATCTCGTCCCAGAAGAACAGATTACATTAGTAAGGCCTTCTTTCTCTTTTTTTCTCAGAGGAGAAGAGTGTAATTACTGCGCCTGGGCCTCTGCCAGACTTTTTTAGTGCTCTTTGTGTTCTAAGAGACTTAATTTTCACAGCTGAGTCAAAGTAATAGAGCTGAACTATAGAACAAAAACCTGACATATTGAACAGTGATATGCAAATGCAAGACTAAGCTTTTGAGAAATGTACAATTTATTTTTTTTAATTTTTTACAATTTAAGTCATATGAAAGTAAAGTTTTACAGCTGTTTTTTGTATCTCTTAAATGTATGGAAAATGTAAAAATTAAAAAAACAGTACAGAGAATGGATGGTTTTAAACAAGGCTTTTGGGATATAAGGCCACAAAACCCCTTTGATGCATCCCTTCCGCTTTTCTAATACTCGCTTTTTATCGGTTTTATTTTGTTTGTTTGTTTTTTCTGGTACCAACTAGGTCTTTCTCAGTCATGATGTTGCAAGTACCTTGCATTGTGATGTTGTTTTCTTCTAAACATTTTATTTTCATGTCTGTTATTATCATTGATCCTGGTTGTCTCTTGTCTTTTCACACTGATATTAAACAACCTTAATAAATTCAGTAATTTGTTAAGGTAAAAGTATCTAGTTAGACAAAAATAGTATTATTCATATCTGGAACATGACTCATGTTCTCACAAACACACTGAGTCCTACAAAACTATCAATAAACCCTTGTACTTTTAACATTTTGTTTGTTACATCATGACTAGAAATTTCTATGCCTTTTTTCGGACCTTTATGTGGAAGAGCCACAAAAAGCAGCATATAATGGTCTATAATCATGAAGCCAAAATATAAAAAATAAATAAAATAAACATTTAGCAAAACCACCTCCACTGTAATTAACAATCTGTGTCTCTTGGGGTACATTTTCCACAATTGACACCAACATCTTTGCCAATCATTATTATTTTTTACCACAAGCTAAAACCGATTCCAGCAGGTGAATATAATTTTCGATTTTTTTACAACAGATAACAACTGGAATTAGGTTGAAACATAAATTTGTCCATTCTTTGTTTTGAACCATTCCTATGCAGCCACTGCTGTATGTTTAGTTTTACATTGAAGATTGAAGCTCAGCCCCGCCTGAAATATCCTGCAACTGATATTTATTCGACACAATCCATCCCACACCATGATGCTGCCACCACTGTGTTTCAAAGTGTAGATGGTGAGGTAAGTGTTATTCTTATACCATACAAATTGCTTTGCATACTTGTGACAGGCTTTAAATAGGATTTCTGTTTCATGTCTTATCTTATTTTTATTTATAAATAGCTCAACAAATTTGTTGTGTCCATTTTTAATTAAGCGATTGGGGTATTTCTTTATTAAAGATCTTTCACAATGTTGTAGTTCCTCTGTTTGCTGTGTTTCATAAGCTTTGTGAGGCTGATTGATTCTAATGTTCTATAACATAGCTTTGAATCCTTAACTGCCGTACAGGAGCTCTCTTTAGTAGACAGCCAACTTCAATTAGTTGCATAGGATTTTATTCGGTGGAAGCAGGATTTAGGGGCCTGATTACAAATGAAAAACAAACCTATTTGTAAAACAATATCAAAAAGTCTATATCCGTTTCTGTGCGTTCAATCCTACAGCACGCCTGCAAAGTAGAAATACATCTGTGTTTGTAATTTGACAACATATCAGAGATGTCAAGTGGTGTGAATATCTTTTTGTGAGACATAGCTTTGTAAGTTTACCGACACACCCTAAGAAACACGCGCACAGACACACACATCTTCCCAGACAGAGAAGCCGGATAAGGAGCACTGCTGCTTTATGATAATGTCCTGTTTTCCCAATTAGATGCTTCAATCCCTGTAATATTTTCCACCCGTCCCGTTTTCGTCCTCTCTAATTGTCTCCCACAGCCACTCTTGTTTCCTTTCTCTTTCCCAGAGACCCGCTATCAGCCTGTAACATGCCCCTGACAAAAAACAGATGTTTCTCCATTCCCTTCTTTACTCCCTGTATCTCTTCCTTCCCCTTAGCCCCCCATGCTTGCTCCTAACCTACCCTCATCTGGTTGTTAGCATTTTATTTTTTCAACCTTTTTTGAGTTGGGTCTTCTTTGTTTTTCTGCTTGAATCAATCAGTCTTATTTTTTTTGTGTCTCACACTTCATTTTACAGCGCTGTGTTACAAAGCTGGGCCTAATGATTTGCAGAGGACTAAGTCATCAGATAAATATGGTTTGACTCTCTTTGTCAAAGGCGTCTGGCAATAATAAAAAGCAGATAAATCACTTTTGTCTATCTGCCACTCAAAACGCCTCTTTTTGTGCATTTATTGGACCCTTCCACATTAATTTGTTGCAATTTCTTTGTGTTTCAACTTTTCACATGCCCCCTTAGCTCAAATTTAGTCAGTTTGTCTTAACATCTTTGTTTAAAACCACAACATTTCATTTTTCTATAACACATTTTAGTTTTACTTTTTGCTGCTTTGTTAATTCCTGTCATTCATGGCTTCCTACATTCCTGTTTTCCAATTATGTCATCCTCCACTAATCCACTTCATCCCTTATCACCTGAGGCAAGCCCACCTGCTGCACAGTTGAGTTAAAGTCTTATTATTACTGCCACCTGAAGAACATGTGGCAGCATTGGTGAGAAGCTGCAAGTCTTTGTTTGCTTGCTTGGGTGTAAAGTGCAGTGTGCGAGTTCCTCTTCTCCTCTCAAAAATGTGGTCCTCCCACAGCTGATCAGTGGTATAGAGTTACAGCATGCATTTGAGTAAAACATGACAGTTTAAGCCATTCAAATCCCAAACTGGCCATTTCAGAAGTATGTTGCAGGTCTTCCACGGGTCACAGTGCAACAGTTATTTGTTTTACACAACCTTTTTAATGGAATACTGATTTTATCCACCCAGCAGAAATGTTAATACTTTCTACATTAAATCACTGAAATGCAATAAAAAAGAAACAATTCTGAAATCTTTCCCAACACTCCTCTTGCTATAAATCCAGGAGTTTCTGTCCACCTCGGTTAGTTTATTGGTTACTACAGAGACATTTTCTTGAGCTCTTTTACACAACTGGGAGTTGACAAATCCACATCACCATGTCTGATTGAGCAAAACACTGATTGACTAACACAGTGTTTTCACATTGTGTTCACAATCCTGTGGGTAAAAACAGGTTTCATTAATTATAGAAATAAAAGCATTAAAGTTAAACTAGGAGGGGGAAAATTCTTAAGCAAAACTGCCTCACCCAAAGAGGACTGCTGTTTTTACCCTCAACTATTTTTGTTTTAGTTTTTCAAAAAAAAGTCGTTTGAACCTGGATACTATGCGTACATTCCACTGACCAACACTTGAGAGATAACAATTTTTGCATAATCTCATATTTGTTCAAGATACAAAGTGGTACAATGACAGCATTTAAACCATTGGCAGGATTTAAAAAAAGGATTGTTGTGACTAATAATATTAACATACTGTAAATAGAAATAAAGTAAGGCTTTACATACATATGTGCCAGTTCATCAGTTTCATTCTGCTAAAACCATTGTTAAACAACCTTTTTCCCTGTAGTCACTTCGAAAACATAGAAAACAAGAGAAAAGTTCTTGTTCTTATTTCAATGTTTCACTGAATATTTTCTAAGATTTTGTGTTTTTTGTAGACTTCTGTCCACCTAATTGCATAAGACGTGAATATTTCCTATTTCACCACAACCTAAAAGCGCTTTTTCCACTTAAGATTGTGAAAAACACTGGTGTACAGTGACCTCATTTTTATGTTCAATAAATGAGTTTGACCTTTGTGACATGGACCATTATCCAACTAGAAGTAGTTTTCATAAGGTGGTTCCCCTTTGGTTATGAAGAGATGGACATTATCATAAAAAAACAAGTATGAAGTGAAACTACTAAGAGGCTCAACTATTCTGGAAGGCCTATCACACTTCAGGATTGGCATTTTGTGCACTAATAAATTGTATTTTCTATACATTAGTTGTAATTAAAGTTTACTTCAGCGGTTATTGCATTTTCGTACCCTAAAACCAGCCATTCTCTGCTCACTGGTTTCATCAAGAAGGCTTTTTTGTGCAAACACCTGTCAACCACATTTTATTTTGCTTTTGTTTTTTTTGACCACTTTATGAAACTCTGAGATAGCTGTTTAATTCCAAGTTGTAAAATTTTCGTTTATTTCCCATTTTGATGTGTTTTGAATTTCAGTAGGTTATCTTCACTACATTTACAGGCCTAAAAGGTATGGTTTCCTTTCATAGGAGTGGCAGATTCACTCTTTGTTTTAACAAGAAATTGAACACTTGTAAGTAGAAAAATGTCATGTTAGTACCTGTTACAGTCTGTGTGGATTTCATCACTCCTTGCTATTTTACAGTTCTATTTTTGTTCACAATTTTAGCCTTGGTCTTGCTACACAATATGTCTTTAGTTTCCTCTGTGTGTTGTCAGGAAATATAAGTAGTAGAATTTATACAGAGTTGCGCACTAAATCACTAACTCATCTTTTAAGTAAAATGACAGTTTGATCCTTTGAGAGCAACAAACCTTTTTTTCTACTCACAACTGCTAATAAATAATTACCTGGATCTAAGCCACACTTTTACATCTACGAAATGTTTGTGGGTAGCAGCTATATGATGCTACATAAAAATAATAGAAAAATATTTTTTAAAGTCATTTGGGAAATTGAGTTTCAAAGCAATAAGCAGCAAAGTAATTTTTCCATTAGTATTCTTCCCTTGGGGCACCTTTTATAAAAATCTAACTGCATCTTGTTGTTTATTTGACAAGTGGTGAGACTTACTCCTTGCTAGCATACCTGTGGTAAGTCTCAGAATTCAATGCTTAAATTTGTCCAGTTATTCCAAAATGTTAAATTTAGCTGTGTGACAGACAATGGGCATGCAGTTCCTAGAGTAGTGGTCCATATATATATTCCGTTTAGAAGAAATGTAACATAATACAAGGTACAAGAAGAACTTGTATCTTCTCATGTCAAAAACCGTATTGTAGGGTGACAGTGTTGAAGGCGGAGGCAAAGAAGATGAAGAAAATAATACAACCACACAACAAAAGCCAATCACTTTTGGGGCAATTGACCCTTCAAAAGGGTGATTGGCTTTTGTTGTGTGGTTGTATTATTTTCTTCAAACCAGCTGAAGAAGGTGTCAAATAAGTTTACTTTGTCTGTGCAGTCCTTATGCTGTTGGGTTTTGGCCTGTAATTGGTTATTGAATGCATCGGCAAAGGCATCTAGAATCTTTTATGTCAGGGAAGTATGACTGGATTTTCTATCCATAGGCACACTTGGATGCTCTTAAATCCAAGTTCAAGATGACCCTAGCAGTTTTAGTGTCTGCTTTGTCCCTGGACTTGAAAGCAGCATTCTGTGCTCTCAGGAGCTCACATTCCTCCCCGGTGAACCAGGATTTTTTGTTGATGGCTACATCGTTCATGTATTTGGATATGAGTAGATACATATACAAATTTTGACCATTATGTCAATATATTCTGTTATGCTGACATGCTGGTTGGTAGTAGCGGCCTCCCTAAAACATCCCAGTCTGAGCAGTCAAAATAGTCCTAAAGAGATAGGGTGCTCCCCTCTGCCTATATTCTGATCTGATTCACAAATGGCTTATTCCTTGTTAGCAGTGATGTAAAATGATTTAATTCCTATATGTCAAAATTATCATAATTGAAGTGTGAAATCCTAAATTCATAATCATCCAAAACTTTTTTTTCTTTGTGTTAAAGACTGAAGCAATTGTTAAGGCACAGTTATGAACATGTTTTTAGGTGTATTTAGTATTTTAATCCTCCATCTTTTGGCTGGAGTCTGGTCAAAACCCTATATCCATTGAGCATTTGTGACACTCTGACACTGACATAACTTAAAATATTTTGTACTTGGCTGCATTTAAAGCGTGACTCAAATGATAAATATTACTGTAAATATGTGAAGTATAAGGCGTGGTGTTTTTTGTGTGTTTGTCTGACAGATGTTAGATAAATTTTACTTAAGAAGCAGACCTAAAATATTTTAACTATCCAACAGGAATAATTGATTTCCATTGTGCAGTTTGAGAAATTTTTTCAAAATGCTGATGCCTGTCTACTTGGTCTGCAAATATTCTGGGTCTTTGGATGTTTTTCTACACAGACGCTGGATGTGTTTGTAATCGTCTGTCCAGTTTTCGGTCCCAGTAAAAGTAGGCCAGTCAGTTAGCACGAGTCAGCCTTTTCCCCTGAGAAAGGAGTCTCCCTTAACGTGACAACATCATGAACAGCTGATCCACACTTTGTCCTTCTCAAGCCTTGCATCAAACCGAGTATCACGCAAACATAATGAAACCATTCAAATGCACTCTGATGATTTGCAGCACATGCTGAACACACCCAGGGTCTTGGTTCAATGCTAATAGTGTGATGGATACTGTAACCATTTGTTTCCCCTGAAGGTGATGTCACTATCTTAATCTGCGCTGAACTCAGTGATACTTTCTTAGTTTCCTTTATGAATCCAATATTGGATGATTTTCAATGTTTTCTTTACTTACGCAGTGGGGATTACATCATTTATATATTCATCACCTTTCTTTTTTAAAAGATTTATTTGTTTTTTAAAACAAATTTTTACCTGAATGTTGGTTGTATTGACAGAAATGTGTTCTTAGTATTAGGAGCCAGGGAAGAAAAAAAAGAGGTGAGTGGAAAATTGGCAGACTTCTTGTAGACAACAGAAAGATAATAATGGTGCTAATACCCACTTTTTGTAGCCAAGGTATATTGGAAACAGATTTTAAACACACAACACATTGAATCTTGGTGGAGATAGGCCACAGCACCAGACAACCACACAAGGTGTCAGTCCTGTCTGCTAGGAACAGAAATTGTCTATTTAAATCAACACAAGCTCACAAGTCTAGCTGTCGAGAGCAACTGTTCTGCATGTTTTAGATCCATCCCTGCTCCAACACACCTGAATCAAATAATTTGCACATTTCCAGCCTTCTGCAGAGCTGACCCGCAGCTGGTGAAAGAATTGAACTCAACAAAAGTCGCAGGAGGGCCCAAATCCAACAACTGGATTTGGGGCCTCCTGAGCTACAACATTTAAATGCTAGTGTCAGCAAGTGGTGTGCACAAATTAAATCATTGGCAGACCCAGCCTTGGATCAAACTTTAGGCTAATGGTTGTGTAGCACTGCTTGGAATATTTAATTTGCAGACCTTCGGTCCCTTAGTACTAATTTTGCATTATTAAAATCCTATACTCCTTATAAGCATTCAAAACCAGGCCAGGGCAAAGATATACACTAACAGCGTTCAGTGTGGGTTCATAGACTAGAACATTCACGCTACTGCCTACTTTGTAAGTCGCCGGATAAAACCGTCTGCTAAATACATTAAAACAAAAAGAAGTGTGCCTTATGTGTAATATCTAGAAGAACAATATAGCAATGGCTTTTTATTCAGTAGGTCACATGGCCTAGGAACTATTCGAGAAATATACAACATTTTACAGAGGTCCACCGAGGTGGAGGTCAGCAGAGAATGGAGAATTTTTCCCCAAAGAAAGGACCCACCATGTTGTGCTGGGCATCCTGAAAGGTCTGCACTCAAAAAGATGTGTGGGTATTAAGTTGGTCACATGACCTGGGAACTATTCAAGAAATACGCAACTTTTCAATACAAATTAATAGAAAAATATGCCTTTCATTGGAAGCTGTGGAACTATGTTGTTATGTATGCGCTTATACGTTTTTTTTTTAAGCATCTCTGCTTAAACGCCTTATTTTCATTTGCCATCTGTGTTCCTATCAAGGCATGGCTAAGAAATATTTTAGACTAATTCCAGATTTTTGAAACTCATTTTAACGGGGTGGATATTTAATGAAATGAAAAAAATGTTTTCTTGTCTTTAAAAAGGTACTACACTAAACAAATCCTACCCTTGGGTAAAAAGGTATGTGAATGTGTAAGATTATGCACACTCGGAAAATTCAAACTGATATGTGTAGAATTAGGCTTCTATAATTACAATGACCTTTTAAGATCATATTATGTAGAGGTTGCTAACGTCAAGAATGAATTTATGACTCCAAAGCCATGGGTTGAAAATATATATTCCGTAAGTCCAGTTTAGTTTCCTGTATTGTTACACAGTAATAAATTGTTTTTTTCTTGGTAAAAGAGCAAAATACAAACATAAAAGACTTATCAAAACTGACAAATGAACAGTACTCAAGTAGAGCAAAATAACTAGAGAAAAAAAAAGACAGAAAGTACTCCAAGCTCCATTAAAACCTTGCACTAAGAGGTAAAAACCTTAGCAAAAACATCAAAATGCAAAAATGACACATCAATAAAGAAAATAATTAGGTCTCAATATTAATTATAAGTAAATAAAAAATGTAATAACACAATAGACTGGATTTGATTAGTCTACATTCATCTTGTGATTGTGTTTAGTTGAACATCCTCATTAATGTTTTCAGGGGCCTATTTTCTAAGTTATTCTTGACAGCGACCTGACAGCCTAGCAGATGTTATGTAGGAAAGTACTAAACTGTTCCAGTACAGAAACAGCTAACTTAGGAAATATAGTATAATATAATTTTCTGAAGAATTGTTACCAAAACTTGAGCCTGGTAAAACAATCATGCTATTTTTGTTTATATATGTTGCTCCTGTGCTTCTTTGCTGCAATAAATATCCAGTGTTTAAAAAAAAAATGTTTTACCTCCAAATAGAGTTGGCAATTTAAAAAGCAACAACAACATTGTAATATAACTTCAGGTTAATTATTAAATTTAAAAAAAAAAAACAGTGATAAAAGTAAGATTCCCATGAAAGAGTGATGAACTCATTTAGGTATTTACTGTAAGCTAGCCCTGTTGTGCATAAGAACATGAATGCATCTATGCACAACATTAACTTGTTGCTATATTTATTGATTATTTTGGCACCATTATGAACAAACCTAGACAGTTTTTCTGATTATATTCAAGACGTTTAGAGATTCTGAGTTAAGAGCAGGTATCATTCTCACTCTTACCACTGAGAAAAGATCACATTCAGTTGATGCTGTCCAAGTGTAGATCAGAAGACAATTAATCTGCCTGTCTGTAGTTTGCAAATGTACATCAAAGTATGTCATTATTTTTGCGTCATTGCCACTCTTTGGTGTATTTGTATCCCTTTTAAAGTACTAATGTAATAAAAAGCAAACAAAACAAGTTTTAAAAGTGTGTATGTGTTAATTTAACTTGTGGTAGGTTACTAAGGGTGCCATTTCTTTATAAACCAAACCAAATGTTAAACAGAAATTCTCTTTCTGGTCACCTTTACCATTCACATGTCTGGATAAAGGAGGAAGACTAGAGTTGTAACAATAAAAACAATAATAACAAAATTTAAAGTTGTTGTTTACCTCAAGTTCAAAACAGATTTGGGTAGTTCTTGCTTATGTATTCTCTACTAGGATCTTATTGCTCTCTTTCAGATTTAACTGCTCAAAGCCAATTTTGGAAATTACACAAAAAGTCTGCTAAACATTTAATATTATCAAATGTTATTTGTAGAGCAAAAAAACATATAACCAAGAATTTGTTGCTCTAAATTTAAATGCCATAGAAAAAGGGTACAGAGTATTTAGATTGTTAGAAAACACTCCAATAAATTACTAAACTTATAAACAGGCTTTATTGCAAGTTCTGTTGACAGCTGATATAAACTCACAGACAGGGCAGCAACACAAAGGATTGTAAATTAGGTTTAATCCTAAACTCTGATGAAGACCATCTAAGAGTTGATTAAACCGGACGCTAATTTAATACTTGAAATCCAAATAAACTCTACATGTTAACGTGAGAAGATTTATGCATATTTACAATGTACAGATCTTCTCTATAATAAAACTAAAACTTTTAAGAAAAAAACTAGTAATAGACACGAAAAGACATTTAAAAGACAAAAGTTTGGATGTGGTTTAACGATACTATGTCTTTGTTCGAATATCTTACGCAGATAAATTAATGGTCAGTAATGCAACAGGTTTTAACCAATTAGATTTCATTTGTGGATAATCACTCATAAAAAGAAAAGTACTTAGATGTAGATTAGAAGTAGTCTGTTCTCTGTGATTCATGCATAAAAGTTGAGTGGATCATGGTATGTGTTCTGTTAATGTACATGAATAATGTCTGATGACTCTGCTAATATGAAACCGTTTCATGTGAGCAGAAACGGCAGCATGTTGCCATATTGCAATAATACTTTACTTATTTTTTTATTCATTATATTACAGTGAAGGAGAGTACATAATAAACTGTAATAGCTGTAAATTAACCAAATTGATCTGTTAAAAAATCGTACATTAAGAGAATGAATTGCAAACTTGACAATCAAAAAACGTAATTTTTCTCTATTAGGTTTGGACAGTAGTTAGCAAATATGTGCAGTCTTGCTAAAAGTGGGTTTCCTGAAAGATGGCTTGCTGTTGATGTGGAGTCAACAAGACAGATGTGACAGGAACTCAGGGCTTCCTGTCACTGAAGTCATGCCTGTTCCAACACGTTTCCAGGCGAGTCAGTCTAGCCAGAATTGTAGTCATGCTTTTATCCTGTCATGTCAGAGGCTGATGGTGGAAGTAAATTGGATGCAAAAGAAAAAACTTTGGTTGATTGTGCTTGTAGTCTGATAACTGTTTATCTATAGTTCTTTGATTAAAGTATTCATTTAATTCATTGCATTTCTCATTGAAATCAGATTACATGACAAAATAACTCAATTGTGCAAAAATAAATGACCAACCAATTTATTTTAAAACATGTAAAATGCAAAAAAATTCAAATATAATAAAATGCAAAACTAGCTTTAATAAAGAACCACTTTTACTTTTTACTACGACTACTATACTATTTCTATACTAGAACTATTTACATATATATATATATATATATATATATATATATATATATATATATATACATGCGCACACACACACACACACACACACGGCGTTCCACAGCTTCTCCGTGATGTCGTCCGTGTGCTGAGAGTTCTCCAGCGCCAGGTAAAACAGGTAGCGGCGCAGAAGGTGCGCCACGCTCCCGCGCCAAATAGAAAATACTTCAGAAAACACAGAGAATGCACTACGTCCAATGCCGGAACTGCTGGTGTTTGGAGCTGTTTGCAGCTCCATGCTTCTTTCTATGGAAGTCAATGAGAGTGTCCGAACTCCCTCTCTATGGCGCTGATTGTAACTGTAGCTTCTAATAAGTGACGTGGAGACAGCCAATCACACAAGACATCCAAACAACAGAGAGCCAATCAAGTGCTGGTGGGAGGTCTAAACTCAGAGAAGCAGGCTTCAGCCTGAGCTGTTGTTTGATACG
>JAVLVB010001001.1:921496-933301 GCA_032876305.1 Orestias chungarensis
TATGGACAAGGATTTACTTAATCCATAATATTACAATTTCACAATATAAAATATATAATTTATTTAATATAACTTTAAATTCAACAAAAAGGAGACAAATAGAAATATTATTCTTGGTAGTTTTGTAAATAAAAGTTCTATTAAAAGAAATTGCTTTTAATACACCTTTGCAACAATATGGCAGTGTAATATATTTCATTTTATTCGATAATTTTAAGTTTGAAGTCAGAAAAACTTCATCGCAGCAGCAACTGTAGTAGATTTTGCTGTAATGTCAGCGATAATGTATTGACCCTTATTTAAAGCCAGTGATAGCTGCAAAAATACACTTTTTATTCTATTAGGTTATGTCTATCTATTTATATCCTGTTGTATAACTACAGCCACACTAGAGATGCAGCGATACCACTTTTTTCCAAAATGAGTAGTGTACAAGTACTTGCATTTGAGTACTCAACGATACCGATAACGAGTACTTAGGCCATTACACATATAGTTACTTTGGATTTTTCTTTTTTTTTTTCACAGATATTGTTATTTTAACAACATTCCCTATTATGTGCAAACATACAGTACAAACACAAATTTAACAAAATTGTAAAATACTGAAATGCTTTTTTGTGGTACTGAGGTCAGCGACTCAGTGTGGCGTGGTTTTTGTGCCACCAGGTTTGTGGGCCCGGAGCTGTCTGGGGGAGCAATGGTTGTGGGCGAGTGTGTGTGAATTTCAGGCGCGCTTGCTTACGGGTTCCTCGGTCGCACGCTCAACTCTGACAAACTGCTCCCTCGGCTCACTCTGCTTGCGCTTGGTTCGCTCTGCTCGCGCTCGGCTCTATGTCTGTGCTCGCGGCTCTGCTGAAATGTTAGTGAGTCTGAGAGTATGAATCAACTTGTGTATTTTGAAGGAATTATTTAATTGGATGAAAAAGGCCAGTCTTTGATTTGCTGGGAGCGCGGCTCATATAATGTAGAGTTGCGGACGCGGAGCTGAGCGCGAGCGGAGTGAGCTGAGCGAGCAGGCCGTTTGTCGGAGTCCAGGCACCTTTGAGCGGGCGTGCTCACCTGCTAATCGTGGGCACACCCTTGCGGCTGTTGCTCCTTCAGGTGGCTCTGTGCCTGCGGACCTGGTGGCACAGAGATCACGCCATAAGGCCCACCCAGGCCCAATAGTAGCGCCTAATTTATAGGATGCCGCATTTTATGTTGTATATTTTCTGTATATTTTGTGTTTATTACATTCTAGTTTATTTTACTTTTTTTTTGCTTAATTTTATCTATTTTAATATAAGGTCTTGGGTGGAACTGGACCATGAGTATACAATTCCGTTCCACCTCTTGTACCACAAGTTGTGAATGACAATAAAGTCTCCTTGAATCCTTGATCATTGAATCCTTGAATCCTTAAACGTCTTGGGTTTACAAAAGTTCTATTATTGATGAAAACCCTTTAAAGCTTGTGATCCAGTCCCTTTTACTTTTGTAAATTTGTGAAGCTATATATTGGACGAAACCACATTTTTTATAAATAACATATGATCTGCCTTTATGGCAAAAATTCAACAAAAAAAGAAAAAAAGTTCAAAATGAGTAGAATTGAATAAGCTTCATTTAACTTAAGCTAGTTCATTAAAAGATTTTTAGCAAAATACAGCTGCTGTTGATTTAACATTATAAAAATTCTTCATAAAGTCCAGCAGTTTACAAAATTATAGTTTGTTTTTAGTGTAGTGTTGTACACATTAGAAACGTTGGTGAACTCATTAGTTGCACAGGGTTTCCACATTGGTTCTTCTGTGACAATCTAAGTTTCTACAATACATATTTTTCTTTAATCATTTACAAAAATGGTTTGTTGGTCAACCTTTTCAGTTGGTTAAATTAGCAATAGTTTAGAATAATTCCAAAGTTTATCGTATCCAACAAAGAGCCAAATACACAACCACCTCAAGACAAAGACAAAAACTTTACAAATAATGCAGATGTAAAAACTACACAAATAAAAAAACTGAAAAAAAAACCAAACAAACAAAAAAAAAACATTTGTGTAGTTTGTGTTGATATGTACAGTAGGTTGATAGGTATGTAAGTAAACAACACAATAAAATCAAGTAAATAGAAAACATATAGTTTATAAGTGAAATGATTTTCCTCTTTGTGCACCTCAGCTAGGCAGTGCTGCAAAACGCATTTTCTGCATTTGAAAAGTCCCCACTGAGTCAGAGTAATGGAAAGTTGCAGCTGGATAGATTTATTCTTACCTTTAGAGGTTTTCCCAATGACACCATTTGATTGATTGGCTGTTTCGGGTCAATCTTGGGAGGCCTACTGGCCACAGACACGTGCAGAATTCGATAATCATCAGCAATCTTGTTGCGTGCGATACACAGGTAGTCTCCACCGTCCTTCTCCGTTACTGCCTGGACTGACAGCGTGCCATTAGGGTGCACTTTTAGACGTTGGTCAAAACTTAAAGTAAAACACACACAAATCAAAAAATATAAAAAGGCCAGAAAGTTAACTTAGGTATGTCAGTAATGTACTATATTAAAATAATTGGTAAAGATTTGCACACACAAGTAGTGAATTTACCTGTAGTACATGTCCACAAGCTTTTTATTGGGGGTCCTCCATATTACATTTGGGGTGGGGTGTCCACTTACAGAGCAATGAAGATTCAAACTGTCCTCATAGTTGACAGTCGTGACAGAGGGTGATGTAGAGACAATAAGGGCTTTAGTATTGGGAGAAAGAGGCAGGGGCTGCAAAACAGTTGAGGGTTTTCTTCCCATATTAAAAGAAGTAAATCTTGTGTTGTTTGCCTTCTGTGATACTTTAGTTGTACTTTCTAGCACAATGGAAAGAGAAAAAGCTTTTTTGATGTTGGTAGAGAATGATGGGTAAGGTTTTACAGTTTTATTGATTTTAAGAGATGAGTTAGAGAAAGAGTCAAAATGGCTCAAGCTGATCAACAAGTTCCTAGCTCTGTCAGAGGGATTTACAGGAGAGGATTTAGTTTGGCTGAATGAATTTGAGGTTTGGTTTGGGAATACCGATGTTCTGGCTTTGTTAAAAGATGATGAACTGGAGGTTTTTTTATCTTTAGCTTCCACATATTGAACCTCCACCCTCACCGTCCTCTTCGAAGTCCCTACAGCATTACTAGCAGTGCACATATAACTTCCTGTGTCCTTTAACCCAACACTGCGAATGTGTAGTGTCCCATTAGGCAGTACGAAGAGATTTCCATGAAGAAACTGGGATGGGCGGACAAGCGTCCCATCTGGAATTCGCCAACGCACAGTTGGTGTTGGGGCCCCTCGGGCAGAGCAGTGAGCATAAACAGGCCAACCTACAGAAAAAAACATTTGCTCCTCCCTGGGTTGCTGAATTTCTGGGGGCAATGAAGACACATGTAAACGCACTGAGGCACTGGCTGCACCAGCTGAGTTAGACGCCACACAACGATACAGTCCTCGGTCAGTAGGTAATGTTACAGAAATGTGAAGGGTTCCATTTATGTCCATACTGATTCGATTAGAAAAGGTCCCAGTGGACCTTAATGTAAAATGATTAGGCAGAACCCAGGAGAGAAGAGGGGTGGGAACTCCCTCTGCTTGGCACTCCAGGTGCACCTGGCCACCCTGATGAATGGTAACTTCCCTGTAAGCCATCAGCTGCATGTTAGGTTGGCGTGTCCAGACTTCTAGTGTTTTAAGCAACCTGTTAGAAAAGAAGCAGACACTCATAAATGTTACAAGAACCTTAGTATCTAGACTTTAAGTCTTAAAGTGGTGACAATATGTAAATATTTAATTTGATGAATCTGATAAGTATCTAAAGAAATAAAAAGAATTGTTTATTCAGTGAGGAATAAAGAAGATATAGTTCAATTTAGATTTCATATATAGTTGTAATTGCCTGCTTGGATGACTTTAAGTGTTTTTCTAATTTGGATTGCAATAAAAAGATTTGAATCCACTCATTTTATTTATGTATTTTTCTTGAAATTTTGTGTGGTAGATCAACACAAGGTAGTGTATAATTGTGAAGTGAAAGGAAATTTTGATTGTTTTCAAATAGTGTGGTATGCTTTTGTTTTTAATCCATATGGGTTGGTCTTTTGGGGTGTTTCTATAACCAATTCACATTTAAACTGCATAATGGTAGTGATTGCTTTTTTTCAAGTTTGTGTTTAGTCATATTGGACAGAGATAATCTGTGAATGGATATGCTTAATTTTTACCACAAATACCCAAATTGATTTAGATCTGGGCTTTCTACATAGATATAATTTATAATACAGAGGCATAAGGATGTATGCTGCATACTTTTAACAATTGTTGTTTTCTTCCATTTGTTTAAAAAAGACCCCCAGTGTCTTCTACGGTCTTTACTGGTAGTTCAATTATGTAACAAATCCATTCAAACAACAGCTGTTTTTATAATGAGTGGTGTCAGAGTAAACTGAGGTGCACATAAATGTTCAAAATAACATGCTTTTCAGATTTTATTTTCAGATTTATTAAATGTTTTCTTAAAATTTTGAATTACACATAAATTAATTTTGCTCTATAACAAAATGTCAATGAAATAACCTGACTGTGGTTGTAACATGACAACATTTGAAAAGGTATAAGGAGCCATAAGAACTTTTGAAACCAATTTTTAACAAGTATTTTTTTTTCTTCTTCTTCTTTTTTGTATAATGACATACCATTTGGGTAGGTGAAGGAAAATGACTGTAATATATGATGTGGTCTAAAGAGAATGCTATCCATACAACCTAATCAGTATTTATTTTCTAAAATCAACATTCCCACCTGTTATGGCCCAGAAAGTTGCTCGCACTGCAGATATATGTTCCTCTGTCCTGCACCTGTGTATTCTGGATAACAAGGGTGCCGTTTGGCAAGACTTCAAAACGTTGAGCCCTGGAGTGGATTGACATCGCTGCTCCTGAGAGAAAGGCAATGGAGTGAGGCAGTAAGGCAGAAAAAGAAAAACAGTAATGAGAAGACAGGGGTGGGAAGAACAGAGACAAATTTGGAAAAAGTTCCAGAGTGAGAAGGGAGAAATATGGGCACATTGAATGGCAGAGCTTGAAGTGAAGTCAGTGATGCAGTGCAGAAAATGTTCCATTACTTGCTTTCAGTGTTTTTCCCACATGGCAAGGCAGAGAAAAACCTATTATATGCTTGCCAGTGTATAATGTTCGGTTTGAATAGCTTTTTTATGTCACAGTAAAATACATTCATATTTACTATGCCCTAGTAAAACTTGAAGCAAGTTTAAGTTATTAGAAATATTTCCATCAAAACCTGAAATTCTGTGATGAAATCCAATGACAAACGTAGTCTCTGATTTAGAAACTCCTCCAGAAAAATGTTTTAGAGCATATTCTTGCCTACTTTGTGTCGTTTACCTGTAGCAGCCTTAGTCCATGTGATGGAAGGTTTTGGCTCTCCTTGAGCTTCACATGCCAGTCTTGCTGTGCCCTCTGCCGGTACTGAAATCGTTTGAATGTGAGGGCCCACGATCACTGGCTTAGATGTAACAACTGGAGCCTATGGAGTGGATAATACAAACATGTTAATCAGGTAAATAAAGCTTTTGGCACCAAGGTACTAGTGGAAATATTAGTATCAGATAACCAGAACTCTGTGGGCCAATAAACAATCCTAAATTGTATGTACACATCTAACAGTTTAAAATGCCATAGAGTTGTCATTTAAATGTATATTTTGTCTGTTTTTTGTATTTAAGATAAATTATGGTAAATGAATAAGAAAGATTTGAGTTAGATATGTGACCTTAATTCAACATATTTAAGCATTAAACTATGAACCTCCCTGAACTAAACCTAAAACTAGTTTTTATTAAATTTGAACTTTTGCTGACAAAGCTACAGTAGAAGAAAACCACAACAGGGAGATCTCCTGTCAGCAAGAGTGGTGAGTTACAATTTACACTTAGGACCATAAAAGGTACGACAAATGTTGCCTGGCTCAGTATGTTAAAGTTTCATTAGCTACATTTATTAACTAGGGTCATAAATGTGTGTGAACAACACCAAACAATTGCATGGCTTTGTATTATTTCTGCAGACTAGTGGTTCGTAGTGGAATGGTATTTAAAAAATGCATGCAGAGCAAAAAAGAAAAGATTAGTAAATATACCAGTTAACCTTCTGATTATATTTAGTTCTACCTAGCAAGTATTAACCGCAACCTATATAAAGTACAGACAGTGTTAAAACATTATAATAAATCATTAATACACAACCTTATTAAAACAATATCTGGGAATAACTGCTTGAATACTGATTATGTTCATTTATATTTCTTTGTGTTCTATGAAAGACTCAGTTTTAGTTTAACTGACATCAGACATCTGGATAGTGATTAAGTATTAAATTATTTAAACCCCATAAGACAAAAAATGTTTTTTAATACAGAATTTTTTGTTGAATGGTTTGCTATCCTCATTAGATGTTAGCATGATGTTCAAAAATCGATCAAATAAATAGCCAGCATAATTTAGGTTTTAACATGGTCATGTGGGGACAAACTAGACATTTAGTTTTGATTTGTTGTTTAATCCAGCTAAGCTTTTGCCTCTACAGGTTTCCTCAGATAGATATTAAGTGTTTTTTTGTTTTCTTTCTCTTGGTCTACATTCTCCAAAAGAACTTTTAATTTAGGTTTTACTCCAACAATCTACATACTTCATTTCAATAAGCATTTATCAAGTTATTAATCAAATGAAAAACTCAATGATGCAGTTACAACTCAATGGACTACGGGAATAATATTGTTGGTGAATGATACGTTTCAATTCATGTTGCTGTGGCAACCTTTAAACACACTGGTGTATGCTGGAGGTGAGGGATACTGTCATGCTGAAGACAGCAGTTTATAGGTACCAGCAAGTGCCACAGGGCTCAGGAGTGCACTGAGGCAAAAACTGGTTCACGGGAGGAATTGAAGGACTGTGTTTCTGAACTCGACAGTGATCATCTTGTGATTCCTTGTGAAGATCTTGCCGATTTGGTTGGGGAAAAAAAAATCTGGAGATTGTTGTTCAGGCTGCTGCCTCCCTAACCCTGACCCAAATAATTAAATGGATGGATAGAGGGATGATGGACATAGACAAAATAATTGAAAGAATGAACAAATATGTTGTCAGTGATTTTATGTTGTTCTTCTCCTGTTATATAATGTATGATTGATGCTTTGGAATCCTGGATAAAACATCCATTAAGTAGGTGGATATAGTCATTATTTTGGAAATACTTTTTCACATTTTACATTTTGTAAGAATGAATATAATTTTTGGTTTATAAAACATAGAATAATAAAAAATAAGTAATTGTGACATTGAATGAAAAGATAAAATAGAATATAACAAATTATATAACAAAATATTTTTCACCAAATCAAATTAATTAAAAGTGGAACACTTTTATAAAACCACCTGTGACCACAAATTGAGTAGCAAGCCATTTGACTTATATCTCTGACTGGGTTGTACATCTAGTTTAAGGATGTACAAAGATTCCTTAATCTTTGTAGAATTATCAAGAGCTCTGCAACTAATTGATTGAACAATGGTCTTTGAGATGTTCAGAGCTTGCCAGTTTGTAACCTAACCATGGTTTAAAAGCCTACTAATTATCTCTAAATTGCCAGGTTAATTTTGTCCATTTTATGGTGCTGTTTATTCTTTTATATTTGTTAACCAAGATTATTTATTGGCATACTTTGCTAATTACATGACCACCTAAACCAAGTGGTTATTCAAAATTTTTAGGGGTATTAAAGTAGCCAAAGCTGGATACCAATGTCCTACTTCATAATGATATTCTTCTATAAAATAAAATTTTGATTAAAAACGTATTAACTTGTAGTTGCAACAGGATCATTTTGACATACTTTGGTAGTGTTTATAATAAGAAACAGAAGGACTCACCTTTGGAGAAGTAGGAAGGGACAGGGCACGTTGATGAAACCGGCTTATGTGTGAATCTGAAATGGTGTTTTTTCCATGGTTTTTCCAATCAGTAGGACTTTGACTCTTGTTTTGACCATTTGCATGTAGGTCAAACTGCCCAGTTACTTCTGTGTGTCTTGGTAATGCTTTGGTACTTGTCAATACCATTGTGGTGGTGGTAGTAGATAGAAGAGTATTGACCGTAGGTTGCTTTGTAGTAGTTAAAGGGGTTGAGGTCATAGCACTTTCTGTAGTAGGTAGAGTTGTTATTTTTGTTCCAGTGGATGTGGTGGAAAAATAACTATTGGAAGTTTTAGAATTGAAATATGTTATGACTGTAGTACTACTTCTGCCAGTGGAAGGATTAGAAGTGAGCATTGTAACTGTTGGCTTGGAGGTAGTTTTAGAAGACAAAGTTGAGGAGGTAGTAGAGAGAGTAGATTCCTTACTGTTTGCAGAAGTCACTGAACTGGACAAAGCTGAAGCCTGTCTGGTAATGCTGGAAACTGGAATGATAATGGGAGTTGAAAGAGACATGGTTGAACCTATTATAGCAGTCGGTGTTGTTTTGGGGTGTGTGTCCTCATTAGTCTTAGAGGCTGGTATATTTTTAGTGCTGCAAAAATAAGTAGCTCTCCTGGGAGAAGCTGAAGTAGTTAAGATTTTTGCTGCACTGGTGGTGGTTAAGGATACATTAGGGATTAGGGAAGCAGTGAGAGAATGACTGATTGAAAAGTGGGACTGACCCAAAACATTTGTCTCTAACTCCTTGCTGTGTTTACTGGGGGGACTCTCAGCGTATTTGCCTAAGGTTGTTTGTGTTGCTGCATGAACTGTATGAGCATGTGCAAATGTCATATTATTGTGTTCCGGCACATGCGTCTGTGAAATGATAATGGTAGGATGTGTACGTGCTGGTGTGCTGTTAAAATCCAAATCCTCAGTTATTGTTTTCATGCTTGGCTGAATCAGCATGTCTGTGTATGTGTTTGAGGTTGCAGGGGAGGAACTCAGCAGTCGTGATACAAAATTTGAAGTAGTAATAGTGTAAGTGTCTGAAATAGTGGGCGATTGAGGAGTCACAGTCACACTTTTTAAAATATTTGTAAAATAGTCTCTTAATGTCAGCATTATTGGTGGAAAGGTGGTTTGTGACAAGGGTAACAACGTAGTGATTTTATCTGGAGTTGAGTTAAGTGTCACTGTTTGGGTTAATGGGTTTACTGTGTCAGAGTAAGCTTTAGGTGAGGATACAGGCTGGGTCCTTGGCCTGCTAATTCGCCTTTGTTGTCCAATCTTCCTGCGTGTGTTCCAAGGCCTTCGAGACCGGGTGCTTAAGATCACTTTGGGTAAGAGTCCCAGTTTAGAACTCTCTGGCCTGGTAATTACTTGGCTTAATTTTGTTTCTTGCTCATCCAACAAGGTTGATTCTAAAGCTATTCCCTTTTTACTGGACAATTGATTAAGTGTGACATGATCTGTTTCTGCTATTAGGCTTATTGTTGTTCCTTTAATTCCTTTCTCTATCTCTTCTCTTTCTGTTTTTGCACCAATTACTGAATTTACATGTGGCCTCTGAGTGATATTTTCTGTTTTTGCAATAGTTTGTGTAGGTTTTATTAACTGTGTATCATTAAAAAGAGGCTGAATAGGTTGTAGTTGCTCTTCTTTTATAGTGACCTCATCAACAGAAGATCCTTCAGTCTGTGGTTCCTCCTGTAAGTCATGAGATATACTTCTTTGTGTATTTTCATCCTTTCCTTTTCCTCTAATTTGCTTATTTTTGTCTTCAAATATAGGCTTAGTTGTTGGTTTACCTTCTGCAATGGTTTGACTGCGGTTGGCAGTCTTTTGACGAATCTTTGCCAAGAGATCAGCCCATTTCTGAGGGTCTATCCTATGTTTCTTTGAGGTTACTCTATGTCTGTTCTGAAAGAGCTGTTTTTCCAGCTCTGTTGGTAAAGTATGTCCTCCAACTCTTTTTAGGTGCCCCTGTCTTTTACGGCCATGTCTTTGTGGCTTCCTAACTGGATATTGTCTATTTGGGTGGTGTTGGGCAGATGTTGGATATCTCATATTACCTGTTGAGATTTCCTGTTCTTCTTCATTTTCTTCATTACCTGATCCTTCATCAATTTGCCGAAAAAGGGGGACCTGTATCTTTGTTGACCTGCCAGCAGCTGGTTGAGGTGCTTTGGGAAATGAGGTCTCAAGAGGAGAAATCTTTTGTGCTTTTAATATAAGCTGAACCGACATGGTGTCACTACCATACTGGTTGACAGCAATGCAGCGGTAATATCCTTTATCCTTCAAGGTTGATGCAAGTAGCAAGAGACTCCCATTAGAATGTATTTTCAAACCACGTGGTACAGCTAATCCTTGCCAAACAATGTTTCCATCTGGCAAAATCCAACTTGCCAAAGGTACGGGTAAACCAAATATTCTGCAGGGCAGAATGACAGCTTCTGTAATTGTCCCAGTGACAGCAGGTCCACATAGCTCACCTGAATATGGAATAGCGGACTCCTCTACTGCCAGACGTAATGAAAGAACATCAAAATCTCTTCCAGCTTTGGCAACACAAAAGTAAATTCCACTGTCAGAGAGCTGTACTCTTTGTATGAGTAGACCTGACGCTGACACCTGGAGTCTTCCATCTACGCTGCTGGAAGGAGAATTAAGTTCAGATCCATCTGGAAGAATCCATTGCATGCTAGGTTTAGTAGAACTAAGAAAAGGACAAGATAGCTGTACATTCCTGTCTGATACTGTGGTTACTGCAGTATTTGTATGGTTAGTTAAAATCATCACCCATGGGTGAAAAGTAGAAGATGATGAGGCGTAAAATGGTTGGTTAGGGTCAGCAGAAACTCTTGTTGAGTAGTTAAGATTAATTTTATGCCTGTTAGAATGTGTTCTGTCAAGCTGAATGCTAATTGCTGTCTGTAGTAACCATTCTGGTCTGGCTTTAACAGAGGCTTTGATTCCAGTATGATAATATCCATTTGTCTCTGGTGCCTGCCTGTAGCGGTAGGCCAAAGCTGGGGATTTACTTAGCATGATCTCCCTCTCAAGGCGAGCTGCAGTTTCACTGTAGTAAGCCAGAATCCTCCAAAGCTTTTCATAGCTTTGTCCCAGGATAGGGCAGTCAAGGGAGAGAGACAAAGCAAGCGAGAGAGGAGAAGATGAACTCCAAGAGAGATTTGGAGGAGGCGAAATATCTGGGGAATCAGTAGAGTGAGTTATTTCGCAACTGAGGTCAACACTGTACCCTTGCTGGTCTGACAGACCAAGGGAGACATTGCCTAAAGGCTCTCTGAGATTCTTGCTTGGCTGGAGTTGGCTGAGGTTGGTTTCCACTTTTTTTTCTTTTCCAGGAAAGTTGATGATTGGTGATGTGCACAGTAGAGTTGTCTGATCAAGCAAATCCTGGCCCTGTAGTGAGGGGGGCAAGCCACACACTGGACACTGAAGACCACCAGGACATTTTAATAAGCCTAATAAGAGAGAGAGAAAGGGAAAGAGACAGTGAGAGAGCGAGACCATTATAAAAGCAAATCCGTCAAATTTATAGATAAACTGATTTCTTTATTGTCAATGTATTGAAAAACAACAAAATAGGATGGTTTGGCAAATTGCAAAAATGTTTTAAGTAGGACTCAGTGAACAATCACAGCAGTTTATTTTGAGCATTCATCACCCCCTTTTTGTCTCTTGCTAATTGTCAGTGGTTGCAAATCACAGTGCATCACTTTTTAACTATTTTAACTACATGGCGCATGCACACACACACACACACACACACACACACACACA
>JAVLVB010001001.1:933401-945269 GCA_032876305.1 Orestias chungarensis
GTAAATTGGATCTTTCAAAAGGTAGATTTACCCGCATCTAATGGATTTGTCATGAATGTTTGACATATTATTAATGTCTTCCTTGTTTTCCAATTCAGTTTTTAATTGTCTACTCAGTCACTTTCAAACATGCAGCAACAAATTTCATACCTTACAGCTGTAGATAAGAAGCATGGGATGAAAGAAAATGATTATTCTACACATAATAGTTACCTGGGTGAGCAACACTCCATAAGAGAAACCACTTCATCCTGCAGTCACAGCTCCAGGGATTAGGCTGCATGACAAGAGTCTCCAGCAGAGGTGCTGTTGTAACACACTCTTTAGGCAGAGTAGTCAGACTATTGTTGGAAAGGTCTAGGTGTCTAAAAACAAAATATATCAGCTCAATTGTTGTCATAGAACAAAACAGTTCAACCTTTATAATCACTCTCATTCGTTGCATATGCCATTCAACTCTTTTCTTGGATATACACTTGCATTTTAAAATGACAGGAGACTTTTATGTATGCAAATAATAACCAGTAAGCACATTTATAAGTGGCTGTCACAATCTCTAACAGGGCTGTGAACTTTTATTTGTTTTAGTTGTCAATGCTCACCTCAATGTAGAAAAATAATATGTATTCAGGATGGACAGCGTGCACAGAGCGTGAGGGTGCAGCTGATGCAGCCTGTTGCCTTGCAGACGAAGAAGCCTGAGGCTAGGCAGCTGAAGCATAGCCCGGGGGTGGATGTGTTGGAGCAGGTTGTGATCCAAGTAAAGACGCAAAAGTGATTTAAGGCCAGAGAAGGTCAGAAATGAAGAGATCTCTTTCAGCTTGTTATAGCTCAACTTGAGTATCTGGGGGGGGGGGGGGAAAAGTGAGGGGAACAAATTAGAAAAAACGGACACCAAGGTGGATTGAAAAAGCAAGTCTTATGTGAGAGATAGTAAGTATTTTACTGTATTCCACACAGTTGGAAATTCACTTTAGACAAAATGGGAAATAGAATAAAGATGAGGATTTGAATAATAACTCGTCCTTAAACCTGAAAATGTTACAATATACTTTTTGCAGCAAACCATTTTACAATTTGAATCTAATCTATACCCCAAAACACACAATATAATCATGCTGGGTGTTGGAACAAAGCATTGTGGACAAAAAGGATTTTGCCTCTGATGGGCTAATTCATTCAAACATACAGTTAAAGTTTGATACAGAATATAACACTATAAGGAATCACATAATATCATAGGCACAAATGACAGATTCAACATACTTGTTTATATAATCAACTATGTTTACCAGGTACATACAGGACATACAAAACATTGGTTTTTGGTCTAATTAAACCAAAGCAGCCATTTGCGGCAACAGGACCCATTTGTGCCTAAGGACCCACAGTGGATGGTGTGGTATATTTGTCCTGGTCTGGATTTGACCCAATGGCCTCAGAGTGGGAGTTCCTTATTATTGTTAATATTATTCCCCTGTCATCTATGAAAGCTAGTTAGCAAGGAGACTTCCAGCTCCTTCCTGCTTTCACATGTCAGAATCTCATCACACAGAAATATGGATCCTATTATCCAAAGGAAGAAGTCTTTATCTGCAACAGTCAGGGATCAATTCAGGCTGTAGACCACAAAATGAAGTGCAAGCAGACTTTTTTAAAAGTTTAATGTTCCATCAAAAAAAAAGAAACAATCTTTTTTCATGAATCCATGAGACGCTTATCCTGTATCTACTACCTTCAGTGTCACTATATATCAGTGTCAAGGGTACCCTCACAGTTAGCCTCCGGTGTCATATACAACTTACATGGGACACAACACAGGATTGTACCCAATCTCTAATGTTAAAAGCACATATGATAAAAAAAGATAACTTTTGCTGTTTTTATGTGGTAGTTGCTTAGTAATTATATCAGTCTGTTTTTTGAGGGACACCTTTATTATATTATAAATTGTTTTCTACCAACTGAACTGTAAAAATGGGTTTGAACCCAATAAAAGTAAAGATTTTAAATTGGCTGCTTCTTCAGTTTGATTCACTAAGCTACTGCTTCAAGCAAACCTGTGAAATTGTATCTTGTTACTCCTCTTAGTGATTACCTGGAGTGACTTCATGTCTTTAAAAACCCCATCTGGAAGATGTTGGAGTTCATTGCTGTGAAGCATCAGGAGCTCAACTCGCTTCAATCCAACCAGAGAACTTTCATGAAGTCTACTAATACTATTAAACCTGCAAAAGCAAAAGGGTAACATTGATAAACTGAATCACATGTATTCACATATAATTTTTTTCTTTTAAGAAGGCCGATTTTCTTCTAACCTAAATCGTAGCTGATTAACTGTGATTACTACGGCTTTCTAAGCATTCAGATAGCAAGCAGTAATTATTTACAATTCTGTTTATACTTTAGCTTCTTTTTTGTCTTTTGGATTCAAAATATAACAATTTTTAAGGACCTGGTATTTTGTTTCTACAGTGAGATTTCATGTGCCACCCTGCAGGTGAAAGGCACTTCTGACTGAATTTTCTGAATGCCTCTAATAATCCTGAAAGTAAAACAGAAGCAAAGGTCTGACCACTAGTCAGACGTCAACAAGCTCCTGGCCTGGTCCCCTTATCTGGCATAGTTCAGTTTGCTTCAGTACCACTGCTTTATTGAGACCCTTGGATTGCTCTCTTCATGACCTTTCCCCTAAAGTCAATCTGCCAACAACAAAAACTTTAAAACCACCTCCATGATGTTAACAATGAAATTGTTTTCAGCGTTCTGCATATTAAAAGGATTCAGTAAGTTTCTGGGCAAATCCAGAGTAAATTTTAGCTCCACTCTAGTGAAACATCTTGTTTTAATTATACTGTTTCTTGTGTCCGGTTTTTAGGGTCCACTTGCCAGGAATTTGTTGCCGGTTTTCAATCTGGGATAAACAAAAAATGTTGACTGGATGCCTTTGTTGCTATTTCTTTAAGTGCACCTCTGGTCTAAAGATATTGAGTTTTAAGACAAAAAATTGTATTCAGCAGCAACAAGCTATTTAAATAAACCTTGGCCAAACAGTTAATAATCTCATATAGGTTTTTCAGTTCCTAAAACTGAAAATGATCTTTTCGTATTTCTATTAGACAGATACAAATACACTGTTTGTCTTCTTTCCACATTTCTTCACTTAAAAGGCATTGTGGTGGTAGTGTTTAGGTATTCGGCATAAAAAAGGAAAACTATGCAAAAAAAACCCCCCAAAAAACCTGAAACACGTTTTTAAAGTAAAAAAAAAAATGAACCTAAAATTAAGAAATCAGGGCTGTTCCAAAACTTTTTTTTAAAGTTGCTTATAAGACCTGATTTTTAAATCTAAGGGTGCCCAAGCTATATTTGAACTAATACTTTCAGAATGTAGTATATGTATCATAATACCAGTAAAATACAGATTTCACATTGTATTATATTTTGGATTGCACTACATTGCATTTCACAGCCAAAATATGAGAATAGGGTTGTATCGAATTCTTATAATTAGATATAATGATATAATTGTATACTAATTGAAAGTTTGTTAAAATAGTTGATGATCCCATACCCAAAGTTTATCCGCCGTGTCTGCGCAGGCAGGCCAGGGGGAATAGAAGATAGTGAACGGAAGGTGCAGTGGACTTCATTGGCCTGGTAGCAGTTACAGGTCCTGGGGCATGATTGGCCCCTATATATCTCAAGTGTGAGCACCAGAAGTGCTAGCAATGCCACAGGTGCAGATCCAGTCTGATGCATTTTCACCCACAGGTAGAGAAGCTAAACTGAGATTATCACTGCAAACATAGAATACGATGTCAACATTAATGTAGACAGACAAGTAAAGTGCACCAAAACCTGCAGTCCAGGTGGGAATCTCTCAGTTCTACACACATGCGTACACTTCCCCTCCTCCCCTTTTAGAGAGGTAGTCGTTACATTAACTAACTAAGAAGTGGGATGTTCATTCGTTTTATCTATAGATGTACACAGTTACTTGTTTTGCAGCTAATGCCAGTGTGCAGAAAAAAAACAAGTTTTAATGTCAAATTATACCAAAGTCTGTATCTGATTAAATGGCAAACATATTAACTTTTGCCCAAGAGCCATTACTTATCCTTCTGCCAAGATTTGACAATCACTTATGATTTTGTTTGCTTTGCAAAATATGCGATGTTGCTGTTGTTTTCTATACAGATTATTATTATTATTGTTACTATAGCAGCACTTCTGCCATTGAAGCAGGAAAGGTGTGGTTATAGAGTTTTATGTTTTTACCTCATTATACAAAAAAATCACATGCTTCTTTGTCAAATATTAAATGTTGTGTCTGTTAGCACTGACTGGTAATTTTAGTTTTGTTGAAATCTAATCTTAAATTAAAGGTATCCATCTCTGCTTGATCAAGACTAAGCCTTAGTATTATAAAAGAAAAAATAATAAAAAGTACTTTTTTAAATAACATAATTATTTTTTTTTTTTTTATTGTTAATGAGACATATTTAGCATTCATTTAAACAAATGTGGCTGTGGGGGGCACCAAAGCTGTCTGTAGCCCATGGACGCGCATCCTCCTGAATACCACCTTTCATATAAGGTTTAGTGTTGAGGAGTGGACTTTAGGTCAATTTAACCAAATATTTCTCAACAATTAATTTAAATACAGCTCCCTAATTAACCTATTTTCTTTTTAGATTATATGTTGGAGTTGTATTACACTTTGAGTTATTTAATGACAACTGCATTTATGAAAGTTAGAAGTGGGTTTTAAAACTCAAAAAACTGGCAGACTGTAAAACGCAGAGACTTCACACATGAGTGCTGAAATTCACTTCAACGTTAAATAAACTAGACACATATCTGAGACTTTGCGCCTTTTGTTTAAATGGAGGAAAGAAGACCTCCCAGTTTAATAAATAGTTCTAATATCTTATAATTGGTTAAAACATACCTTGAACTTTGATCCGGAGGCATGAAATTACTATAAGGACTTTTTCAGTTTCTGCTTCAAATAGTAAAACAACTCCATTGGTGCGCTTCGGGTATTTAATCCGCAATATTTCCACCTTTATTCATCCATTGGTCACCACATTACTCGCAAAAAATAAAAATAAAATAATAATAATAATCCAGCAACTAAAAACTTTTTACAACATAAAAAAAAAAACTCAAACGGATCCAAATCTCTCTCTGCAAAAGCAGGGTTCTTGTTTGTCACAGGAGGAGGGAAGGAGCGCTACACACTGCAGGCGTGACGGAAACGTGTGCGTGCGTGCGCACGTGAGTGTGTGGAACAATGAGTGTGTATTTGATCTTAGAAAATGGGACAGGACAGCGAGTGAAGTGAAAGACGCTCAGCGAGAAGAGGGGGCGGAAACTGTGGAGTAATAACTCACTGTGCTTCAAAGAGCTGCTGCTGCATACAAAGCACTTTTTTTCATCAACTTTTATTAGATTACCAGTGTTTTATAATAAAGAGAAAAAAACAAATATTAGACTTTATGATTCTAAACTTTTGAACTATCCAATTTCATCTTTTGGGGAAAGGTCTGACTCCTAATTCCTTCTCTGGTACAAAAAAGTGACATAGAGGCACTTTATTATAGTTTCTGCCAAAATGGGATTCAAACCGAACGTTGCAAATCATTCTAAATACCATTTAGGTTCAACAGTTATCAATCAGTTGCCAATATAATAATGAGAAAGTTTTCTCATTATTTCTCATCAACTCAGACAGAATGTACTATTATGTTTTTAGTGCCTTTTTAGAGGGCAAACGAAAAATAGTCCACTGCTCCTGAGCTGTTGTCTCTAGTAAGCAACCCCCAACACTTATACACCTTTGTTTTCTCCCTGTGCTAATAGGTTTGTGACAAAGTGTGACTGATTTTAGACAGGAAGGCATGCTAGAAGCAGGTTTTGCAATACAATATAGTGAGATGCTCTTAAATTCCCTTTATTTCCTCCACGCTATAATTAATATCTGTTATTAATGTATTTCCCATATATTTCTAACCCTGTCATCTGATATAAGGTTTTTGCCTTATATCAGATGGCAGCAATATCAAATTTAAGCAGCTTTAGGTGTGAGAATAAGGTCACTACTGAAGAGTTTTAAATTTTCTCATCAGCTGCCTCAGTAATGAATTGTAACATTAATCATGTATGACCATCCACAGCCTGCAGCTAAGCGGTCCACAAGTGAACATCCGCAGACATCTTAGCAAATGTGAGTTGAAGTTTTGTAGTCACCAGCGACATTATCTCTGATGTTGTACAGCACATGATCCAATCTTTGCCACCTTATCCCTCTTGTCTCTGCAGGCGGTGCAGTCCTGTGAACAGTTGTCGGAGCTGAACTCATCCCCCGTAGTTGTGTAGCACTGCCAAGAGGAGTGTTCATCTCATTTCGGGCTCACTTAATTACGTTGTTCAACACTGTTATCAAAATGTGGTGGACCATAGGAGATGAATTGTTGGTGGTCTAACTGGAAACAAATAAGGAATGATGATATGATGTAATATCAAGGGTTTCTTGGGGAAGATGAATGAATGACAGGAGAAAGGACAGTTAAAGTTCTGCTGTTTAATTTTCTCTGAAGGACAAAGCTTTCAAAAAAAGTTACTTTGTCTGTAAATAAAATTTAATTACATTTTTTATATAGCACCAATTCACAATACTTTACATATCAACGCATTTTACAAAATAAATAACTTTAATCTAATTACATAAATTGCATTAGTTATGAAACAGCGCATCGAGCCAGTGGAGGATTAAGATTAGTTTAAAAGTTTTTCTATGTGAGGAAACCTAGCAGACTGTATAGAGTCAAGGACTTGCATTGACTTTACAGCGATCCCTCCTGTACCGAGTATGGATGTCTAAAATGGATGTGAAGAGGAAAAACTCCTGTTTAGCAGGAAAAAACACTCCAGCAGAAGCTGTTCTGCCATCTGCCAAAATCAACTTCAGGTTTGAAAACATAGAAACACAAGAACAAGCAGAAGAACCAATGTAGTTTAGTTTTCTGTGGTTAACAAAAGTGTAAAGTTAATAGTAGAAAAAGGTGAACACTGAGTTGTTGGCACCTTCTCAGATGAGAAATTTTAATTAGTTGCTGACTGACTTCTGAATTTTGTGGGTACAGGTTTTTTTAATTAATACAAAACTATTAATCACAAAAAAGTAGTTTTGTAACAAGCAACAAGAATGTTGAATTACTGTTTGTAAAAAAATATATAAAATAAACAAAAAACAAAATAACCTCTACAGAAAAAAACTTTAACCCTATTTCCTATGAAAATAGGTAAGGTCCTCTTTAAAAGTTCTTAAATGTCATATTGACATTGAGAAGTATTTATTCTAAAGATTCTTTATTGTGAGGGAAACTAGCATACCACACATACCATACCTTCCCACATTGAACAAAACTGATACATTTAGTTTTGGCTGGAAGATAGTCTTGCGCCTTTTATCTCTCCCAAACTAGATTTGATTAGCTTTGTGCAGTTTAATGCTACCTCCATCATGCTTGACTGTGGTTCCAGTTGTTTTGAGCCAAAAATGTCAACAAAAATCTGACTGTATCATCTTTCTTTGGAAGGGATTATACTTGTACATGTGGACGATTTCAGGTAAGCTTTTGGTGTTCAATTTTGTAGCAGGTAGTATAATATTAGTCCATGTTACATATCCACAGGTTCATTGTGGTCCAAAACCAAGATCAAATTCAGTCTTTGGCAAGGCTATCTGAAATTAGTTTACCAAAGGTCGGATCTCTCAACTTTTGAAAATGTATGCTTTGCTTTCAACAAAATCTTTTCACTATGAATGTGTGTCCAACATCCCTATATGTTTTCTACTTAATAGTATGTGTCTAAAACTGTAAATAGATCTGCAGATTCCGATGCATTTGTTTTCTTCCTGGAACAGGGATTTCTTCCATGATGATCAAGACCATTATGTCCTGAAGGTGGTATTTGTTTCTTCCAGCAATTGCAGCAAGCCAAGTGAGTTAGCTGTGTCTCTGAAGTCTTAACTACAATCCCTGCTGTCACTGTCCTTTTAATTTTTTGGTAATGACAACCTTTACTTTAACTTTTCTTTTTCTGGTGTAAAGTAACCAAAGAGCATCCTTATTTAAATAATGGATATATCGCAGACTAGAGTTCACTGATCAGATTTCTTTATTTCGGGCCACTTAAAAACACTTGTATTTCAGCTCAAAGTTGATGAATTGCTTCATCTAATTCCGGCTCCAAACTTCACTCAGAGACAAATGGATTTCTAATGCACCCCTCTAGCCCATCTGGCTATTTTGATCTTGGTGGCAAAGGCATCTCATGCAGTTCATACTGAGTCCGTATGTTAACCAAATGCCGAGAGACAGAATGGATAATAACTCTCTGTCTTCACACCTGCTGACAGCCAAAGTGATAAAGAAATGCATTCTTACTGAGAAAAACATCTGTAACCAATCACATTATTATAGCAGGAAACTAAATATTGAATTAGGGGCCTGAAATGTGACAGTCTTAATCTAAAACAAAACACATATTTGCTGTTGTCAAACTGTTACGCGTTATAAATAAGATTTTTGGAATTACGACAACTGACATTGATTGTTAGGTGTTTCAGTGAGGGAAATGTCCATTGTCCTGAAAGTTTTTCTTAAAGATCTTCAAAATTATAAATAAAGAGTGGGGGACATGACAATTGTACTGCAGTCATGAGTCAGCTTTTCATGGAAGAGCAGTTTATTGGAAATCACAGAGCAAAAAGACAAATGACAGCCCACTTGGCGTTTGGCAAAATGCATTTGAAGGACTCTGTGCCTGAGGAAAAAAAATTTCTAATCCGACAAGCCAAAAACTGTTCTGGTAGGCCGAATTTCAAGGACTGTGTCAAATAGGATATAGGAAGTGCTCATCAGGATGTTGCAAGAAAGCTTCAGAGTATTTTGGATGCTTATTAGCAACAAAGATGTCAGAGATATTCAGTTTAGCAGTTTATAAAGATATATTTTGCATTACACCAATTAATAAAGGGGTTCTGTTGTTACCTTAGATAAAATCCTCTTTGCACAGATTGTTACTTTGGACTGCACTTAAAAAATAGAAAAACAAGTTAGGCCAGAAGCAGCTGTGCTGACCAAGAAGATGTAAAGGGTGTAAGTTTTTTTTCTTTTTTTAGCCCCTGTGAGATTTTTAAAAGCATACTTGGTCATATGTGTACTCCGCCTTTTCGCTTCTAAAGATTTGATGAAATGTAGGTCAGGCTAGAGCGCTGATTCTTTAATTCAGGAAGTAAACAACTTTGTGCCTAGAAGAGACCAGCCTGCTGATATATTATTACAAATCATGCATGTATTCTTTTTGATTAGCGTTGATCCGCTGAAAACATGCCTTTAATAATGGCTACATTTAATTACAACGTCCCATTAAAAAATTTATCTTCTTTACTTCTTTTTGAAAACAGAGTTTCTATGATTTTCCTTCATTAGACTGCATGTTGTATCAGAAACAATATTGATTGAAGTGTAAGGGTTAAGGGGTTTTGTCCACTGGGGGTCAGCAGAGTTCCTCCCTGGCTGAAGCACCTCTGAACACCTGTTCTCTATCAACTGAAGAGCTGGAGCTGCTTAAAAGCAGTGTTGGTTCAGCTAACCTTCATCTGAGTGTTTGTTACTACTGGTATCATCACCCTTCTTAGCGCCAGTTCTCTGAATGATTCTCTTGTTGTTTTCTTAAGTTACTTCCTTGTTGCGCTTAGTGTTTTTCCTCATGTCAGTAATTTAGATTGTGTGCTCAACCCACGTAAATTTAAGTCTCCTCCATGCCAACACTCCCTGTGAAAATTCTGGATCTCACATGCTACTCTGGTCCACACTCCTCGCTTGCTCAGCTCGGTCTGCCCGCTCCGGCGTCCACAACAACGTCTTCCTTGATTCCACTGGACAACCTCAGGATCTTCACCTGCAAGTATACCCTCAAGCCACTCACCTCTCCCTGGAGGTTTCCATCTCCACTCCAAGTAAGATTCTCTCCACAAGATTCCACGTTATACCAACTGTTTACTCACCACCTCTGTCCTCATCCTCCAGAATTTCCCGGTCTCCCATGTTGTTCCAGCCACATAATTTTCAAGATCACTTTTCAACCTTTATTGAATAAACTTTGTAATACATCTCCCGAGAGTCCTCCATTTTATGTGGCTCAAGAGGCTGAAAAAAATGTCAAGAAGTTACATTTCTTCTAGATACTCCTTTAGGTCAATCTTAGTCGGCTGGAATATTAATATTAAAAAGTGCACTTTGTTCAGTTTTTTAGTTTAAACCCCATTGGGGAGATTTTTAATAAAGATATTTATATTGTAACATACATACTGGTATTTAAGAAATACCAGCAATCTTAAGTAAAAAAAACTCATCCTTAGTTATTGCTTCCTTTTACAATAATAGCTCTATCAATGTGCAAAAAATAGAGGAGATTATTTAGTGGTTGATCCCAGGGTGCTATATATTTCCATGATTGGGTTTGATCTTCCATATTCTACTTGAAAATTTTCAGAATATATTCTATGAAGTTTATGTCGTTATATTGCTGTGTAACTAGGCACTGTATTGCTATAATAATTACAGCAGGGGTAAATACCTTAATCTGTCAGGTCCTGCTGGATTAATAACATAAAATTAAGTGCTCTAAAATTTCCTTGTAGAAAACTGTACTGATTTTAAAGTTAAATAAAAAAGGCAGTGGAAAAAAATACAGCAAATCACATGGCTGTCCAAACCACCACTGATTGTTGAAAGGTCACCCTCGACATTAAGAAACTTCTCCACTCGTCCCTAAGATTCTGAGTCTCTTAATCTCCGAATATAATTCAAAATCCACTATTTTTCTTATTTAGCGGAGATAATTCACTTCTGAAATCCTTGGCTAAAATAATAACCATGAATATGGGATGAAAGATTTTAACTCAATATCCTTGACACGTTTTTGTGTTAAAGCTCTTGATGCACTGTTCACTGTTAATACTTACCAAACTCTGAAATAGGCTTTTCTTTTGAATCCCCCTCCATGTGATTATTCTGGGGGGTTTTCTACACATTTTCCTTCTACTAAACCTTCCATTAATCTCCAATCGGAAACGAACACTTTTTTATCTTTAAACATTTGAGGTTTATCATCCTTATGGCACTGTCTGCTTGAACATTTTTATGTCAGCAGTCTTTGTTATAAACATACAGAAATGTTTTATTGGTTTCATTTATACATAAATATATATAAATATAAACATCACAGTTAAGAGAAACATTGGAAAGGCAAAATTATGTGGAATTAATCTAGAAATTATAGTATTTACCATTAAAATTTAGAATTTTAATCATATGCACTAAATTACAGTCCATGGTGAAGGAGTAAATTTTTTTTGATGAAATAAAAGGGTTTTACAAAAGCTTGTTTTAAAGTTACTCTCGTTGTCAGAGTAACTTAGAAAAGATGAAAACAGGAACAGAGGGATCAGAAAGGGCTGAGTGCCACAGGCTATCCTTAGAAAGAGAAAGACCTTCAATTACATTTTGGATGACCTCCTGGCTTTGAGCGCATTGGGACTCTGGATCATTAAGCACTGGTTGAAGGACAGGACAGGACAGGTTGTCTGACACCACTGCTTTTTGACAGACAGCTACACGCTGGGGACACTCACTATTTGGCAGATCATTTGGTTGTCATAATCAAGGAGTTCAAATGTATTGCTCTTACCATGTATTGATACCATGCTTCAGTTGTAGAAGCAGATTAATGATTCTGTAAATTCTTCCTCTAAATGTTTTCTTTTTTTTCTGCCTCGGTGTCACTGGT
>JAVLVB010001001.1:951203-967169 GCA_032876305.1 Orestias chungarensis
TCCCGGTTCTCCATGAGTCCGGGCCTGACTGAATCTACCTTAAGTTACTTGTATACTTTAAGATTATTCATACAACGCAATAAATATGAACTAATTGATTATTTTAGATCAGCAAAACAACTTAGCTAGCCATTTAATGGTGTTTCATAAGGTTTGGATATTTTAAGAACTCTGAATAGCAAAAGTATTTTTGAAGAAGAGTATCATTTCACAAGCAAGCAAAAATACAGTTACATTGTATAGAAGGTGATTATAGAATTGAAGACAGAGGGAAAACCTTTTTTTCTTAAGCACTGTTTAAGCTCTTATTTGACATTACTTTAAAAGTCATAGAACCATTTCTCATCAACCTACGTTTTCTTACTTCACAACTCGATAGATTGAAAATGCAGAGGGAATACTCGAGATAGTAAGTCCGTTTGCAGAGATCAAGAACCAGAGAGATTGTAGTGAGAACAGGTACTAGTGAGTCAAGTTCTAGAACTGTGCCACTCTCTGGTAGCAGCATGTTGGAGTTGCTCTGTTATGCTGACTCTGATGTTTTTTTGGTTATGGCATCACCTTTCTAGACAACTATTCCCTTTGATTTTAAATTCTGCACAGCCAGAGGGATCTTAATTTTTATTTACAATTACAATGGTTGTGATGCGTAATCGTGTCAACAAGGTGTTCCTTTAACGTTAATTAGCATCTCAGAAGCTCGAATAATAATCTTAAACCTAAAAACACGAGGCGTCAAAGAGCAGAGAAAGAAGGAGGAACTTCAAACCATCTGTTCCATCGATTTTACAAGGCAAGGATCAAAATCCCAAATCCAATGCCTTTCTGAATAGCTTTTTAGCTGTGCAAACAGATGGAGATTGAAGGAGGAGCAGCAGAGGCAGGTGAGGTTGATTGGGGATGCTTGCCACCAGCAACTTTAATCATCAAGAAGATATTACTCTTGAAAATCCTCTCAGCTGCCATTTTTGATTTCTTTCAAGACATGAGGTCTTCGTGCCGACAGCGTCAACCTTCTATAACGTTTCTTTTAAGAGGGATGATATGATTTATGCAAACATTTAATTTCGCTTTGAGATGAATGAAGTAATCCTGAACTGAATTTCATTTCATTTAATCAATAACTTAATATGCTGCAGCAGTACAGAGGAGAAGAACAGACAGTTGAAAAGAATGGCTATTGAAAAAGTATAGAGGAAACTGCGCACCGGCAACAACTGATTCTTTTTGTTTTTTATGCTTGCTCTTAAAACATAATTTTTTTAGTTTTCTGCAATTCTAGTGGTGTTTTACCAGAAATGTGAAGTGGGTGCTCCTAGTGACAAAATGTTTAAAGATGTGCTGAAGAGTACTCTATGAGAACTTCTTAGGATGCGATGTCCCAACAAGAATAAGCGTTCTTCTTATTTTCATCTAATTTTTGACAAAAAAAAAGAGTTTTTGCAAAGGAAGTACAGGCCGTGATAATAATAATAATAAGGATCTAAAAGGAAAACTATGAACCAAATATAGAAAACATGAAAAAAAACATGACTAAACATTAAATTAACCTGCTTTAAAAACATAAGAATTCAGGAAAACTGAAAACCAATATAACAAAGATAAGAAAGTCCAACAGATAACATAGTAAGATGGAATTGTTCATGATGCTCTTTATACTATGTCCACTAATTTTTTTGCTTGTGCGTCATCAGACATAATGCATAGTTTTTTTCCGGACTATGGTAAAGTCAAGCCCAACCTGATGAGGCTAATTCCTGGGATATTTTGTATTTGAGATATACTGATTATAATTATAATAATAAGCATTTTCATTAATAATATATGCTTGCTAAATCTCCACATCTAAAAGTTTTAGTGGAGATCCTTCAAATCTGTTTCACTTTTTCTGTAGCGGTCATTAAGAGTTCATGACATTTGCCTTTCATGGGCTCTTTATTAGGTAATTGTGCTGTTGGTGCTGAAGAAGCACGACCCTTCATTCTTACAAGATTGTGAATTAGGTCTAAGCCTGACTGAGATAAAGTAAGCTTATTGTACTCACTCTGGTGAGAACCCTTGCATTGATGTACTTTGTGATCTTGTGTTCATAATTACACTTTAAGATTGTTCATTTGTCATTTAAGTAGGAGCCACACATAATGTAGATAGAAGGGCGAAACGATAACCTTTACTGCTATGGAGATAGCATTTTTTTTTTTTAGGTAAAACATTTAAAAGATAATTCATTACAGCTACATATTCTATGGGCCCCCCTGATTAAGTAAGTCATGACCTTAACAGGACCTGGTCTGGTATCTGGCACCAGCATGTTAACAACAAACACTATGTGGCTTAATGAGTCTGTGAGTCGAAGCAGCCAAATATACAATCCAGCCACTCAGTTTAAACTCAGCTTTAAGGTGCCTGTACATTACTGCAGTATTTAATTTAATTTATCCCCCAAAACCTATAAGGAAGGAAACCTGATTTTTTATATTATTATTTAGAAATTCCATTTTAAATGGTCGATGCTAAATGAGTATTTTTCACATCATGACAAATGCATCCAGAAGAACACCACGTTCAAAATGAGAAATATTGACAAATAATTGCTAAACAAGTAAAATCAGACTTTGACTGTGAAAAGAACAAAAACTAAACAGAAGAAATAATGAATGGGCAGCCATTACCAAAGTAACTGTGGTCACAGTTCTATGTTTTATTACTATTTAAGGTCTCAACTCTCACCTGTTAATTTTGGCATCCTTTTAAATTGTATATCAAGAATCATAATATTTTAATCATTTACTTACATCTAACTTCTGCCATTTTTTATCTACTAATTATAAAAGTTTGCTTACAACTTTGTCACATTTTGTCGCTATCTTATTTTCTATATATTACTGCCAAGGTTTGCTGCCAATTGCAATGCAAGACTGTTTAACAGTTTAGTTAAAATCCTATTGTTTTCAGTTTTAATCCGTGTCTTTTTTAAGTAATTCTCAGTTTTTTTTAGGTTAGAAACAACTACATAATTAATGTTTCTTTAAGCACCTTTTTGACAAATAGTTTCTGTAATAGGTTTGTCCAGTAAATATTAAAGTTTTTTGTAACAGATTTGATAAAAAAACTCTCCCTAATCTTACTGTATTTGGAGCACCACTAAATTAGTGTGACAAGGTTGTAATATTAGGACATCTGCAGGCAGCCAAAATGAAAACCACTAACACAACTGATTCTGATATTGTCTTTTCTTTTTTTCAGGTAAGTGTTTTCCATATCATTTAAGGTATTTTAACCTATTGTAACTCTTAATAATATTATTCTGCCTGTGTAGCTTTTTTATCTGTTTTTCATTGTGTCTATAGCATTACCAATCCTTGTGAAGAGTCACTCATTCGTAACTTTTGTTAAAAATACTTTTTTGGCTGGATTTATGTCCACTACGCCCCATTTATGTTGCTTTGAAAGCAATCCCAACACATTTAGATAACAACTAGTGTTTTCATGGTTACATTCCAATCATTGCAGGGTAACATAGAGAGGTAACTTTTTCTGCAATCTAATTTGAATTTAGGTCCCCTTATGATTTTTTAAGGTTTTTAGTTACTTTTTATCACATATTGTGATCTGATACTAGGGATTTTTTCATTTTCCATTGATGACTAAACCGTGACATGTTTGGATTTTTTCTCTAAGTTCTACAATTATAGACTACTTTAAGTACAATGGAAAAGCAGATGCATTTATGTTTTGGATTTCTTTGAATACATTACCAGGTTCTTCATTTGAAGTCTAAAGTATCAAAAGAGTTCTTATAATCTGACAATGATGTTCAACTTCAACAACAATAGGAAGCACAATTTTTTTTTGATGTTTCAAAAATTAAATCAGTTAAGATTTTCAAAATCATGTGTGTTTATCATGTGCATGTGTTGTGATACATTTGTGACTGAATATATGTATTTTAAATGTGAACAAATTTGTGTTTCTCACCAGAAATTGTATGTATACCGAAGTATTTTTTAATGGACTATGTTACCTTACTTTAAATATTGTAAAACTAATGTCAAATATGAATGCATTCAAATACGTTATATACAATGCTTCACCTTTTTTTTTCTGACATGAATTAATCTATATTAATGTCAGGATCCATGTTTTGGTTTGGTTCAGTTTGTTGTTGTTTTCATTTATATTTAGTTCTTCCTTGTTTAGATAGTTCTTATTTTATTATTATTATCTTTACTATTCATTTATATTTTCTATATGGTTATGTTCTCTAGTTTTTTCCTTCACTCCCCTGTTCTCTATTTCCTCCTGTGTGTGTGTGTGTTCCCTCATCTGTGCGTGTTTCTCCACTCATCATCATTCACATCTGTTATTAATCATCCAATCCTCTTCTCCCCCTATGCAACCCCGGTTCCCCTGTATTTAAGCTGCTTTCATTCTTTCACTCACCGCTGGATTGTCTGTTGTCCTCCCTGATGTCTTCGCTCCAGAGTTTCCTCCCCCACGTCTGCTGTAAGCATTCTCTTTTGCGCACTGAGTTCTCTGTTCTTGGCTCTTCATTTCTGTCCTCTCTCCGTGTTCTTCATTTTGGTTATCTCCCCTGGTCCCATCTTGTGTTTCTCTGTTGGTTACTTTCTGCGTCTCACTTCCTGCAGTCCCCGATTTCCCGTGCCTCTTCCCCCTCGTGATTGTTATTGTTCTCATTGTGTCAGTTTATTTCCTTCCTTCCCGTGTTCCTTAGTTGTGTTTGTTTATTTGATTAGTAGTGTTTATTTAGGTTTGTAGTTCCCGCGTCTCGTTTCAGTTCTCCGCTTTGTTTACATTTTAGTAGTCCCGCCTCCGCTCCCTGTTTGTTTACGTTCCGCGTTGTTCCGTTTCCACTTTGCTCTAATTCCTGTTTATGTTCCGTTTCATGTTTATGTTCAATATTCTTCCCCAACAATAAATTATTTATTCGCTCAATTCAACCTCTGCTCGAGTCATTTAAACGTTACATGACAATTAATAGATATAGATCAGGGAGACTTTGCTAAGCTTCACATAAACTCCACCAATAAGTCACTTTAGCTATAGTAAATTTATCACGTCTGGGATTTGCTTTTTCTAAAATCATCCTTTAACTCACAAGATGTAATCATTTTACTTAATCAGATACTGCAACATTCCAAGTTTGACATAATCATAAAACCCATGTTCAGTTTCATTTGAGAGAAACTTTTACAAGCATTTAGATAAACAAACTGGAGAAAAACGACCTTGCCAGGCCTTAATTTCTTCATACCTCAAAATAATGCAAATACCGGCACAGATGACTGTCATAAATAAAAGTATGGTTCTTTCAGGCAATATAAGGTTGATATCCAATGCATGAGTGTGTTGCTGCATGTTTAGTGGAGTTAGCTCCTGCAAGAGGGACAATAAGAGCTCTGCAAATATAAGAAACAGAAACATAAAGAAGTACTAGCCAAGTTCACCACCTTTCACTATCTAATAATTATGTGTAGGTCAATGGTTTTTTGATGTTTTCACTCATTCAACCCGATAAGATGCAAAGTATGGACAGAAAAAGGTTCATTAATAAGTGCCTTGAGTCAAAACCAATCTGGAAATCCTGTGCAAGATGCATTGGTCATGACTGTGCCAACTTTAATCCCATAATTCCATTTTATCATCCTTCGCTTCCAGCAACTGGTTTTTATGAGCTAGCCATAATAAAATAGGTTACTTTGCCGTTCGGTAATAGAGATAGTTGGCTGCACCCAGGGCTGACACCTACAGTGTGCGTTTGAGCGAGAGAGTAAAAGAGAGAAGGAAAAGGGGAAAGTTAGTCCGATGATAACAGCTCATTTATGATAATGTATCATAATCTTTTTTCACTTTCTTCATCTGAATAAATTATCATTTGAGACTTGCAAATCCCACAAAATAATACATACTTTTTGCACATAAGTAGTTTTTGACTTAGCATAAACTTAGATTTTTTTTTTTAAGTTAAAATATTTCTTTTCATTTCTATCAAGTTTAATTAATTAATAATGGATAACCTCTAACTCTGACATTTTAAATAATACATTTTTTAGCTGACTATCTTTTAAGCAACAGATTAAGTGTTCAGGGTTGCTGAAATTGCTAAAGTCTATCAGGATATATTTTATCTGTCAGCAGATATCCAGCTAAGTTCTCCAAATAAAACAGTGGAGTGTGAATAACCGCACAAAAGATGTGTTGCAATAATAATGAAACAAAATATTTTTATTATGGGTAGCATGTATTATAAAAAGAAAACCTGGCCAATAACTCTTCCTTGAGGAATTTGTGGCATACAGGAACAGCCATTGCTCCATTTAAAACACTGAGACACTTAATAAACATTAAATTAAGTTTAAAACTAGACACACATTCCTTTGATAGCATACAGCACATATATTATAACTGTAAAGGGAGTCAGCACAGAAACTCCTTACATATGGAAATTAATTCTCTAGTTCCAAATGGATTCAGTGAGCAGCATGTGAATAAGGAGCAATTAAATGTATTAAACATAACATCATCTTGTACCCTCTAGACCTCAAAAAAGGTAGAAGAAGGGAGACATCTTGATTATTCCTTTGCAAAAGTGCAGTGACAGACATATTTACTTGAAGTCTGAAAATTGTTGTTTAAAAATGTGTTGTTTTTTTTAAAAGTCATAAGCCATCAACAGACTAAGTAAAAAAAGAAAGAATTTAACCATTTTAACATATGATTCTACCCTCTGTCATTGTAGTTTGTCTGATGGCTTTAATGCGTGCCTTGTCTCCTATAGTTTCTTTCCATTATGCACTAAAATCAACAGATATATGGTGTCACTAAAAAAGAAGCATGAATAACAAAATTGCTTTTGGCAGAACCACAAGTAACTCTGAATAATGTCACAAAGAACAGACCATGGTCTTCATTAAAGTAGCTCATCTACCTTGCTGTAGTAACCACAGTAATCACTTACCTGAAGAGTCAAACAGGTTTGACTAACAGCACTGTCAGTATAATATTATATCTATAAACTTCCCCTTCTTCCCCTAGTCCCACCCTCTAGCTCAATCCTTATCTTCTTTCCTTCTTTTCTAATGCTTTACTGTAAAGAAACTGTGTGTTATGGTCTCTGAACTCATCTCCAGATGTCAAGGGGCAGAAGGGCTGCAGATGGTGTTCATTTCCCACTGACAGTGACGAGGAAAGCAAGAGTGAAAGAAACAGGAAGGTAAAAATCGAGAGAAGGAAAGAAGAAAGATAACATAAGGAAGAGAGCAAAAAAGAGAGGAAAAATACTTGTCATGTCATAATATGTTTGCTAGAGGGAAAAACCTGTCAGACAATGTGGCATTTATATATTTATTTTATTTTTTGATTTTTGTACCCAACTCGGCGTCCTCGTTACTGAAACTGTCACAGCTGTGTTGTGCATGAAAACTCATTATTTTCTCATTAACTTGTCACCAAATTCGATCATATCACTCCTGGATCACAACCTAGTCTAAAATATTGACGTTGTTTGAGTAACAAAGGTGGCTCTTTTAGGTTTTTCTAAGGTTTCATTAATACTAACTTACAGGTTTTCCTTTTATATCAACTGTTTATGTGTGCATCTTATTCAGTGACAAATAAGCTGTTGGATATATGTTTATGCCCTTCAGCAAAACACATACTACAAACTTACTTGCCAATTTTAACCTCCTGCCTCGTGGTCAAGAAAAGTCTAGATCAGTCTGCTCTAAACTAAGTTGGCAGCGTGAGCTGAAACCAAAATATGACAGCAATAAAGGACCAGAAATAAAGACTAATTCTCTTTGCATTCAAACTAGAAACAGAAAAAAACATCAACTTGCCTATGAATACAATACTGAGGCTGCATGCTTTCGCTTTTTGAGTAGTGGCAGGACTTGTAAGCATTGGCTAGTTGGAGTGCAGTGTGTCCAGTTGTGGTTGCTGATCTGGCATCTGCTACTAACTTTCCTGATGCCACATGCCTGCAATTTAACCTGGTTCTGCCAGGATCCTCCAAACCCGGGACTGACTCAGCTGACCAACAGTTCAATGAACTGCCACTACCTAACCTGGAGGTTTTTGTGCATGGCCAAAACACCGGGGGAACTGTTTAGCTCTTTCAAGCAAAATGAGGAACCTGCTGGGACCTTGCAAACACTAGAAACATGCCGGCTAATTTTATGTGCTGCTTCATTCTTATTCTGATTTAAACTGTTCTAGCCAAGCATAAATATACAATAATGAGGTGTTTTCCTTTACACGTATTATACACATTTTTTAATATACTGACATCCATGTTTGAGTAAATCTGAAAGGAATCTGCAACAGCTGTGTGGGAAACATGTAGCCTCTATATGTGGTGATTTCAAACTATGGGCCAAGATATGAAGTCACATAAGGAAATACAATATGTCCCTAATCTGACTGCATAACTTGTTAGTTGTTTTTTAAACCTGTTTAAAAAACAACAGACTTGTTTAACTTGTTTTTAAACGATAAAGTCGAGAAGGCTTTCTTCATTGAAATCCTGACGAAAATATCACAATCTTCAAACACTACAAGGTGAATTAATCATGTTAAAACTGTTAAAACAATTTGTATATAGCTCTAAATAGTCAGAAAAAGGTGAAATTGGCTGACAATCTGTGGAAAAATGGTCAACTTTTACAAAATTGGTCTGTTTTGAAAGAGATATGTCTTTTATGTCATGAAGCCCAGAAAAATATAACAATACTTCATTAATAAGTAAATTCCTGCACAGAAAATTCTTTGATGTTGATGTTGGCGCCTGCAGAGTAGAAAGAGGAGGAGGGACCGAGGAATGCTGGATTGGACAGAATGAGGCACAACTAAAGAAAATGAGTTTAAGGATGAATTGAAGGTTAATTATGAGTCTTCCAGCCCTAAGGGAACTTTTCAGTGGCTGCAGACACACATGCAAGTGTGCACAGAGACCATAACTGTATGGTAAAACCCAAATAAAATTATGAAATCCCTTTCAGAATTTTCAGAATTCAAGAAGTGGTTTTCAGAACAAGTGAATGTATTGCAGAATACTAAATGAGTGTTTCTGTTTTACAGGAGAACACACTTGTATATTTTGAATCAAAAAGTAAAGCTGCAGATTCTATGACATAAGGAGTGATACCTACTTTAAAGTGGTTTGCTCAGAGTTAGAAACACTGACAAGACCGAGATTCTTCGTTATCATTCTATACTGACACATTTGGCTTTTTGATAAAAAGATAATGCAGTGGTCACTTTAAAAGCCATTAAGTAACATCCGATAGGTTCATATTTAGGAAAATGTGCTGCTATTAGCAAGCTAATGTATAATTTGGGCATCCAGGTCACTGACACAAATGCAATCAATTGACTTAAGAAAATTTAGCCAGGCGCTAACAAACTGATTTGAAGCCAAGGGGACATTACAAAAGGGCTCCCACGGTTGAATGACCTCTGATCATCATCGACTCTGCTTATGTTTGCCATATTTCCACAGCTGGGGAAAAAAAACACATTTCAAAGCTAGTTAAGTGGGTGCAGTGGAAACATGAATACAATGTCTGTATCTGTTGTTTTAGTATGGAAATGCACAATAAACCTAGACCATCTGGAGTAAGGACAATATTTTTCCTAATTTATTGTATGGTGTAAGGTGATTAGTGCCACACTTAAACAGCCCACATACACACAGATACACAAGAGCCATACCCACAGCGGTCCTTCACAGTGTAGAGTTTATGAGCGACTCTGCTAGCAAAATTGGCTACAAACAGACCTAGAGAGTAAATACTGGAACTGCTGAGGTGTAAAAATTGCAATTCAGCCTGTATAAAACCTTGCCCTCCAAACCAGTACTGCTCACTAGAGGCACATTTGGTGGAACAAGGTGTAGATAAATGTGTCATGTTGACTTAGCTAAATTTATACATTTGGAGATTTATTTTTTCTTACTTGGGAAAAAAAAGAAATACAAAGAATACAAACACGAAAACAAGGAGGACTGTTAAAGTCATGGTTTTTAGGAAAACTCCTTGTGGTTACATAAGATTCCACAACAAGAAAGTGAACAATGATTGTGCCATGTTTGCAACATGCTTACACTGCTGTCACACCCCTTTAACTTTTCATGATTTTGTCTAATTAAAACAGGAAATTTCAATGAAATGTATTGGACATTTCCATGCTAAACAACATAATCGCAACAGCAAACGTGTGCTAAAGTAAGATGAGACAAAAGTTAGCTTTCTGGTCTCAATTACACATTTAGTTTTAGAACCAACACTACATATCATCCTAATCACACTGTCCACACATTGGAACATGATGGTGTGGCAATGGTTGCAATTTTGAAGGAGAGTAGAGGGCAGTCCTGAAAGAAAACTTGTCTCGAAGAAAACTTGTCAGAAGCTTAAATAGCCTTGAGTCAAAAACCCTAACATATGCAAACAAAGCAAATAATGAAAGGTGTCTGCTGTAAGACTCAAAAACTGACTTCACAACTCTCTATCCAGATGGACAGCAGTTAAGCCATATTGTTAAAACAAATGACCAAGAATGAAGCTGGTTGATGTATACAACTAAAAACGATTGAATAAATTTACTTTAACATATAGGGTCCTTTATGTTTCCTTGTATATCAGTGTTTTGTTTCCCTCTGTTTTGGTTTGTCACATGAATTTTTATTGAACGTTTTGACTGTAATAAGATGCAAAAAATGCATTCAAGTTTTAGAGGTGTATTCATTTTTTGTAAAGCTATTTCACTATATCTATATTCTTCCTTCATAAGATGATAATTTGGTTCCAGGCAGTGTGTTGGTAGTCCACAAACAAAGAGAAGGACAACCGGAAAAAAAAGTAAAAAATTGATTGAATGTTGAATGATGTATGATCAGAGTTTAATGTAGTGCCTTGAGACAACTTCTGGTCTGTGTCAGCTCTAACAGGGTGACAAGCTGTTTCCAATCTAGAAGTCTGGTAACCAGAGATAAGAAGTAATCATGTGATATGATGCTGACAACCCATTAGGAAGGTAGGTGAATTTGGAAGCTATCAAATCAAATGATTAAATTATAGCAGAAGGACAATGAAAGATTTGGTAAGACAAAAAAATGTGCTTGAGAGCTAAAACAATGAAGTCCTCATAAGATGAAAAGTAAGGTCAGTGTAATTCTTTGGAGGGATTATTCCTATCCTCCTCAGGGTTTTGGTCATTAACACACACTTCAGGGTATCACGGCACGGAAGAAATAGGACTACCGTCTGTTTATAACACATTCACATACAGGATTTATTCTGACCCTGTCATAGTCACATCACATCGCAAGAGTTTGTTCATGACTTCTGGCAGGATTCAGACTGACTCTTTGTGTCTCTGTGACTCTGTACATATGCAATCTGATTCTAAAGGAATTAAACATATTCTCTTTGCTTTCATGAATGGTAAAGGATTGAATAATTTACATGCTTCTTAAACAGAGTAAGAGGGATGGAAACAGATTTGTTTTTTAAAGCATAACGTTTCACTGAGATGTAGAGATTTAGAATAAAATCAAATGAAAACAATTTCATGTTTGAATTGACTACTCTAAATGTAAACACAGTTTTTCATGACAGGACAGATGGATTTTCAAGATTTTTTAAACAAAACCATCTCTTGGGTTTGCAGTGCGTGGTCAGAAAACAGAATAGAAAAAATCCAGAGAGCAACAATTGTGTGGATAAAAATATCTTGTGGATGTCAGCTTTAACAAGAAAACGGGCAAATCCATTGGAAATGACAGAAAGACATCAGCTCAAATCAAAGGATGGAGGATACTAAAATCCAAAGGCCAAAAATTAAATAAAGTAAACTACGCCGGAGATCCTGTCAGCTTAGAACAGGAAACTGAAGCGTAAGAGTTACATTGGATAAAAGAGAAAGGCATTTGATCCATCCTGCTTTGTTTTAGTGGTTCATGCTGTTAGCTGTGATTTATAGACTTGGGAGATATTTTCCTGGGTAGAATTAGGTAAGATGCAACCAACTATTAGCAAGGTTAGCACCAACAGATACCGTGTATTACTATGTGCATAATAAATGGCATTGATTTTAGTGATGCGGCAAACTTGGACGCATCTGTTCATAAATGACTATTCACAGATACAGACTTCTGTAGTTAAACTGTGATGAAGAATGGTTTACAAAGCATACAGCATAACTGTAAAAAAAACAAAATAATCAACACAAAGGTTTAGACCAGGGGTCTCAAACCCTAGTCCTCAATAGTTACTGTCCTGCAACCCTAGCTAAACATAAATGAATCAAATGAATGGCTCGTTACCACGATTTTGCAAAAATTTGTGTCCAATTGAATCAATTAGCGTAGATGTGTTGGAGCAGAGTTGCATCTAAACAGGACAGGACATTTAGCTTTAGAGGACTAAGTTTGGAGGCCCCTGATTTAGACATTACTTCACACTCTTGTAAATGTTCTTATATGGGGTGGTTTTGATTGTTCATTTGAAAAAAACGTTTCAAAGGTCAGTCGTTGTAGGAAGAAGTGATAAACTGGACAATGTTATACTAAATGGTCTCAAATTACTAACACCTTGCTGAGTCACACCAGCTCTTATTTGTAAAACATAATTATATCCAGGGATAATAAAATGCACATAAAATAAATTGTGGTTTTTATTAGACCAATGCCTACGCCTAATTCTCCCCCTACATTTTCAAAGTAAGTAATTTAAGTGAAACACGTCAATAATTCTCATAGATCCTTTTCCACTGTCCTATTTAGGACAGTAAATTCCTGTTCTTGTAACTCGATCAAACTGGAAACATGATAAGTGTGATACATACTGCATAGTATCATAAGAGGAGTCTACACTTCATCTATCAATATAGTAAATATAATAAAGGAAAGCTTTGTATCACTTAGCAGGATTTAATGTGCTTTCCGGTCACCTGTCCGTCAGCCACCAACATCTCCTGAGGCCTTTTTTTTTTCTCTTTTGTCCAAGTCAAAAAACATACAGAAAGAAAAAAATGTTTTATTTTTTTTTCCAGCAATTGCTGGCTTTAAAGAAATCAGTTCTTGGATCTGTTATACACAAAACAGCAGAGTGCAGAATGTCACCCGGTCTTTTCCTGGTATTAGCAAAGCTGACACGGTCTGTTTGCTCTGGGCTGCCAGGTTTGTCTGAAAATCTCTTTCTTCGTGTCTGGTTTATTGTTCCTGGTCCACAGACAGACTTGGTGAATGCATTCATGTTAACATTTTTTACCATTTTTTTTTTTTTGTAATAAAGTTAGCAGTTGTAAGAACAAAATTTGGATTCGCACATTTACATGTGTATCCAGTTATTTCAAGTATTTTAACAAAGAAAGACAAGGTCTAAAAAGACAAAGAAAAATGGAAATAATCAGCAAAAACAAGCAGGATATACTTATACACACAAATACAACATGGACTTACTATAATAAACTCTAACCATGTCTACAGGGGGTTTCTGGTTGGTAGTTCAAATAGAAAAACCACAAACAGGAAATTCTGTGAGATTTCCCACAGATTTCTCTTTTAATGTGGTAAAGAGGTGGTTGCTTTTGGCCACAAAGTTGTAAATAGAGAAATGGGCTGTTTTACTGGGGACAAACAGGATCTACATCAGACTTGTGTACATCTACTATACACCCTACAGACAGAAGATAAAACTGTTGTTGATATGTCACACCTACAATACCATAAGATCAAATCACAGTTGGTTTAACTGATAAAAAATATTCCTGTCATTTAGTTTCTGTTTGAACTTTAGTAAGCTTGAACTTTTCTTTCTGATTCTTAAAACAAAGGCCTTTTTGTGTGTTTAAAACAGACAGTCCATTTTACAAACACACTAAAAATGAGCAGTTAAGTTTTGTGTAATTTAAAATCACTTAAATAAACCGCTTCATATTAGATTGGCCTCATGGTTTTACTGTACTGTTTCATTTTTTAACATATTTTATCCACCAACTTAAGAAATAATACAGCTTGATCGGAAGCCCTTAGATATTGCAGTTCTATCCGCTGGATACCCACTTAGAGTAATTTTTATCATGCAGAGCAAAACATTGAATCTTTCTCTTTTGGAGGGACTGATTGAGCCTACAGTCAGTGGTTGATTGGGCGGAAAAACAAAACAGGATATGATTTCTTGAAAACCATCGTGATTTAACACTTTTGACTGGAAATCAAATGTTTGTTGCTGATAAACATAACATAACTGTCTAAATATAAATTACATGGTATAACAACTTAGCTTAGTAGCAAACAAGATCATAGTTTATAGGTTAAATCCAAATTCACTGGAACTGTGCTTGAATTTCAGAGGATGTGCTCACTTTTAAGGTTAATGGAAAGGCTATCACTTGTAGCAATGGGTGTCAAGTTTCAAGTATAAAATCTTAACTTTAGTTTGATTTCAGCACGGTTTTTCCAACTTATAATTTAGACTTCAGAAAACATGGAAGGCCGTAAATCATTCTGATTTTAATCAAATCAATTAAGACTCAAACAGCTGGTACGGCTGAGAACTGTTTTATTTTTCCAAAAATTTCCACTGCCAGTCTCTTCAGCAAAGTAATGAAGCAACGGTCATTTTTAATCTGTCCAGATATCATTCAAAAAAATTGCATTAAACTCTGGGCATCTAACACACATAATACACAGATTTAGACTAAATGTTTTTGTCATGTTGTAGAGTTTGAATATATGACTCTAATGCACATGCATTAATGCAAATGCTGCGTTTATTGCATAGTTTGAATGATGAATGGATGTTTTAGTGAAGCTGGATATACAGCAGTCTAAGGAACCTTTCAGAGGAGAGTAGAGATGTATAAATTTCAGTTGCATTTTAGCCTGAAATTTGTTTGGTCCTTATATGTTTGCTATCAACTCAGAAGTATTGTTTATCTCTGTGTGAGACAAGTAAGTGCTTTTGAGTAAATGCATTAGTGGTTCAGACTGCTGCTGAAAATCAATTGACTGAACTCTTGTGGGTGTTGCTGTAGAGGCACTTGAGTTGTAACAGGCGGAGTGATGAGGACGGAACAAGTAGTGCAGGACCAGTAGTTAGCTCAAGGATTGAAAGATCAGATGTCCAGATGAGTGTTGTGGTGATAGTCCGACCGTGGAAGTGGCTTGAAGGTCATAGGTTTGTTCCGATATGATGGCAAATGGGAGTTTCCTGTGTATAAGGAAACAAAACATAAATATGAATTGTAAGGACTTAATTGCTACAGCTAAGACAAGGCATTTCTTAATTTTAACAAGTATAAAAATATATAATAAACTAACAGAATCTGTGATCTGTCTTCCTTTATGTTTGTGTGTCTTTGTCATTACACACCAGGTCTTCAGTCAGTTTTTAAGAACTGCATTAAGCTTTTTTTTCAATTCATTTTGATTTAGTTCCTGTATTATTGTGTCATTCTTATGATACGAGCTCAGAAGTATAACTGAAACAAGAAAATTCCGGAAGAAATTTTGATGGTGCCTACCAGTTGTGCGTGTCCCCGGGTTCCCGATTACTGCATTAAAAAGGTTAGAAAACTTATTTTAGCTAAAGTTAGCTTAAATTCTAATTTAAACCATGTAGCTAATATTAGCATGCAGGTTATCATTAACTAAATTAGCTAAAATGCTAATGTTAGCTTAAACGCTAAAATCACTATGAGGGGCATATTTACATGATAAGTGACACCTAATGTCTGCATTTAGTATGTAAAGTTTAGCTTATACATCAAAATTAGCTAAAATGCTAACGTAAGCTAAAATGTTAGCTACATTATCATGTAGGTTGTCATCAGGATGTTAACTTATCCTAATATAGTTGATGTATTACGCACATGGTAGTGCATAAGCAATTATTAGCTAAAATGCTAATATTAGCTTAAATGCTAATATTAGCTATCAAG
>JAVLVB010001001.1:967269-994475 GCA_032876305.1 Orestias chungarensis
CAAGCTAGTGTTAGCATGTAGGTTCTCATCAAGATGTTCACTTATCCTAATATAGTGGATTAATCACACGCACGGTACTATATAAACAAATTTTAGCTAAATTTTAGCTGTTGGGTCTTAATTACATGTTGACTGACTCCTAATGTCAGCACTCAGTATATAAAGTTTAGCTCATACATCAAAACTAGCTTAAATGCTAATGTTAGCTATAATGCTAACTTTAGCATGTTGGTTGACATCAGCCTCTTAACTTATCCTAATATAGTTGATATATTATGAACATGGTACTATATAAACAAATTTTAGCTAAAATGCTAACATTAGCTTAAATGCTGTAATTACTGTGTGGGGTCTTAATTGCATGTTGTCTGACATCTAATGTCAGCACTCATTATGTAAAGATTAGCTTATACATCAAAATCTGCTTAAATGTTAGCATGTCCATATACGATAAAGTGCTTCATCTAGTATGCACATGGTAGTGTACATTCAAATTTTAGCTACAATGCTAACATTAGCTTAAATGCTAATTTTAGGTATGAAGCTAACGTTGCATGTAGGTTGTCAGCATGTTCACTTACACAAACATACTTGATCTAGTATGCACAGGTTAGTGTTCAAGGTAGCAGTATCTAAAATGCTAATATTAGCTTAAATGCTATCATTACTACATGGATTCGTACTAGCATGATAATATTATGGCAGTATCATACTGTATGAGCTTATAAAAAAGTCCCCCAAATAATGCCTCATAAAGCATGTAATTCAACCTTTCTGGCTCCTTCTGTGATATCACCTTACCCATTGTGATATTTATTGCTTGGCCTGTTTTTGGTCTCTATTTCATACCCCATATTCCTTGGATTCATGCAATCCTCATTACAAGTGTTCTTTGTTTTTTAGTATTATAGAAGAATCAGCTCTGCAAATTGTTTTAGTTCTTGGATCCTATACACAACTCCACAATGATACTAATCTACTATAGGTGCTACAGTGAAATAAATTACCCACAACATTAAAGAGATAAATAGGACCTGACAAAGCACAAGATGCGAGCCCTTAGGAACACTGAACAGAACAAAAATAAAGATTTTAAGAAAAATGGGTAACTCTGATTACAGACAGAAGGGGTTGATGATTCATTAAAATCAGCAATTAGGTAACAAAATCCTGGGGGTAGCAGACTGCGTTTGAAATCAGAATAAACTGATAAAAGAAAATACATAACAATATAGTCAAAGAAGAATGAAAAAAGACAGCTCGGGTAGTATTATGGTCTCTTTTGCTTCTTAAGGACCTAAATGATTTGCTACAACACTTATAAAATTATTTTCTCTGAATTTTATCGAGAAATTGTTTTGCATTTTGTTTAAGTTGCAAAGGACAGCCCCAAGCCAACCTCTGAAAGCCTTAGAATAATTTAGATTAGTTTCAGGCGTAATAACAAGTCTTTAAACAAGTTGTTTATCCTAGAAAACCTTTTAAAGGGGTTGACTTGTGCTTTAGCATCGGGTCAAAAATCATCCACGTGACATGCTGCTTGTCAGATTTGGGAGGGGACAATAAACTTTCTAAAATATGTCCCAATACCAAACTAAAGACACAGTCTTTATTGTAAGTGATGGGAAATTAAAATTGTTTGCTTCAATGATTCTTTTGTAGAACACCAAAGGAGTTGATTTTTTTAGATGGTGGGTTGTGGTGAAGCTCCAAGGCTAGAGATAGAGGCCTGTGGAGGAGAGACAGAAAGAATGAAAAATAAACGAAGAACGCAGAAACGAGGGTGGACCTCTCCTACTTAATAGCCCCAGTGATTAGCCGCAATGAGCACCAGCTCTAATTTGCCTGCCACCCTGTGGAAGGTAGGTGGAAAACATAGGCACCCAAACAGTGGCAACACCACTCTCCTGCACACATTACTCGACAAACTGAACAGATTTCTTGTAAATTTAACTTAGTTAAACCTAGTCTTTTCCATCATAACATGACCCCAGAAGGAAGAGCTCATGTAGTATGTTGCTGATGCTAATGGGGATGTATATATAAAGTTTCACATGCAGCCAGGTTACCTGGATAACTGTTTCCTGTTATGGACGGTGTTTTTGGTTTTCGTTATTATTAGTTATGTGCTTATTGTTGTTACTCTAATGTGTTCTTCCCAACGGGTACCCAACCTATTATTACTCACAGCTGCATCCGTTTTATTAATCAGTCTCTTTCCTTTGTTCCATACTCCCAGTACTTACTGTAAGCCTGCTACATTCGTTCACAAACTGCTGATTCTCTGTGATGTTACCTCAAGTCTCCTGTCCATGTCTCTGTTGTCCGCTTCGCTCCTTCATCTTTGTCCACCAGGTCAACCCTCAGCTTAGTTCTCCCCTTGTTTCCTCCACCTGCTGGTTTATGTCTGCTGTATCTCTCCTCCTCATCATCATCCGATTCCTGTGTTCCATGGTTTAGTGTGAAATTCTTACCTTCACCCATCTCTGCATTTGGGTCCATTCTTATCGTTTCCGTGATAATTTCCTAAATAAAGCAAAACATTTTTTGTGGATTTCTGTACTAACTTGTATTATCTTTCACTAAAATAATTATTTTTTGATAATCCTATACATATAAAAAGCAAGAACAGAAGAAATCACCGGTATACTGTATTTTCAAAAGGCCAATTTATATTTTTTTTAGGATTAGATTTATAGTGTTATCGACCACCTTCTGCTGTCTGTGATGCAATTCCTAATTTGTATAAATATTTAGCTGACCTAAATAATAATCAATTCGTTTTGCTATGAGATCTAAATTTAGACTGGTGGACAGCCTCTTCAGACAGTCTAAAAACTATCTGTGATTCTTTAAACAAATAACAAATGCCCTCTTAAATATTCACTACTTGACTTAATTATGACAAATGCTCTGCATAAATATACAGGAATAGTAGTTTTTGCAAATGATCTTAGTGATCACTGTGCTGTAGGTACAGTTAGAAATCTCAAATTACCAAAACCTTAACCACGTATATTGATCAAATGACATTTAAAAAACATAAATGAGCAAGCTTTTGTTCATGACTTGTTACATTTTAACTGGAATAGGGTCTCTCTTTTTGATAATGTAGACCTTGCCTGGCAGTATTTTCATGAAGAGTTTTTAAGACTAATAAATAAACATGCTCCTACACGTAAAATTAGCGTGAAGGGCCCAAATAATCCATGGTTTTCTCCAGCTAATGGGGCTTTGCTTAAACAAAGAGATGCAGCTTGGGCTAGGGCAAGAAAAAACAACACTGAGGAGAGATGGCTTTTTTTAGGAAATTGAGGAATAAATGTACTGCATTAATTAAGAAAGCAAAGTCTACGTCCTCGACGAAATGACAAAAAATGTAAATGATCCAAAGAAATTTTGGAAAACAGTTAAATCAGCAACTGAGCAGGCGCCACTGAGCGACCTTCCGAATTTTATTTGGAAAAAAAGTCAAATGGTGTCTGATAAATTAGCAGTTTTAAATTATGTTAATGAGCATTTTATTTTTGTAGGCTCTCTATTTGAAGATTTACATTCATTCGACCAGAATGTAAATACTGATGAACTGTTTTTGAACAATGATTGTAACTCAAACATTTTTTAACTTTTCCCTTATTTGTACAGATGAGGTTCTCAGAGAACTGAAAAAACATAGACATCAGAAAATCGGCAGGGCCTGATAACCTGTATCCTTTTTTTCTAAAGTTGGCTGCAGACTTTATAGCTGAGCCATTGTCTCATATTTTAATCTAAATCTAATCTCTAACAAAATCCCTAGTGTCTGGAAATCAGCATTTGTTTTGCCTCTATTTAAGGGTGGGGAATCGTCACAAGTAAACAATTACAGACCGATCTCTAAAATATGTATCCTAACAAAAAAAATTGAAATATTAGTTGCAGATCAATTAAAGGATTTTTTAGATTCAAATTGTGTTTTACAAAATGTACAATCCGGTTTTATAAAAAAACATAGCACTGTTACTGCCACTTTAAAGGTTTTTAATGATCTTACCCAGGCTCTTGATAACAAAAAACATTGTGTTGCTTTGTTTATGATCTATCAAAGGCAGTTGACACCGTAAACCGCACGCTTTTAATTGAAATTCTGCACAAGATTGGGCTCTCACATAAAGCTACCATGTGGATAGCTGATTGCTTGTCAAACAGAACCAAAAGAGTTCAATTTGCTGGATTCACTTCTTCTATTCTCACTATTTTAAACTGCGTGTCTCAAGGCTCAGTCCTTGGTACACTTTTATTCTTTATTTATATAAAAAACCTGTGTGTCAACTTGTCAAATGTTTTTTATAATTTTTATGCAAATGATTTAATAATGTACTGCTACTCTTCATCGCTATCAACGGCAATACAGCATTTGCAATCTGCTTTCAATGTAGTCCAAACACGGTTACAAGCTTTAAAGTTGGTTTTGAATGTGGACAAGACAAAAGCAATGGTCTTTTCGCACTCTAGAAAGCTAACAGAGACCCCTCTATTGCTTACCACTGCTGTAGGTACTAAAATTGAGTTTGTAAGTAATTATAAATATCTTGGTTTTATTCTAGATAAAGAACTTTCTTTTAAAAACCACATAGCAAATCTATTACGAACATTGAAAATAAAGATTGGGCTTTATTATCGAAATGGATCTTGTTTCTCACTCAAAGCCAGAAGTAAATTGGTAGCAGCGACATTCCTGCCACTTTTGGATTATGGAGATGTTTTATATATGAATGCTTCAACTAAATGTCTTCAATCATTGAACACTGTCTATCATTGTGCATTAAGATTCATAACTGGTAGTAGACGTCTTACTCATCATTGTGATTTGTATGCAAAAGCTGAATGGCCTCCTTTAAGTGTACGGAGAATAATCATTTCATGATCCTGATATACAAATCTCTACACGGCCTAACCCCAGCATATTTAAACTCTCTCTTACATATATCTTTAAATTCTTATTTTTTACGCTCTAACAACATTATTCCTCTGCATGTTCCACGTGTTCGAACTGAAAAAAGAAAGAAAGCTTTCAGTGTGTTGGCTCCTACAGCGTGGAATCAACACCAATCGGAACTCAAGATGTCGGAAATGATTTCATTGGTCTTATTTCGAGCAGGATAGGCAACAAGATTTTATGAAACAATGTAACTGTTTTTAAATTGTTTTTATTATTTTACACTTGTGCATATGTATTAATTGTATTTATTGATTTTATTTTGTAACCAGGTTCCTTTGTATTGCAGACTTCTGTCATGGACCCTCTTGAAAATGAGATCCAGACTCCAAAGGGGTTTTACCTGTTTAAATAAAGTAAGTAATAATAAAAAAAGACAAATAATATCTTAGAGTTATTGATCGGTATTTGTCATTGCTCCTAGCCAATCTACAAATGGTAACTTTAGAGATTTGGACCAACATGGAATAAATGATCCAAAAAGAACATTTGAAACCAAACAAAATTGAGCAACTGGAAGGTTTAGCTTGGTATTTATGAGATCATCAAGAACTGCATTCACTGAATCACAGCCTCCTGCAATTCTGATAAAGAGCACACTTTCCTTCAATCTGTTCTCAAAGAGTGACCTTTGAGAAAGCAACAGAAAACTCCCTCGAGCAAGAGCATGTTCAGAACTCAGCAAAGCCCTTGCTAAATGTCTGCTGATGAACAAGCATCGGCTCTGTAATCCCCAGGATTACTTCTATCACAGTCAGGGAGTATTACCTTTAAACTACTGGTGCTGAATTTTGTGTTCTGAATTTAAATTGATTTAGATCATTCAGAACAACATGAAACCCTATCAATACCAGCAGTTAAGACATATCAATTTACTTAAAAGGCTAATTAAAAAAAACTGTATCTTCTGAACTGCTATACACGTGAAACTTTTATTTAATACATGAATGGTGAAGACTTCCATCTGTAAAGTAATATTAAAGTGCTTTCCACCTGTTGTCTGAGTGAAAACGGATGGAACATCAATCATCCTGCCATATGGGTTTTAAACCTTGGTACTGCTGAAAATGTAAGAGTCTTTCTCTGTCTCTCTACCTCTTTTTCTTTTTCACTAAATCCCTGCTGCTATGGCAACCGCCTGGGAGAGAGTCTGTAAAACTCTGGACTATGTTTGGAGTTATGTAACTCACCCAGGCTAAACACTGCCCCAGCTTTAATTTTGCACAGTGAAAGATTCAGAACCAAAGCAGACACACAGATCAGATTATCTTTTTTGGGGGAGTTTTCATACTAAAGGAAATCCCCATGGTCGTCTAAATATGAGGCTTAGCTGACTGAAGAAAGATACCATCAGTGTCACTAAAGGTTCAGGGAGGGCATGTGGTATGAAGTGGCGAATTGCGGAAGGTAAAATAAGTGTCAAACTTATCAGGGTTTTTGCAGTAAATGTATATCAGCCGGGCTAACACAGATATTTATTTGTTAATGAACCAATATAATTAAAATAAATACTCAAAAAAAGCTCTGTATATTATATGTAACAAGTTGAATGATGCAAACTTAAAACATATGACAAAACCTTTGAAAAGTTTCTAAAATGCAAGAAACTAACTCGAATATCTCATTATTCTAGAAGCAACCCTGGTCCCTAAAGAAATGAATATTAAATGGTCCATCTCTTACTTGTGCTGGATCAAAACGTTTTTCATTTCTGGGAGGTTAAATAATAAGTATCTAATGATGCGTACGGCTTTTTCAATATCATCGAAAATCATATTGATTGTGTGGAATTCAAATGTATGTCTAATGTTCTAGTGAAGGACAAATTTCTGAGCGTAGAGTAGTCCAAAAACATCAGAGACAGCAAGAAGAGTTTACTAGTAAGGAAAAAGCAAGCTGGGGCTAATTTAAAGTTTGCCATAGTGTTTGCAAAACCTATTAAAAAGCAGAGAGAACATATTGTAATCTTATAAAATCAAAATACAGCCTAACATTTTGGACGTTATTCCCCCACACCAACTTTGGAGTAGTGATGATAAGACACATCCGCCTAAAAACACCACAGCAACAAGTGAAGATTGGAAAATGGGAACATTGTGTTTTTGGACTTTTTCAGCATGTATGGGTTGCAGAGTCTGTTTAATCAAAGGAAAGGGATTTTATAAACTTGCAGGATGTTATTGATAAAGATCTCAAGATTATTGAGACTGACTTTTTTTATTTTTGTTTTTACCAAGGCAGTAAATCCAACTATGAACGGATGCACAGATTTGGAAAAAAAAAAAATCACATCTAAACTAAGTCACAAGTTTCTCCATAGAGAAGACCTACTAAAATGTTTATTATTTTTACAAATTATGCACTTAAAATGTCTTAGATTTGAATTCATTATCCCTTTTTACTTTACTACACATAATAATAATATTGTAGTAAATATTTTTTAATATAATTTCTTATTTCATTTTTATGACAACATCCAGGCCAAAACATACACTTATTGACAAAGAGAAGATTGAAGTGAAATTGGGATATATTATATGTTCAAAGTGTGAAATAATGGCAAAATGAAGTAATAGCAACAATAGTTAAGTGAAATGTTCAATAAAACCCTTACCAGTCATTTCCCATTAGGGCAGTAAATTTGCTAGGATTTTAAATTACATCTCACTTACGTATCAAGCCTTTTGTTTAGTATGAATGAAACTATTTGTCCAGATTTGCTGGTAGCCATAACTCTGATCATTGAACCCCAGATACCAATAAGTTCCCCTTGCTGCACATATACCAGCGTGTTACATAAGCTTACTCACAAACAAGAAGATTGTTCCCACACCCGAGTAATGTACTAAATTATAGGCCACAGCATGGCAAATGACAGACACTATCAAATGTACACATCCGTCACTGTGTGACTGCACTTCACCTCTTAATCAACTCAGCGTCACAGTCGGCTTCATGGGTATTAAACTTCCCCCTCTGGCCTTACTGTGACCGCCTACAGATTAATAATTACTGACACATGGAAAAACTTCTAGCCTTAAAGAGGAAACAGCACATGCAACACAGCTACACCCACACTGTTGGATGCATACATGTAAAATGTACACATGCAAGCAATTTGGAGAGTTAGACACTCCGATCGTTCCACACTTAATGTGCTTAACGCTCGCAAATCAGACCTTTCTGTATAATCCCATCTGTTTGCTCTCCATCTGATGTGGCCCCTATGGTTGGGTTTGGTTGTACTATTTCTTCCAAAACAAGTACAAGCTGTCCAGAGAAATGCTTCAGCTCAGTAATTTGATATTCGTAGATAGCCATGCATTCGGAATCAATAAATAAGCAATCCATCACAGAGATGATCCCGAAACAGATGCAGACTTAAAATTCAGGGAAAATATCCCATCAATCTCTTCATCTCTTTTTTGCTTTTTATGTTGCAAAAGAGGTTATATGTTTAATGCAGTTTATGTCCCAGCGAGACGTCTGTGGAAAATTAATGAACGAAAAACCTTTTCATGTGGGATTGCTGTCTGAAGCAAACATCTTATCTTATCCGTACTTCTTGTCAAATCCAGTTTAGAGCCGTAGCCTACTGGAGACTTTATTTTCAATTATCTGAAAAGTGTATTAAAATTTGGGTGACCTACAGTGGAAAACTTAATTACAGGCATGTAGAAATAGGTAAATCATTTGAAAGACTGAAAAAAGGATAACACCTTTCACTCCTTCAACTTGAAGTAATTGTAAACTAAGATGCTGGAGGCTGCAACATGTCTATCTGAAAACACAGAAATAGGTGGACATTGTTAGATGGACAACTACAGACATATTCTTTTCACCTATTGGAACTAACACCTGGAAATTAACCTCTGTCTCTATCAGAGTTCACGTTTATGGAATATATTCTGTCCTTAAACGTTTTTGTTTTTTTGTATAAGTGTAGACAGAAAATTCTGAAGGCCACCTGTCATTTTGACGGATGACGATTCACACACCTGACTACTTGCTGCAGACGCACAGAAATTTTCTACTTTACACACTTTGTGCTCTATAGGGCTGGAGCTCAGTGGGGGAACTGAAGCCAGGGGTAAATCAACAGCTCATTGCAGGAGTAATGGCTGCTATTAGAGATTCAAGGATTACTTAAACATGCACAAATATGGCAAAGCAAGACTCCAACTGCATTTTTAATTAGGGAATGGCTTTATTATATGATAGCTCACATGAAGAATAAAAAAAGACAAATCTATCTCTTGCAGGTAAGTGGGTAAAATGTTGTGTGTTATTATGTTTGATAGAATTTTGCATGTTAGCAGGGGGGGCCAAGTATGGGTGTAGCTTGTTTTTGTTTTATCCCTTGTATATAACAGATTTGTTTTGACCTAAAGCTCTGATACTTCAATGTAGAACTCCTGAATGTTTTTTTCTCCAATGTAGCTTCACTTGAAGACACCTCTCCAGGGTTGGGTGACAATACATGCTGAAGAGAGTATAGCTTTTAGACAAACGAAGCGCTTCAAATGAAGGTGGTATGAAAAAAAAAACTATCAAAGTATTATGCATGACTCTTTATCTAACTGGCCATTTCCATAATTATAAACAACTGTATCTTCTGGAGCTTGTCGTGAGACAACACATTCATGGTTCGAAAGAAAACATCTTTTTGATACAATTTGGTTGTTGGTTAGGAAAAGGAAAAGGATTGTTTTATTACTGTATGGTCTTCAAAAAGACAGACACACTTGAGTTTTGGATTCATCCTTTTTCATTGTGCTTGACATTCTCTTATCATCTTTAGTAAGAATCGTCAAAAGGTCTTTTGCCTATTATCTGGGGTTATTGTACACATTTCACTCAGAAAAGCAGTATTGTCTGGCGTACAGAACCTGTTATCTTAATGAATGATATGAGGGCTAGAAATCCCTGTGTTCACCATGTATACATTTAGTTATTTGAAAAGATGAATTGGGTACCTTCACCAATCTGGTTATTGTACTCCAGGATGAATTAAACTTTAGGAGATCCACTGTTTTCTAACCTTGAACAAATGCTTAAGAACCATGGCATCAAAATCCTAGATTTCTCATATTGTTTTAAGGAATTGCAGGTAATCTTGACTGATCTTAACTGACCTAAAACAAAAATACTTTTTTTTTCTACAGTTTAATGCTAGTCTGGGACAAAATATTCATGTAAATATCTGGTTTCATCTACTAGTTTGTTTTGTGCTTGTTCCCATTCTAATTTATTCAACAGTAAAATCAGATTTTTTTTCTGGAGGATTTACAAGATAAAGAAGCCAAGTGGAGAGACACTGATGTAGCTTACAGTAAACTTCGCCAAGAATAAAATGCGCTTTCAATAAATCATACACATTTGCTGTAAAATGAAGACCAAGCCCAAGTTTTAGAAAAATGGAAACAAGATTATAAATATAATATGAGTATTTGAAATGATTGAATTGTGATTTTTCCGATTGCTTTTTTTAAACACTTTTTTACATTCATTGTTTAGGTGGGTTTGTAATTTTGCCTGGTCATTTATTTTGGAAGCCTTGTAAAAGAGATGTTTTGTTGTGAGGATAGCTTATGAAAGACAATAGGAAGCCTTTCTGCGGGTATGCAAAAGAAACATCTCATTCTGATCTTTTCATTTGATTCTAAAAGCAATTTATGTCTTTGGAAGGCAAGATACTGCAGTTATATTTAACTTCTCAGAAAAATGTTGGAATCCAGTTTTAAACTCTGCATCACTGAATCTGAATTTTTTTAATATTAAATGCCAGTCCTAAATTTCATTAGAAAACAAGCTTTTCCTGCAGGGAGAGCTTGTTTCTCTAAGTGTTTTCCCAGTCTCTTGATCTCAAACCACCTATAAGTCTGAAACCTACTGAAAAGGAGACATCCTTTTCTGCTTTAAAAGTAAAATACCAGAGTTGCATGCTGATACTTGGCTGACAATAGACCTGCATTCCCAGACTGGATGTTATTTTATTCCAAAAGTGATCGCAAAGCCACATATGCTTTTTATCGTGTGACCCTAAGAAGAGAATGTGGGCACACCAAATCATGCTAAAACAGACACAACTTCATACACAATGTAGTTGTGTCTGTTTCATGTCTTTTTTATGTAGCTTCATGCATGCAGCTACATAAAAAGGCATAGTTAAGGTTTATCGAGGTACAGAGGCAGATTTTTTGTACTTTGAGGCGCACTTACAGAGTCATTATATTAGCGGTAGGACTAAAGCATAGCCTCTGGCCAAATCCGCCTCGCGGAAGTGAGGCACACGCACACAAAAAATAATAATAAAGTGAATACACACACTTCCAAACACACACTCTGGTACAGTACACAGTCACCCGTACACACCTGTTGTTTTTCAGAGGCGTTGCCTATGCTGGCCTTAACACAGCAGCATCTAATACTACCTGCTCAGACTGAAATTTAGGATGGATTAAAAAAAAGAAAAGAAATTAGGTAATAAAATGGGATGAGAACAGTATGACACAAATTTAAAAACTTTTTCCTCATCCTCCTCTTGCTGGCCCTACATTGTGTTGAAGTTTCCTTGAGCAAGGCAATAAACTCTATATTGCCCCACACTACCCGCTGTATGACTATGTGTCTGAAGGGGGTGAATGTTACAGTTGTTTACACTACATTTACAGCTGTGAAAAAGCCTTTCTCCTTTACTGGTCTCTCTTTCTGTTTATTTAGGGGTTTTGTTGTCAGATTCAAATTTTATCAAATAACCTTTACGACAATAAATGATGATTACGTGAATGAAAGGGAAAAAGTAACACATAATGAATAGGGAAAAAGTAACACATAATGCTCAGATATATATATAAAAAGTAAATAAATAAAGAATCGGTTAAAAACAACCTGAACAGGGTTACAGGGGGAAATGTTTTTCCACAGCAATTTGAATGAAACTAGCCTTTTTCTTTGGGATCTCCAAAAGGAAAGAGGTGAGTACTCTCTTCAAAACAGATATATTCTTAAAAAGATTCAGACAGTAACAAATTCAATATTGAAGATATTGGTTCGATAAAATGGTCTGGTTGAAATGATCTGAAAGAGGTGAAGTAAATGGAATGGAGACAGAGCAGACAGTAAAACTGGAAAGTTTAAGGAATAAAAAGATGGAGCAGATTAGATTGATTAAAGAGGTCAGAAAGTGATGAAATGTCGTTACTCATGTGCCTCAGCAAAGCTGTCAAGAAAGAGTGAACAAGGAAGGAGCTGGAACGAGGAGAAAAAAGCAAGATCAAAGAAAAAGAAAATAAAATGAGTTTCACTTCTGAAGAAGAGGCTGAAACTGTTTGACTTTTGACCTCTATAAAGATACAGTTACTCAAAAACATGTCAAATAAATGCAGGATGTTTATCTTTAAGGCTTCAGCTCCCTAATATGTTTACCCTTAAGTGTTTCCTTATTGTTTTAACTGAATAATCACATAATGCAATGATTGAAAGTGAATAAACATATTGTTGGCTTTGGAAAAAAAATATATAAATTGTAATGGCAATATTTACCATTCGTCTGCTGTCACTAATGGTATTTTCACCATAATGTATATCAATTCTTAGATTTTTTCTACCCACAATATGTGCAGCATTACTTTGAATTTACATTTTACAACCTAACATGGTTGGAGGAAAACTAAATGTCCTGATGCACTGATAGAGTTTCACTCTATGGGGAATGGGGCAAGTAAAAGTTGTCATTATTTCAGCACAGGGTTTGCTAGGGTTCTGTTAAACAATGTAAAAAGCTCTACTTGGCTTCCCAGATTAAATTTCCAAGGAGACAGTTCAACAATCCTGATTATCCCATTAGCCTCACTTTAAATTACTGACAGTTCTCTTCATGCATGCATGGACATGTTGTGAACGAGGCACAATAATTCACTTGGAGGAATGCTTGGAGTCACCCTTACTTACTGAGCTACTTTAGGGATTTATTTATTTTTTTACTTATATCATTAGCATTCTGGTGCTGAAAATGCTCACTGCTGCAAATCATATCAGACTAACCTTCAAAATTGAACAGCAGAGTGCAACATTTCTCTGAATGGTGTCAACAAAGCTGCAGTAACCAACAGTAGCTGAAGCTGATGGCGAAAGGAAAAAAAAAATGTAATTTCTCATTTCCTGCAGACACCCAGAAGAAGATATTAAAGTAGAGTTAGTATCATGGTAATGTGGTTACCTTATTTCCAATTTCATGTATTTAAAGCTTCCAGATTTAATCTATTAATAATAGCAAAGTTGTGTTTTTGGGTTGGTTTATTTCCCTGTTATGGACAGATATGAATGCATGTTTTATTAAGTAAAGATTTGCATTTCTGGTTGGCTTTTGTTAATTTAGTATGTGTGGACTATTACTTACAAAGCCTTGCAAAAATATCCATACCTTCTAAACGACATTTTGTTGCTGATCACAGCAACAAAATGCATCATATCTTTATTACTTTAATACTGTGGTGTGACAAACCAGAATGTTTTCTACGTCTTGTTTATATCTTCTTTCAGAAATACGTTAAATTAAATCTGATTTGGTTGAGAACAACTAGAAAGGAAGCGTTGAAGAATCTTTAGTCTTCTTTAGGATCCAAAAACCTTTTTGAAACAGCTACCTTTACAATATAATGGATCAAAACAACACAAAGTTCACTTTATTTGCTCCAATAATATCCCATTAAACTCTGACCGGCTTCCACATCATGCCCCATCACAATGGTTCCCAGTTTGATGGTATATTTATGAGATACATGGTTTTGGCTGTATGATCTCCATTTCTTGCATGGTACCCTCCTGCTTATGGCATCATAGGTTTCTTAGAACAATAGCTTTCTTCTTACCCATCTTCCATTAAAGCAAGATTTGTGGAGTTTACGAAATAACTTGTCCAGCTCTCAGATTTCCCAACCTGAACTGTGGTTCTGTACAGCTCCTCCATATTTTGTAAGGGTCTCTTCTAAGTTTCAATGATTTACACTGTCCATGCAGGACTGTCGTTTGATGTGTAGGCGTGCTGCATTTGTGTCCCACTCATTGCGCAATAGTTTTTCAAAGTATTAGTATAGTGGTTTATAGCCCGATATAACACCGATTTGATCTTTATCACAGCTGCTCTGTCTGCTGTGTTCTTCATCAAATCCATGATTTTTACCGAGGCTATATTACACACAAATTGATTTTATCTAGTAATTATAAGACAGCTAATAGAAGCAATCACTAGGTTTTATTTAGGTGTCTCATAATAAAGGGGGCTGAATACAAGATTGAGATTATTATTTTTCAAAATTTTAAAAACGGTTTTAAAAACATTTATTTTTCCTTTTATTTCATTTGTATGGACATAGTTTTAGTGCTAACATAGTTTAGTAGATCCAAGCATTTGGATTATTGAAATTTCTTTTTAGAATTTATGCTCTTGATTAGACCTTTATTTTTTTGCATTAACATGTCTTTTAAGATATCTGGAGTTAAACCAGACCTGACATTTGCTTGGTTTTTTGTCCCTTCTTCTAGATGCCTGAATTTGGTCTGCCAAAGGTGTCAACACTGTCGGGTTTCATTATATCCCGCAGAACAAGCAGCTTGGGGCCATTTGGTCATCTTAACTTAGGAAACATAGTGGCATTCCAAGGTCAAGTAGAATCTTTGCTCTATTATAATCAGTTTAACTAATTATGACTACACCCAGAGTACATAGAATATGAAATTGAATTGAGCAAACAAAATCATGTTTAAGTGGTTATCTTTTTCCTGCAGCTGTGAGCCCTAAGCCTGAGTGGAATCAGAATTCAAACCCACTCCTGGGAAGACCTAACATATGCACAAATCAAGAGCAAGAACATGCAAAGACCCACATGCACAAAATCTGACACGTGTTTTGTACTCAGGCTGTACATAAAAGTAGACGTTCCTGTGTCCAGGCATGAGGCAGGTCAGTTTAATTTAGGAATAGCTCAGTCTCAGTAGACCCTGCCTGTGCATCTGTCATTTGAATCAGAGCAGAGACACAGCACAGTACCTGGAGAGCTGGCCAAGTGATTCTGTTTGCCTCATCTATCTCTACATGACCAGACTGGGTAAGCAGAACCATTTGTCTGGGAGACTCGTGCCACTTAAAGCATAGAGGCCCGAGCCACTGCACATCCTGGCTGCATAATGACTGAAGGCTGTGGGTGACAAAGGGTGAAGGGTGAGCAAAAGTATTGCATGGAAGAAAAACAGCGAATTGAATGAAAGATGGCAGTCAGGAAATTCAATTTTGAGCAAAAAACATTAATGCTAGATATCAACCTTGAAGTCATACTTTTTAAAATATCAAAACCTAAGTTGTTACATCTTGTATCAAATCATTGTGTTCTTATTACGTTTAAGCCATTAGTATTCCTTTTTTAATATAGTAATGATCCCTCTAGAGACAAACTGAATGTACAAAACTAAGTGAAATTCAACACTATAAGTAGCTTCCCTACGAGAGAAATTTTAATGAGTGAAGCATCAGACAAACACATGACAGCAATTGTCTTCATAGCAAGACAGCAGATAAGTCGTTCCTGCATTTAAGAAAACAGAACAATAATGTTTGCCTTCAGGCCTGTCTGGAAATCGCAGATCACCAGATGTTCCATTAGATGCTATTTGGAAGACATGAGATAAAGGTATCTTCATTCCAGTAGGGAGAAAACCAAAGCAATAAAACTTGTAGGTTGACGTAGAACGGTTTGGACTAGCCGTCCCAACTGCACATTTATCCATTTGGCATTTTTGCCAAACAATTAAGTCTAAATTATATAACTGCAGGCAATTATAATTGGGATCCAAGGAGAGGTGGATAGAGGAGACAAACAATGCAATCAAGTTATAAAAGCATTACTTCAACATTTCTTACACAAGAAAAAGAAAAAAAACAGCCAATCACTTAAAGTAAAGCAAAACAGCATGTGGCCATATAGTGTTGCTACTAAACTACTAACTTTTAACGTGCAAAGTACTTCCAGTAAAATATGAGTAAAGTTTTGTTAGAATTATTTTTGTTCTTAAAGCAACACTAAAGAAGTTTGAGTTTTGGTCGATTTTGGCAACCAGTTTTGACAAAGCAGTAATGTTTTTTGCCTGAAGGAAGACTGCATTTCCCGTGAGGACCAGCGAATACCGTAGAATCCTGATCTACCGTTTGCCTGTAGTTGGATTGAAGTACATTTCTGTTTCCAGTGGCTGTGTGAAGGATGAAAAACGATGAGGCGATGAATCTAATTGTGGCAAAAAAATGTCATGTGATGATGTTGATTGACATTTGTAGTTGTTTTGTGTTGCAGCGTTCCTGCCACCCTTCTCAAAGTTGCTTAGCGCTGGTTAAAGTGATACAGACCCCCTCGGGCCATGACAGTGATGTCATTCAACGAGCTGTAAGTTCACATATAATCACAAAAGTATTGAAAATATTTAAATAGGTTGAAAATTTCCTCGGCGTTGCAACCAGGAAAACTCTTGACAGGGTCATTTAAAACAACTATGCAGATCTACACTGTATGGTATGATGTGTGGAAACTTCCAATGTAACGAGTTGCACTTGCTTTGAAAAGCAATTTAGGAAATATCAGTTGTTATGTTAAATGAACACTTCCCAGTGTGATGAGTGGTTTTCATAGACCTAATATGTAGAGACAGGAATTTTTAAGCTGACAGAAATCAAAATTTAAGGGTCTAGCAATTATGATACATGTTGACTAGTTGACATTGTGTTGACTTGTTGGGTTTTGACCCAAAATACAATAACACAAATAAATACCTAAAATACACAATGTCAAAACAAAAAACTGTCATCATTACATGATTAATTGTCAAGAAACAACATGCTGGTAGATATTTTTTTTATGGTATTGAGCCAGATAAAAAAAAATCTCAGCTCAAGTCAACATATGAAGCCAAAACAGTAAACCTTTAATTTTACCCAAAAATTCCTTTAAATGGTTTAAGGATTGAAAGGATAGAAAAACTTGAGCCGACATACTTGTGTTCAAACCAAAGAAGGCACTTCAAGGAACATACTGTTCTAAAAACAAAATAATTGATCAGATTACGAAAACCGATGTTGCTTTGATCAAGTTTTAGAGAGATCAGATAAAATTTTATTTCAAATAGAGAAAGCACACCATAATATATTATGATATATTATATTTAGCACAGTAAAAAGCATTTACACTCAAATAACCTTCAAAATATATGTAATGTTTAACAAACATAACCCCCAAAATATAAAATTATATTATATTTGAAAAAAAACTTTTTTAATGTGGATTTCATTTATTTAGAGGTATGAAACTTAACAAACTGCCAAAACTTTAAGGGAATGAACCCAACTTAACTGCTCAGTTATGCACTAATTGTTGCAAAAAAGGATTTGCAATAACTGAAAAATAGTCTTACGCATCACTGTAGAGCAATTTTGTCCAACTCCTCTTTGCAGATTTGTTTCATTTTGCCGCATTTAGGGGAGAAGAGGGTTTGTTACTTTTTCACAGCATAATATATCTTCAGCACATGAGAACATGGCACTGAAAGAAAGTCTTTTTATTTTAATGACTACATATTTTCTGAAACTAACAAAGGAAAAACAATAGCAAATAAAGACGAAAAACTTACTTTAATGTTAACAAAGACATTCTCCAGCAGTGTTTTTCTGCTTTGTCTTAATTAGTAAAGTGTGTGATCCAACAGACCCAATTAGAAAGGATTAATTACAGATGCTCATAAAGTCCCAAAGACAGTTTATGGCCTATCAGTTTAAACCAGGGAAAAGTCTAAGTTTGTGATGAAGACCACAACTGAAGGCAATCACAATCATGGTTCATTTAATTAGCTTGTTCTTTCTTTTTTTATCTTGTGATGAAGTTTTGTTCTTGGTTCTTTAAGTCTTGTCTGAAGCTCTGTTAATATTGATAAGAACATCTACTTAGCAAGGGGAAATGCCAGGAAACTGGAATGAAGTTAGTCCCATATTGCATAATTGAACCAATAAAAGCCCAAACTGTAATAACATGAGCAATAATAGTGAGATGTTCCCAGCATTCATTTGCTACACTGAGCAACCCAGCTCATTGTAATGCTGCAAACATATTGAAAAATTAATAAATGAGGTGCAGTGGGGATGAAGAAAAACACTACAACCTATAACAAACACTAACCAGATAAACCTTGAGCACAGGGGGCTTGAGTGTGTCACAGAGGGTCACAAACTAGCCTGCTTTCTGGGGTATTTGAGGCAACTTTGTGGCACAATGCATGAGAACTAGTGAGGAAAATGAAAGTGAAAAGAAATGACTTCGGTTTTTGTACCTGCAGCTGCAGAAGTTGTGGGATTGGAGCAGATTTGGGTTTTTTTGTTTGCTTGTTTGTTTGTTTGTTTTGTTTTTTTTACGCAGAATTACAAAGAGTTTTCACATTTAATAGGATTTCTACATATGCATGTTTGAGTTTGGCCAGAAACACATTAGGTTATCTTTGTGATAGAAACGTTAATGCATTCATGCATGTGGAGATAAACACTTGTACAGACGTATGGCTTATTTTAGCCTGACATGTCACTGGGAACTGTAAATGACTGAAGAAAAGCTTGACTGTGTAGAGAGAGAGAGAGAGGGAGAGAGAGAGAGAGAGAGAGAATATTCCCGACGGGACAGTCGGTGCTGAAAACCCAAACTTCCTTCCTGTCTGAGACATCACACTCTGAGGATAACACATAGATTATCTCCTTTTTATCTCTGTCTGTCTCTCACTCCGCACAGACCCAGACCCTACTCACAGATCTGACAGGGAGAGAAGGGGATGAATGTTCTTAAAAAACACAATCCTTGATCCTGCAGTTTTGAGGCCTCAGAAAAACAATAACCATTCTTGCTAAAGTTTTCATCCCTGTTTAACCGTTTAACCACTGTGATTAAAAAACTTTTGTGTATTTATAGTTTTTTTGCAACTAACAAACTAACTAACTAACTAGCTAAGTAACTAACTAACACAAAATACTCAATCAATTCATAAATAAGAATCTAAAAAGTGTTTTATGCTTGTGTCTCCGTTTTCCATTTTCAAACAGATAAACAGAGAAGTGGTCTGTAGGATGTTCAAATCTTAGTATATTGTTTTAGAAGTCAACTCTGCTTTCCACACACCTCCCTATCCGTATCCCTGAACTATTTGGTTGCATTGTACTCACTGGACAGGATACGAAGAAAAACTAATATTACAACATACAATAAAACACATGGTTTTTATTTGGACAGAATACAGATATGTTTAAGGAGTACAAATACCCACAACATTACCCCTTCCCCCCCTCATGTCATTTACTCCCTTAATAACCAGGAACAATGCTGACCTCAGCTGGACCTAGCAAGTTACTGCTGTTGTTTACACACACTGCATTACAACAAGAATCAGATATGACTGACTAATGTAGCTGTTCTCCAAAAGACGAGAACACAAACCGAGCATGTAATCAGAGAGAAGGAGACAACTACAAAGACGGCAAAAGAGAATGATAAGACCGTAAGGCAAAAATAAGGGTAAGGCAGATGCAAAATGGGCTCCTAATAGGTAGATAGACTATAACGTTACAGCAATGGACAGCCGAGACAGACAGATGGTCAACAGCAAATGAGACAGATGAGCAATACTTGTGGTTAACCGTCCCATGCTCTATTAATTACAGAATGGAAAAACTGCAAGGCTTATGGTTGTTTGTGAGAATCACCTCAATAGCAAACCCACACTGCAAGACTAAACAAACATGTGCAAAAACAGAGTGTGTGTAAGCACATGATGAAAGAAACCCGATTTCCCCTCCTTGTGTAGAAAACAGCGACAAACAGACCCAACAAGTTGTGAGAGGCCAAAAAAAGATGAGTGGATGGAGCGGGTGGTTGTTTAATGGCAAGAGTGGGAAAGAGTGAATGAAAAGGAAAAGGGAGGCAAAGAGAGGTTTAAAGCATATCCGAAGTGAGGATCCGTTGGGAGAAAATGAAACAATTTGAGGTAAAGATAGATGATAGCAAGAAAGGAGAGAAATGGAGTGTGAGATGGAAGAAAAGAGAGGGATGTAGAGGGAGTCAGCATAGGAGGTGGAGGAGGAAGCTAAATTAGATGAAGGAAAGAGACATGGGGGAAAGAGTGCAGTGAAGTGTAGTGGTGGAGGAGAGAGAAGTGGAATGAGAGATGAGAAACAGGAAGCTGCAACCTCACATGGTCGGGCAGCAATAATGCTTTGAAGATCATCTCAAGGTTGTTAGATAAGAGGGAACCCATTCAGACCAAAAAGGATATGCAGGGGAGGGAGGGGGTATCACAAAGTAGGGTGGTTGTGAAAAGACAAAGCAGTTAGAAGGTGGTGAATGGGAACATTAAGACCAAAACAAGTCTCAAGAGGCCTTAAGGCATGTTTGTTTATCATTCTGGAGATCCATGCAAGGTATGCCTGTGCTAACAAATGCATCAGATGGAGGGAGATGTGCAATGACAGTGTTTCTGTGTGTGTTTACTTGTTTAGCTATTCTATGTAGGGTCTTTATGGACATATTCCCTATAACCTTCAAAACACTTGGCCCTATGGATAGGATTAGAGGTGTGGTGTGAATTCAACTTTGGTTATGGTTAGGACTAGGTTTAGAGATAAACTCGTAATGGGTAGGATTAGAGTGAAAGTTTAGGTATGCACAATGCATTTATTAAAATGAATGGAAAGTCAATACAAAGTCCTTAAATGGGTAGAAATCGAAACTTGAGTGTGCGTCTGTGCGCATGTATATCTAAGTGTGCAGTTTGGCAGAAGTGATGAAGTGCTGAGAGCGTGCCAACCAATAAACAACCAGGCCGGCTGTGTTCCATTCCTTAATTAGTTACCCTTATCAGTTACCCCACGCACCTCTCCTCCTTACATGCATTCTTTATTTACTCTCCATTACATTATCTTCTTCACAGTTTCTCCTGTATAAGTCCTTTTATCCTTCGTCTTGGACCCTGGGCTTCTGCTTTTTTGATACATTCTGGTTCAGCTGTTCTTTTGTTTTCTGCCTTTATCCTTGTTGCTCTCCCTTTGCCTACTTACTTCCCTTAAATAACATTAAAATAAACAATCACAAGTACAGGAAATTGTTTCAATATTACAGATTGTGAAATGTGACACAACTAAACATGATCCATTTAAACCCAAAGCTTGATAAGTGAGAATTTTGAGCAGGACTGTTCTTGATCATATTCCATAGTATTACAGTGTTTGCGTATGTTTGACAGCTGCTTAACTGCCCTAAACAGGACAGCTCTGCAGGGACAGCTGAGACTGTAATTACTTTTGGATGTACTGCCATGATATTTTGCTCAGAAAATCATGTTCGCTTGAGAAAGGTTAATGAGTCTGGTGCTCTTTTGTCTCAAGACCAAATTGTTGCTAAATTAACATCTGCTCCAGCTGTAATTTCCCTAAGTAATTGTAAGCCAGTTAACATGCTGATTCTATTATTTAACTTGAAACGTCATCGGATCTTAAACACAGCTGCACAGAAGAGGAATGTTCTTAACTATGTGGTTTAGTTTTTTGTTTGTTTTTTTTTTGGACACTTGGATGTTTTACATGTAAAGTAAATTTTTGGAAATAATTTTTCTTTACATTTATCATTTTAATACCCATTAGTGACTATGTCTCACACCCCAACTAAACCTTTGAGTTGCTAGGACACTTTGTACCAAGAAAGACATATGTTGTTTAGAGGCAAAAATATTGCCGGTTAATCACATTTAGCCTCTTTATTCTCTTTGTTAAACTGCTGCCATTTTGTCTCTTGCATGCTAGCATAATTGTTGGGTACTTGAGCTCCGAAAATAATACAACTTTGATTGCGAAGAATATTTGATCAAATGATTACTGCAAGACAAGACAAGTTCCAATCCAACATTTTTGAGAACAATTTTTTTAAGAGTTAAACCTTTCACTTGCACTTAAAAGCAGTGGTACCTACTAAAACAGTTTCATTTTCCATTTGAGCTAAAAGGGTTTTTCAAGATTAGTCTTTTTGAAAAGATAGATATAGTTTAATTTTGTTCATAATAATGCATATTCTCTAAAATATTTTAAACATTCAAATCCAACACTCAAAAGTATGTGTGGCATGAAGAGTCAAACCTTTGAGCTTCAATTCGGTAGCTCTTAAACTCCACTAATCATTTGTATGTTGTTTATTTTCTCCACTAAAACTCACTGTAGATATAGTTTCTTTGTATTAATATAAAACTGTAATTTATTGATGGAAGAATTTAACCAAATTAACTTGCTTTTGTGTAAAGAAAGGACCACCCACCTTTGATGAATAAACTACGTGTAATCAATATACATGCTCTCCTTTGGCTCAGGAAAGGTAAAAGATTATGATTTATTAAAGAGTCGATGGGGCAAAAATTGCAACCATGAATCAGTTCCTATGTGAAAACACCTACTGGCCCAAAAGAGCACAAAGACCTGTTTCTGATTTGTCAAAAAAAAAAAAACACACTCCTTAACACTTTTGGAAAAATAGGACTTCAACTGAAGAGACAAAGATTGAACATTTTTGGAGGTCTGAATGTTGTTACACGTAGAGGGAAACTAACTGTTCCAGAAAAGGAACAGTGGGCAAACATGTTGGTGGTTGTGTGAGGATCTGGAGCTGGTTTGTCATTTCAAAACCTAGACAACATGACTGAACCATTCACTTGGCACTACAAAATCTTGAAGAAGAACGATGGATCATCAGGTTGTGCTATTAACAGTATCATTTGCAGCACTAAATGTATGTGGCAGAATGAGTTTCCAAAAAATAGCAGCAATCCCTTCTTTTAAGTAGATCGAATAAAATAAAAAAATGGTTTTGGAGTAACCAAGCGTGATTGAAATGTTGAGAAATAACTTATTACGTAATGTTCATGCTGGAAAACCTGAAGAGCAGTAGTTCAAAATTCATCCATGGTGATGTAAATCTTAAAATCCCATTATTATAAATCCACTTAAAACATTTTTGAAACTGAAATTTTTATTTGAAAGATTACATTTTGTTTTTACTCCGACTGCCTTTGATATCAAAAGTTGTTTGAGATATCTGAAAAATGCTTTTATGACTTAAAGCAAGAAAAACCATACAGCACTGCAATAAAACAAATTCTTAAAATAGCACTGTCTACATCTCTCATGTACAATAGCACCACTTATGTAATGGTAAAAGTTTCAGCATTTTTGCAAATTGCAGAAAACAGTATGCAAGGTCAGCTATAGTAGTAATCTGTTGCAGTTACAATCTATAGCTATATGTTTTATATTGTAACACGCTGATAAAAACAATATCAATAGGAGAGCTCCCAGTAAAAATCAATGTGGAAATATGGGTTTTACATTTCAAGATGGATATCTGTGAAAGTCAGCATACTGTATAAAATGTGGCTTTTTTATTATTTAATTTATTAGCTAGACTGTATAGGAACCATCTAAGTAAAAAGAAAACTTCTGTTTCTAAGAAATCTTTGATTTGCCTGCTGTGGAGGTAATAGTTCCCAAGCTACACAAAGCAGGAGAGTGTTTTCAGCTCTAAGAGGCCTTGACATTAAGAAAAGGAACACCTGGTCATGGATTCGACTCATGCATTCTGACATGGGGCCCTCCACAAATCAAATTGGGTGCAGTTAATGGGATTAGAGGAGGGACAGAATGTAGAAGACATCACTCCGGTCTGGATGTCGGCCATGAGTTTGGTTTGTTGACATCTAACAGGGTCTCTTTGGCCAGCAGACAGTTGGTGACTGTCCATTATGATTTACATTTGTGTCTACTAATCGCCTCTGCAGTAGTGACTTTAAACAGTTGAATCTAGAAACGGTTGATGTCTGTATAAAATATCTGGTAAAGTTTGACACATGTCAGTGTCTACAGGACTGCTTGGATGTTGTATTAATTCTGACTGACTTTCCTATCCCTTAAAAATGTAATTCACAATAAATGAGATAGAAAAGCCACAGCAGGTCTCTCCCTTGTTGTCCTACGTGTGCGGAGCTTGTGAATCCACTGACAGCTTAGATTGGCATAAGGAGCAGCACTTTGCGCAACCAAAGTTACATTTTATGGCTTTCATATAAACCACAGTATTGTTAAAGATAGAAAACGTTATTCTGCAATCTTTGTCCACAGAAAATGAACTCGAGTCAAATTATGAATGATTAATACTTAACAGGAAGCAAACATGCTAAATTTGGCTTACCACTTTAGCACAACTCTTATATTGTAAAGGAGTTGGTTTATTGAAGGCTGTAGCTGTATTTGCAGTTAGTTATACTTATAGTTAGAAACAAATGAAGTGTTAAGCTTTTTAGATGATCTGTCACTATATCAAGTATCCTAAATGAGTCATCTCTGTGTTAAAGAAGCATATGAATGATATTGCTGAAACTGGATTTAAAAGAAAATATATATGTTCGTTGAAAGAACGACAAATAGGAATGTGAATAGTGTTTTACATGTCAATGATTAGTAATGGTAACACATATTAAAAGTAGCTTTTACATATATTAATGCACTGTTAAGCTACAGTGTCTTTACTTATTCAGTTTGTTCAAAATTTTTAGGCAAGTGATATTTTGGTCACGTCATTTTAGACATACTTTCAAACGCTAACACTATAAAATCAAATGCTTAATGAATTTAAGCATAGCAGGTGAATTGGATATGTGTAATTATGGAGGGTGTGGCCTATTTAAGATTTAACAGACTTTCAAGTTACCGAAACTATCTCAGAGGGATGCAACATTCTTGAAGTTGCTATTTAGGTGTAATCTCAGAAATGCGTTAAGAAAAAAAAGATGCAAATTACTGCATATAATTTGTAATAAAAATCAACTGTAAAGCTAGCAGGAACCCGTTAACCTCCAGTTTTGTCAGAATCCCAACCTGCCTGGAGTACCTAGAAGTACAAGATGTTAAGAGCTCGGAGACATGGTCACGGTAAGCAAAGCTGCAGCCAGTACTGTTCAAAACACAAGGTAAGGCGTTTATTCTGGGCCAAGAAAGCTGATAAAATGAGAATAAATCTATACTGATCAAATAGATTGACTTGTGACTGGATAAAAAATGAGCACAAAGTTATTTATTTATAATTCTCAAGTCAAAAGACAAAAAAAAAAAAAAGTGAGATGGGAACTTGTGTGGTTTTCATTTTCATTTGCACAATAATTCTGCCCGATAATATTTACCCAATAATTGTACGCATATTGACCTTTGCCTGCAAAAGTCTGAACCTCACTTTTACTCAAGCATTTATGTTTCTGGTTTATAAACATTTTGGATTAAATTAGAGCACCGCAGCTGATGATTAATATTTTGTCCGTAAATCCTTAAAAATAAGACTTGCCTAATTATTAGGCACAAAGTGGATATGTTTGTTTTCATCAACTTTAATTAAGTATAAAACTGGGAATTAAAGGCTTAAATTAATAGATTTAATATCAGGGAAAAAGATCACTTTGGGAGATACTCTAACATATGTAATAGCATTCAGCTTAATTTAAACAGTGCAAAAATACTTAATAAGGGGACATCAACATTTTCTTGTTGCTAATGACATCAATTTGTTTATGTTACTGATGTTTTGAATCCTATTCTAAATTTGATCATGTTTGAATTTTGTATTTTTACATTACATTAAAGGTTTTCTATTTTTGTGTAAATCCTAAGCTGAGAATCAGTGAATTCAGTTCTGCCACCCAGCACAGTGTGCCCATGTAAGAGTAAGAACTGTCACATAAAATGAAAATACACGGGAAAAAAATTATGTCAAAGCATCCAAAAATCTAATGCATTCATAATTTTGTATCTGAAAACAAATGCCAAAACTATTAAAACAGAGACATTACAAACGTAAAATACAGAAAATTGTAAAATACTGATAATTTTATTTTTCAAAAATGCAGCAGAAAGGCTTGTCACACACCCTCTGACTGCTGAGATGCTAAACCCATAAGAACAAACAAATTTCCAAACATCCTTTTAAATGGTGTTTTTGTATCGTCTTGTAAAAGTTCTTTGTTCGCCGGAAATTATTATAGCAAATTTTAAATTTCACATATTCGGTTAACAAGTGATTAAAAACAAATAATCAGAGGAAATCGATGAGGAAGTTACTTGAAATGAGCAGGGATTAAATAAGCCTCAATATGATGAAGCTGCGAGTGGTCACAGGTGTTGAGACAATGAGAGGGAAGGAGATTGGAGAGCCAGACTAAAGATGGGGACAGAAAAAAGACTAGGAAAAACTGAGTATCACACAAGTGCTGCAAAACCTTTTTAGACCTTGGTTGAGTTACTGGGTTTAAAGTCATTATGTGGCCTTTAATCATCTAACTGGAGTAGTGAAAAATCCTTTTATGTGGTCTCCATGGGAGCTGTTTTTGTAAAATACCTTACTTAAACATGTAAATTGTTTGTAATGGGTTTTAGAAATACTTGATCTCTTCTGTTAATAAAATCAGTAAAAACCAGCAACCCTCACAGTGAACTCAACAATAAGAACCTTGGTAAACCCATTATGTCCCCATGATCATTTTCAGAATTTCTGTGGCTGACTTAGTTTAATTCAACATTTCTAATTACAAAATTGCTTGCTTTTTCTGAGTATATTAAGGCTTAAGAAGCAGCACGTTTGAAGCCTTGTTTTCCTAAGATGTTTTTGTCTCTTATTATAACCCAAAGCCACTTTATCTTCACCTCCATTAATCAAAGCTTGCTCCAAACCAAGGTCAAAGAAAGTAAACCAAACTAAAAGCAGCAGAAAATTGATTATAGAGAAAAAAATATTTCTAATCAGGGCCAGGATTTTAATTGGCACAAAGTAGTAAAACCAGGGGCACTACTTTATGCAATAGATGAACACAAATTGTCCATGATTGTAAAGTGGAAGAAAATGATGCATACATTTGTATTTTTCTTTAAAAATTAAAAAAAATGAAAACATGCATTTACTCTGGTTCCCCCAAATGCAATCCACAACAGTAAATAAAGGTTTGAGAAATCAGCTAATTATTTAATAGTTCACCTGTGTGTAATTTAATTCTAACATAAATGCAAAACTTCAGAGAAAGCCTCAAACACTGGTGAACAAATGATAATGAGAAAGAAGAGCAAGGAACACACCAAACA
>JAVLVB010001001.1:994575-1031117 GCA_032876305.1 Orestias chungarensis
TGATACAGGGTGGCCTTAAATTAAAATATATATATATATTGCATTACATCTTACCTAACAAGCACTACATGAAGCCAATACAATAGCAAGGACTTTGCAATTTGCACTTGCAAGATTTTGCTAATTTAATTTGTTAGTTGAGAAAATTGCTTAATATGTGATGTTTAAGGAAATTAAGCCTAATATTTATGATCATTTCAGATTCAAAAACTCTAAAAGCTATAAGAAGTCACCAAAGCCTTGATAAAGGTGTTAAGGTTCATTTTTCACCAAGAGGATGACCCTAAAAATACTGTCAAAGCGTATATGTGACAGACTACGTCAAATTGTTGTATTAGCCCCTTTAAAGTCCAAACATAAATCCTACTGAAAATCATACTTGAAAACTTGATGGTCACACATACCTTCATCAAATTTGACTGCAAAGGAATATTTGCAACAAAAATAGAAATAGCTGGTTTCGACGATCCTCATTGAGAGCTGACATTTTCTTCCACTTTGCAATTATTCATTACTTTATAGTTAGTATAGCAAGTAAGTAATTTGAATTTTTTTCTGCCATAAAAAAAACTTTACATTAATTTATTTATTTTCTGAAGCTCTTTTACAAGAGAAAAACTGTATCGTTGAATTTTATAGAAATTCGCAAAAAGAATTGTGAGCCAATTTGATCATCACCATTTATCAGGCCTTTAAAAATACCTTTTAAGTTAGGGTGCAGAAAAGGAAAAAATATTTAAGGAAAACAATCAGGGAAAGGGGGTTATAAGGACAACAGGGTTCATGTTTTTTTTGTTTTTTTTTTGACTGGAGCTTAATCATTAAACCAGTGTTGCATTATTTACACAGTACTACCTTATTGATGGACCTTAAAAGAAAAAAGAGGCAGTATGATGTAAAAAGGGTGGATAGTTCAGCTTCTGAACAACAATCTAAATTGTCACATATGTAAAAAAACAAACAAAAAAACACTAAAATGACTCTGCATAGCAAATGTGGCTTTTAAATCAATGTACTGTGTAAATACTACAGGAGATGAGATGAAAAGACAGCCAGCCTGCTTCAGGACATCTATACAATAATATATTAATATCTGAAATGAAAGCAATAATGTGGTTAAATAAGTCATGTTTTAATGCGAGTAGCAGGTAAATGCTATAAACCATAATATACCATCTGTATATTTCCATTCTATTTACAAGAGTTTAACACATAGCTGGTTAGAGTGACCCCCCAGGGAGTCTGGTAAAACTTCAGAGGCCCGTTCTTCATCTGAACCTGACATATGTCTCTTGACTTTCCGTTATTTTATTATATCTATATCCTCTTCTCTATTTCCCTTGCTGTTGAATCCCACTTAACAAAATCTTTGTCTTGCCTAAAATCCCAAATTTCTCCAACAGCTGTAACCTTTTTAATCCTCCTCTTCATCTGTTTTTGTATAACCATCACTTGCAATTTTCTTTATTTCCCCTGTTTCTTTCCATCTCAGCTTAGTTGGATCCTTGGCAGATAGGGCCTTTGATCTATTTTAATGGAAAAAAAATGCTACATTCACATTTTTACAGGTTGTTCAGGTTGATATCAGCAGTGTGTGTGTGTTACTTCTCGGCTCTTTTCTATATCTTTGTCTGATCTCTTCATTCCCAAGATGGTCACTCAGGTCCAGTACGAGAGAACCATGACTGACCCGAGCACCCTTCGTCTTCCTCCTCAGGTTTAGAAAAAGCTGGTTTAAAATCCAGAACAGGTCTCGACACCTTGAGTTGTGAGGAAATGTTGCAGAGGGCTCGGTCTCCAGGGAATCCCGTTTAACTGCGTTTACCCGACATGTAACACACACACGTCTGCATTCCCATTCTGGAAAAAAAGTCTCTCTGCGGTACAAACTATAACAATCCTGCAGGGTAATTATTAGAGGTATTTCAGTCTGTTTTATGCATGTATGTGAATATGTGTGCGTGTTTGGGCGTGTTAAGAACTTGAGCTGTAACTGTGTGTGTGTGTGAGTGTGAGCATCTGGCTGCGGTTATACACGTGTGGTGGAGTGTGTGTGTGTGGAGATGTGCGTGTGGGGCAAATGTGTGTTACTATACGGGCTGTGGTGCGTGTATCCCTGGTGAGGGTGGCCCATCCTCATCCCAGCCACTGATCCAGGTGTCATTGGGGTCATTGGTGTTGCAGGGGTAACGGGGTGCGACCCTGGGGTCACGGGCAGCGACCCTGGGGTCAGGGAGGTCATGAGCGGGACGTCGTCTGGAGACCGCCGCAAGGTAAGGGTGTAATCAGGTGGACAGGTGAGTCGCACGGTGTCCAGCGTGCTGTAGATGTCCTGGGTGTCCAAACCGTCCAAGGCATCGAGAGTGTCCAAAGTGTGATGCTGGTGAGCGTTGTTTCTCTCGTCCGCTGATGCAACGTCACACTCCAGCTGCTTCACCTGAAAAAATAAAATAAGCACAATAAAAATACAGAAAAGAAAAAAAGATGGAAGCACATTTATAGATTTCTACAAAACTTTCAATGGTAAATGCTGATTTTGTTATCACAGTGAACCAAATAATTGTAATAATTGAACATTTTTGATTATACAACAATTGTACAACTTCAATGAAACTTAAAAACAACAATTATGTGCACAAGTAACAATGCAAAATTAAAATAAATACATACATTCCTATTAGTATTTAAATCAGTTACCGTTAGCAAGATAAATCATGCATCTTTTATAGCCATGAGCAGGGTCTCACCAAAATTGCAGCTATATATTTGAAGATTTGTAAAATATGGTTAAGCTCATTAAAATCAGTTGGTCTTGTGGCACAGACCCAGTATTCAATCATACTCTATACATTTTTAATATGACTGATAAAGCTTTGAGTTTACACACTAATTACACTACTCCAAAAATAATGTGTTTAATTATAACTTATGTAACAAACAGAACTGACTTTCTAAAGCAGTAGCAAGCTTAAAAATACAATTTCTTCTGTGAAGTACGAGGGTGGTGGTATCATGGTCTTTTAGTGTTTTGCTGGAGGGACTGAAACACTTTACGAAACAGATTGACTCGTTAAGCAGGACTTCATAATGTCAGAATCAAAAAACAAACAACGAATAACGTAAAGGGTTTTTTAGTGTCTAGATATGGTACACACCTTTAGCGTTACTAAACAGTTGTTCACAGCTCAATTATGATTATGCAAGAAGTATATTATTCTGGCATTAGTGAATGGCTATGTACCACAGGCTTTTATGGTAGCCCTAATAACACTCTTACTTAAGAAAGCTTCTCTTGATCAAGAAGACTTAACAAATTACAGACCCATATCTAATCTTCCTTTTTTATCTAAAATCCTTGAAAAAAATTGTTACTAGTCAACTGAGAGAGCATTTGAGGAATAATTACCTATTTGAAGAAATTCAGTCAGGTTTCACAGCTCATCATAGCACTTAGACAGCTCTCCTTAAAGTCACTAATGATATTCTCATGGCCTCAGACAATGGACTCGCGACTATTCTAGTTCTGTTAGATCTCAGTCCTGCTTTTGACACAGTCAATCACCATATCCTCATTGACAGGCTCGAACACACTGTGGGGAACAAGGGAACAGCACTAGGCTGGTTTAAATCGTATTTGTCTGAGAGAGCCCAGTTTGTAAAAATGACAAATGTTCTCGACATTGTAAGGTTACTTGTGGAGTACCACATGGTTCTGTACTTGGCCAAATTGTATTTACTAAATATATGCTACCTATTGGTAAAATCATCAGAAGGCATGTTGTTAATCTTGAGAATAAAATAATAAAAATGTGGATGACTTTAAACTTTCTGCTCTTGAACTCTGAAAAGTTATCTTTGGAACAGAATCTCTAAAAAAGGAATTGCTTAGTCAACTGCTCAAACTGGATAGCATCAAATTGGCCTTTAGTAACAATGTAAAAAACCTTTGTGCAATTTTTGATCAGGATATGTCTTTTAATTCCTGTATAAAACAGGTCTCTAAGATTTCCTTCTTTCACCTTAGAAATATACCAAAAATTAGAAATATTCTCTCTAGGACTGATGCTGAAAAAATACTCCATGCATTTGTTACTTCAAGGCTGGATTATTGTAACTCTGTATTAGCAGGAAGTTTGCTAAAGGCAGTCAATTCTTCCGTTGGTCCAAAACACTTTGTGATGAGTTCTGATGAAAGTGAAAAAGACAGCTCATGTCTTTCCTATTTTAGCTTCCCTTCATTGGCTCCCTATCAAATTCAGAATAGATTTTAAGATTCTCCTTTTGACATATAAAGCACTCACTAATCAAGCTCTTTGCTCTTACTTTGCTCTTAGATTGCAGGTTTACTGATGGTTCCTAGAATCTCTAAAAGCAGAATTGGAGGCAGATTTTTTAGTTATCAGGCTCCTCTCCTGTGGAACCAGCTTCCAGTTTTAAGAACTACACACCCTGTCTTGTCTCAAAGCTAGGCTTAAAACCTTCATGTTTGATAAAGCTTATAGTTCGGAAGACATAGAGAAGACAGCCTAATCCGGTTGGGGGAAGAACTCAGTCTAGACAAACGGTCCTTTGCTCCACCTTCCTCATGTCTCACTCTACAGGGTTAGGTTATATAAGCTATTTCTAGAGTTATTTTGCTATAAGCTTAGACTGCTGGAATACAATCTGACCACTTTTCTTTTGTTACCTCTTAGTGTTATTTTCTCCATAGTACCCACACCTGGTTTGGCGCTCTGTTAGCTGAGACAGCTTCTTGGAGGAGAACATGTGCTGAGATGCTGCCATCGACCTTCTAAAACTGCTGCTCTAAACTTTTTTTTTTTTCAGTATCCTGTGCATCTATTTTAGTCCCATTTTTCTTCAAACCGCCAGTCGGTTGTGGCAGACGGCTGCTTGTACTGAGCCAGGTTCTGCTGGAGGTTTCTTCCTGTTAAAGGGAAGTTATTCTTCTCCACTGTCGCTACATGTATGCTCAGTATGAAGGACTGCTGTAAAGTCAACAACAACACATTGTTTCAGTGTGCTGATTCCTTAGGAGTGAATGCTACAAGTCAATGACCCCAAGCAGTCTGCTGGGTTTCATTAGATTGGAAACTTTTTCAAACTGATTTGTAATGATTTATCTATAATTTGAATTGATTTTATCGTAAAGTGCATTGAGACAACATCTGTTGTAAATTGGCGCTATATAAATAAGCTAATTCCTGATTCTTGAAGTAAAGATTGTTTTAGATTAACCATAACAGCTGATCAATGTTTAGCAGAAACACAGACAAACATACTAAAGGTCTCCTGACTACTGCACTTTACCTGTGACTAAGTTCGATTTTTAATCTAAAACAGGCAGATAGCAATACCAACCCGTTATTTTCCACTTATACCCCTACAGTATACCCACAACTTTGTCTTTCTGTAAGTGGAAATCAAAAATTAAAAGTGTTTCACACATATGTAGAAATATAATCAGAACAAGCTAATTTGCATAATTGTAGCAATGAAAAAAAACTGAAGGGGATCAAATTAAATTCTCTTTTTCCTGAAAACTTTTATTCAAAGATTAAAATAATGTTACAGAGTATTGAAATGAGCATCACACATAAGTTCATAGAAAAACATTTTCTACGCCACTTGTTCTTCCTGTGGCATCTTTTTTAAAGAACTTTGAAGACGTCAATGAGCTAACATTGAGTCTAATTTGTGACTGAAAACATCAATAAATGAGGACATGCCTTTATTATTTCAAACTAGGTATTATATCATGGCACATTCACAAATTGAGAACCATAATTCTATTTTTGTATGTACTATGCAGTAGTCCGGAGTGAAATATGGGAAAAAAATGGCTTATTTAATCCCTAGTTGATGAATCAGTCCATCTATTCAAGTGAAATTAGATAAGTGTTGGTCACTTGAGATTAGCCCTGGTATAAATGACATGAGCAAATATCTTATCTTACTAATAATACATGTTCTCAGTCTATAAAACTACGTCCAGCAGACCCCTAAAAATCCATTTGAAACCTATAAATTAGCCTTTACTCACTTTTCAACACATGGAAAAATCACAATACTTGTGAAACCGAATGGTTATGCTTGTTTTGTTTTTTTCTTGCATAATACAATTAAATAGAAAAAAAATAGCATAAAGGACCATCTAAGCAGCTGTGAAGGACAGAAAAAGTTGAATTGCTCATTTTTAGAAATTGTCAGGCACCAAAAAAAAAACTTTAAATAACTAATATATTGGGAATAAAATTGAAACATACAGTGAATGAATTTGAGCAATTGCACATCCTTCATACATGTGCACGCATCTTAACTCTTACTAATTTTCACACTGATAATGTCCTCTGATGACAGGCTGTGAGTCAGAGGAGTGATCTGCCAGCAGCTATGCTTCTGGCATGCCAAGAATTTAGTCAGAACCGTCCTCACAATCTCAACTGACTTAATGTTGATTATTTTTTGCATAACATATATTGCTATTCAAGTCCTGTCAAATACATTAATTCACAAATAAAAACAGATTAGTTTTTCCTTTAACTTTAATGTCGACTTTATATTGTTTGGTCAGTTTAGATCTGTTATTTAGAAAAAGGGAATAGAAGTAGTTATGTTACTATTAAGCAGTCTGCAGCTACTGTATGTGCTACTGGCTTAATAAACATCATATAATTTCTTTAAAAAACAAGTTTAAGTTTATTTTCTCTGCCTATCTCTTTATATTAAAACATCAACTGACTGATTAGCATATTAATTGGTCCGCATATCCAGCTTGTTAAGTAAAACCTCTCTGTTAAGATTAATATATATTTTGGCCTATTTAATTATTTTAATAACAGATTACTCACCTGTAATGACATCAATCCCTCCCCCTGCAGGTGGGCTGCAACATCTGCACGCGTTATGTCTCTTCTAGGTGGAGGCAGCGGACGGGGTCTGCGATGCTCAAGACGCCTTTTGTCTTTTTTATACAACAAAGCCGCGAATGCAAGTATATTGAGAAACAACAGCGACGCCCCTACTGCTATTGTCACTGATAGTTCAGTGGAGTAGTCCTCAATAGGGATCCGAACCCCACTCTCTCCCCCGTCCTGACCCAAAGCTGACTCCGGAGGCTGTGGAGTCCCTCCTTGCGAACCTGGGTGACGAGTGCTTATCGGAGGCCAACCTTTGGATAGACGCTTGGTGTAAGAATAAGGGGTATCGTCTTGTGGAGACGGGCTGTGTGTGAAGGAGGAAACAGATTGCAAAAGTTCGTTAACATGATGCAAGTGTGGAACCAGCTGGAGCCAGAAGGAGATCTTGGTGGCACGGTAGTGGTCTCTAACACGCGGCTTTAGGCCAATGTGGAGGTACAGCTGCTCCTTCGGGGTGTATTTAGACCAGGCGACTTCCTCAAAGCGATTGGGCTTTGTGTGGATGAACTTGGTGTCTTGAGGAACCGGCTGGTTTGGATCCCTGCCGAAAAGGAAACACCTTTATTGTTTTGTTTTTTTTAAAAACCTCTCTCTAGTCTAACAGCCTAGTTTTTCATACTAACTCTCAGATACCATAAAGAAGTGTTAGCTTAATTCGTAGTTTTTGGCTGATTGGCTGCTCAGTCCCGCCTGACAGCTCTATTCCAAAAAGCTTAATATGCTGAGACAAAGCGACCTATTTACAGAGTTACAGGCAAGACCTGAAATCGTTGTTAGACAGAGACACGGCACAGAATTAAGCAATCTGAGGGGACTATGGATATGATAAAATAGCAGTCTTTTATTTTATTTTTATTTATTTTTTACATCCCAGTATGTTTAAGCCCTTAGTAACTTTAGAGCCATTTTCCCTGTTCTGATAAATCCTAAAATCCCTTTTACTGTTTTATTCAAGATGTCCATTGTAGACAAAAGAATCACCCTCCTCTGTGTAATGATGAATATCTAAGCTAAAGAGACAGGTATTAGGGAATCATTTCTAAAAGGTTACAGGTTACTTTCCATGAGCTACAAAAAAGGCAGCATTTGTCAAACTCAATTATGAGATTATTTGATTCCCACTAGATTCTCTGATGTGTCAGATTCTCAATCTTTTTTTGCCTTTCTATTTTACCTGCCATTTATACTTTTTTCACAAACGTTTTATTTATTTTTTTCAATGAAATAATGAAAATGTCCTGGGTGTCCAATCTGTAATAAGGATCACCCTTGAATTGACAGTATTTTGTTTTATTTTTTAAGTTTTTACTTAACCAGCATAATGCTGTTTAATTTCATCCTAACCCTTTTTGATTTATTTACTTTTTTTGAGTAAATTATAGACATTTTCAGTTTGTTATCTGTACAACTGTTAACTGAATATAAAGGTAAACAGGATTCATGCTTCAGATGAAATTACTGTCACACATCGTTTATCAGACTGATTTGTATTCTGATAATCAGTGAACCTGTTCAGTGGTTGCAGTTTATCAGACTTATAAGCAATAAAAGTGTAACCAATATATGATGAAAATAACTGATATTCACTAAAACAAAACAGGAACATAAATAGGACATCTATTTGGTCCCTAAAGACTAAATAGATGTTCTGAGGTTAAGTTTGAATAAAGATCAAATAGAATTAATAAAATGCATCATGTTGATTCTCGTTTGGTTTAGATACTATTTTGGAAATGTATTTATTTTTTTCTTTTCTTTTGATGTTCTTAAATCCAAGGGAATCTAAAATAAGCTTCTGGGCGTCTTATTAGCAGGCAGAAGGAAACCGAGTTTCTCTCAAAGCTGGCCAACAATTTCACACCAACATCCATCCAATCAATATCAAGGTGACATGAAACAAACTACTGGCAGCGAGTAAATTCTCAAAGGAAACATTTTGTTTTAGGGACTTTTTTAATGGAAAAAACTCTAAGGTGATTTGTGCATAGATCACTGACTTTTGATCTGTTTATATCACAGTTTAAGCTTTTTCTACCTAAAAAGGTATCACTTCAGAAGACTAAGATATAAAGTAAGATATATGTTTGTAAATGTATAGTAATACAGATGTTGCTTATTATAACTGAATCTGTTATTGTGCATACTATTAAAGTAAGAATACCAAAAGAAAAACAAATCTTGCTGTTATGTATGAACATAGATTTGCAAATATTTAAGTCTCTGGACCTCCTTTAAATTTTGTCAAACTATGACTGCAAACCTCAATGAATTTTATTCACATTTAGTGATGAAGGACTCAAGGACTTCTATTGTCATACAAATTCACATTTACATGTTTGTGATACAAATTTTGAAGAAAGCAGCTCCAACTGTGTACAACTGTAATGGACATACCCCAAAAGACATAATCTACAATCATGGTAAAAGGGTGGTTTTAATCAGCAGCCAAAATTTTAGGAAAGTTAAAACGATGTTGAAATTAAGACATCGTTTGCTGTACGAGCAGCACAAACAAAAAAAAAAGCTGCTATACTGGGGAGACCCACCAAAATGCCCAAGCAAGTGCAGCAAGATTTATACTCCCACGCAGCTTACAAAATATACATCAGGGAGCATTGCCTCGCCGGTTAAATTGAGCTGTCGCAGAGTTCCATCATCGTCTGAGGCGCTCTCAGCCGAGCAAAATCTGTTTTTCAGAGAAAGTTCCCCATTGATAATTGAAGGGTGGACTGAACTCTTCACATCCCTTCTTTAGTAAATTTGCTGTGTGGCTTGATGCGGTGGTAATGACAATTCCAGATGTGCTAGAAACTGCAAACCTAATGGGATGTCACTCCATTAATGTATCAGCATTAGAGGGGCCGTTTTTTTCACACATCAAAGTTTAAGTCTCAGAAAGCACCCTTTTCTGTCCCTCGTGATGTCACAACGCCAGGCTGTTTGTTTAGATTAACAATGTGTACTGAAACCTCTCTATACTGTACATTTAAAAAGAACCCAGTGGAGGAAACCTTAATTTAATGTTTAGTTAATGGTAATTTCTCAGCCACTATTGGTTTATCCTTACCTATAATATAGATTGTGGAGATGACTATTGATTTTCCAGTTCTGAAAACATATTTACATGCTCTCAACCACCCTAAGACATCAACTTGTTTTGATCTGAATCATTCCAATGTTACTTTGGCATAATGTTAAGGGTCACTGATCATCCAGCCTGGTCTCATATCTAAAGCAACTTTAAAATACCATCTTCAATTGACCTGTATGAAGCTTCCTCACTTTTTTTCATCAATTCTGACCCTTTTCCTGTCTCTGCTGGGGGGAAAAAACATTCTCAAAGTGTAGTGCTATCACCACTCTGTTTTATGTGGAAAAGATTTTTCCAATGTGATGCTAACTGTATGTTTTCATCCACACAAAACATCTTGTGTGTAGGGATTTCGATTCGGTCAAAACCTACCAGAGTTCCTTCTTACATAAAAAGGCTGCCTTTTAGTGTTTGCTTCATGACTTAGCCCTGCTCAGTTGGACATTAAGCCACTCATTATGATTGCTTTCTTTTTACTACCTTATTATAAAGACTAGATTTTGTTGTCATGGGAGCAGATTCCCAGACAAAACAGTGAATCTCTGCGGCTTTGCCTTTGTTAGCATAGGTATTAATGCCAGGTTCTCTAATTTATTTATTTTTTTCCAGCTTGTCATTGCAAGTACATAACTATGTCCTGGTAGGTTTGGAGTTGTGTCATATTTTTATCTATCTTAGTATGTTGTACTAAACCTTGGGCTACACGGTGGCACATCTGCTTGCAGCATAATAGTCCTGGGTTTCGATAGTGGTCAGTTCTCCTCATTCAGACATATGTTCTCTATAGTTTTTCCCTTCGTTCAAAAACATACCTGTTGGGTTAACTGGTCTGTCTAAATGTTTCTTAAAAGGGAGTGTTATAGCATGGTTGTTCATCCTGTGTGTCCCTGTGATGGAATGGCAAACGTATCAGGGTGTAATTCCCCTTTCACCCAGTAAGTGATTAAAATAAGCCTTGGCCCTGCCAGAATGAAAAAGTATACCAAATAAAATGGACAGTAGTTTGTTAGATAATCCTGATTTATACTACTCCTAAATGTATGTTTGACCTGACCAGCATGGTGCTTGGTCTTCAAGATGCTGTCTGTTCAACGATGTTCCTCAAAAAACCTCTGAGGCTTTCAGACAATAGCTGTATTTATAATGACAATCAGTTACATACATGTAGACTGTAAGTACTAATTCAGTGACATCTGAACGTAATCACTTGCTCTGGGTTTTATTTAAAGAAACTTTAGTTAAAGTAAAATTTAAAAAAACAGATTTATTTCTTCAATATTTTACATTTTAAAAGTACAATACGTAATTTGTCTTTCATTTTGTATGTGTGAACTATACTGCTTCGGTCTAGCAGAAATAATCCTTTCTTTGCATTGAGGTTTGTTTTATTTACATTTAAAAACTACAAACGGTTCAAAACTTTTGCAAGGTACTGTCCGGTTTGCAAAGATTTTGAGTTGTATTTTTCCTATACTGATATTTTTCTTAGCTACTGGCAGATAATTTTGTTTCCAGTTTAATAAATTGAATCCTTTAGCTGCAGGCAGTACTTTTTCATTTACCATTTTGAGTAAGCACGCCGTTCCTCCAAATTGATAGAGTAGAGAGAAGAAGAGTAGGTAACTTCAAGGCCAAAAAAAAATAAATGAAAGCACCTGTCAAGGTTTTGACAGAACATCATCGTGCCACCGCTGCCAAAATAATCAGCAGTGCTTCTTTCATGATTTCATTTGAATAAGTATCTCATCCTCATGCCAAGATGCTTTAAGAGAAAAAAAAACAAAGTACATCTCTCACCTGTCAATTCAGTTTGTTCCTTTTAACACTTTTTTCTGCTAATATTGTTTTATAACTCAGCTTTTCTCAGAGGAAACTCCCCTTCAAAATAAGATAAATCAAAAATAAGAATAGAACCATGAAAAGTCCTTTATCTCAATTAGCATAAAGAAAGCATAATTTTATTAAAATATGTGATATGAATCAGCTTTATTCAGCCCAAAGAATTAAACATAGCTTATTAAGAACTGCAAAGACAAGAGGCCTAAAGCTGTTTATCTCAACAACAACATAAAATTGAATCTTGGCCGTCTCAGTTTAAGCTTGGATGAGATTTGTTCCCGTAAATTCAAGAGTGAGCTGTCCCTACTCACACAAACAACACTGCATGTTGCCAAACCCTTGTTCCCGGTGAAGTCATTCGAAAAAAGAGAAACTTAAGGAACAATCAATCAGTGCTCTTTATTTTACATTCAAAAATGTAATTAAACATCTCACCCTTCTTTTATTAAAACAAGACCCTCTCTGCTTATTGTCTAGGTTTACATGTTAATATCAGAGTAAAGCTAATTAGATGAAGAGATTCTATGTTATTCACAAAGAAAATTACCCCCAAAGAAAAAACCCTGTCAGGGGGATTTATCCATCTGATTGATGTTCCACATCAGTGAACTTTTTTTTCAGCTTACCCAGTCTTGGCAAAGTTGGTCCAATAAGTCATTACCACTGCGCTCAGCATCACATCATTCTTGGAGAAGTTACAGTTGAACAGATCAGTGGGACCCACCATGGGAACGCCGAACACGTAGGGCACCTACACACACAGACACACTGGATTACCCTACATAAAACACTTGATCCCTGTTTCAGAGTTACAACGTGACAATCTGTAAACAAACTTCAAATTAAGCAACTAATTCATTTGGAGGGATTCCAGCATAAGTCCGGCCTAAAAGACAGTACATCTGCTTAAATATTGGCATCAGTGAGCTAAAATTTAATAAACACTCAATAGACAGTAATTTAAGTGGTCTGAAAGAAAATAGGACTTAAGTTTCTCTTTTTTCAGACTTTAGAAATGCCCACATGAATGAAATTTATATTTTAAAACATTACGCAATCTGGCACTGAAACTAAATTGCAAAGCAGTTTAAAAATAAGGGTAGGTAAGCAGAGAGAAAATTAAGCGCATTAAAACTGTTTTTGTTTTTGTGGGTATTTTTACAGTTAATCATGTGTCGATTAACTCGTAGATCTTAGGTTTGGTATTGTTGTATTTTAAATATGCCTTACAGTAATTGTGTCCATGCCGTAATTAGCTGTTTACTGCCTTTGTTTTGCCTTTTGTTTACTATAGCACTATATAACTTTCCTGAGTAGGTGTGGACACCTTTAAAATGTGAATTTGATCAGTAGGAAATCAGACTGACCTGATATCTCTCATTGCAGAAGTAACATTATTGGTTCACTGGTTTTTACTCGACATATTAGGGGTTAGGAAGAATGAATAAAAAATTAATATGTCAATCACAAAATGTTTATTCTGATTGGTTTTTACTTATTACATGTTTATGAAATAAATCTTTTACAACTTTATTTTTGCCTTGTTTGCTTTTTCAATCTGATTTTAGCACTGAGCGTTATCCCTTTGAGGCCTTTTGAGCAATTTTCCAAGATTTCATGAAGCAAGTGATGGAATGTTTTCAGTCATCCCTGTATATATTCTGTTTAGCAAGATTTAATCTCTTATCCTTTAGCTTCATTAAGTACCTTTTTAATTAGGAAGATTGCACTAAACCTGTGTTGTTGTACACCTTTTAAATTAAATAGTTATTGAGAACTTGAGTTTACTTCAAGTTTCACTTGACACAACAGGGAAAAATTAAGAAAAAAAGATGAAAATCTATTAAAAAAACACAATTGCTGAGTTTATAAATCCTCAGAATTCCGGCACTCATCATTAAAGTGAACGATATATTTAATAATTGGCTTTAATTGATGCATTTGAATTGTTCATATTCTGGGTAAATTGATAATAATAAACAACTCAAATACATTTTAAAACAAGTGGGCATCCGACCACTTCTCTTATGCTTAGGTCAAATTAAATCAGTCAGATCATTCAAGAACAACCCCAAAAAAAAGACAAAGCTTAAATCTCAAACACTGGAAGTTGCTACAAAATTATGAAGCCTTTTATATATTAAACCTTCAGGCTGACAGGGCGAAACCTCCCATTGGTACGTTTCATGGTAAAGAAAAAAAAGATCCAGCTACTCGGTTAAAATATCACACACCTTTTTTTAAGGAGTTAAAGTAAAACGTTTTGACACAGTTTAAGAGCAGAGGTGGCAGCATGTTGCTAAAGCGCTGCACAGAGCTTGTGTTAAAATAAAGATGGATGACTTTACACAAATCCTTTTTCTTCTTCTGAACTGCTCCCATGACAAATCCCTAATTCAGTTGGATGTACTGAATAGAAAAAGTAGTTTTGTAACGACTGAAGTAAGCTAAACATTAAGCTTCTGTAAATAACAAGACCTTATTCCCACTGAAAATGTACGAAAAATGTCTCACAAACGGACAGGAGAGAAAAGTTGGGCTTTATAGCAGCTGATAATCTAATTAAATATTTACCAATAGAACCATTTGATGATTCTTCCTTATATTGGACTGAAATTCCTCAATTCTTCAAATTTGAGCACCACAATTAAAGTTGTGTATTGTATTATCAATCCAGACTGAAAGTTAATGATATTTAAATATATAAGAGTCAGAAATCAACAAAGAATTTGTGCATCTTCAATATTTTATCTTTAGAAAAACTATATATGAGAAACAGCAGACCTACCTCATCACCATGGGCAGAATCAGCCCAAGGTGGCGTGGCATCACTTTGGCAGTGATGGTAAAATGAGTAGAAATAGGTGGGAGAGCCGTACTGAGCATGGAGATCAGCTGTAGCAATGGCCGGTGCCACCCACTGGTGGTCTGTAAAAAGTGCTACCAGTGTCTTCCGACGAGTTTCTGCGTTATCGCGGTCAGCCCAGTCAGTGTACATGAACCTTCATGAAAACATATTTAATTAGCTGGCTTTACGGAGAAACTGTATTATTCATGTTTACTAAACAACGTGTGCTCCTAAACAAAAGTTTGTACCTTTAATGCAGCAGCTTTTCAAACGTTAGCTTCTCAGATGGGTTTTGCATAGGTTATCACAAATAAACAAATGAGCTTCTGGTCTACTCTTTTGCTCGCTGAGTTCAAAGCTTTCAGCTTGTAAACAGTAGTGTAAACGAAGTGTTCACGAAGTGTGCAACAAAGGCTAACAGCCTTTTCTAAAAGCCTTTTATTGCTAAAAAATCACTAAAATAAAGGATGGCATCTACAAGAAAGTCCTTCTAAAAAAAGATCAGCTTGGCAGCTTATCTTGAAACAGTGAGAAAAAACAACTAAAATGACAAATCAAGTTAAATGCTCTTTACCAAACCCAATGAGTGTGCAACCAACAAATAACCAAAAAGTGCTCGCAGGTTCTGGCTAAATATTAAATTCATTAATTGTCCACTGTGACAGTATATGGCTGGGTATCTAAAATCTTTAGAGGGTGGCTTTACTGGAGGGAGCAGGGCAGTACACAGGAGTTGAGAGCAGAAAAAAGATCAGACCAATGAGTAAAACAAATTGATTTATGGATGTTACTGTTCAGAAAGAAGTTCAGCGATCACTGTGTAACTTGGCAACACAGAGCTTTGTATGCACAGTAAATTATGGGGGTTTATGGGCTACAGTTGATGTGTGAATAATATATCTGGGAGACAAATCTGGGAGACAAAAGAGATGTCTTATCTACCATGTTTATTGTTTGTGGAGGTGGATTTTAGTTTTTTCTACAGTTTATTACTTCAGTTTAAAGGCCATCATCACCTTCTGACATCCAAGTGGTTTGCTCTCCTCTGCACCTGTGTATCAGGACAAACCAAAATTCATTTTTTTCTGCAGCTAATTAAAGTGGATGAATTGGTATTATCGGTAATATTAGTGTTATCTTAAGACTTGCTTTGTGAAGTATGCTTTAATAGTTAGCTTTAATTAGTGGAAAACAATGCGTAATGGTTTCATTTGTGAACATTAGAGATAAAAATTGACACAATATGGCACTTTCCACTCATTACTCTTTATCTGGAGCCTAATTAACAACTTTCTGATTGTAGCATTATATTAAAAATGTTGTATTATGTAAAGCATAATTTTTATCTGCTTTTAGCTACCTCTTGTATCCATTGAAAGTGATGGATTTTTTTCCGTCCTTATAAAGTTTAGAGTTATGAGATAATGTCCATCCTCCACCTGGGAGCTGGCATGAAAAATACATTAGAATGTTTTGAAGTATTTCAAGTCTTGGTGTTTAAACTAAAAGAAGTCTCATCCTTCCTATATATGTAATTTAAAGCTATAACTGGGAAACTACATTTCCCATGAATGATAGTCAACAACTGCAGCAAATAAATCTATTATTTACCCAGCTATTACAACAATTTTAATAATAATAATGTATACTTTATTGATCCCGTAGGGAAATTGTTTTTGGTGTAAACCACACCGAGACAGCCATTTTGCAGGCGCCAGGTCGGCAGTAGCGCATAGGGTCTTGCCTAAGGACCCACACTGAATGCTGTGGTGTATTTTGCTCTGGGCTGGATTCAAACCCATGACCTTCGGTCAGTCTGGTGACATTCCAATTGAACTATCCAGACCTTCACAGGGGACTGGGCTGTTCAGATAATGCACAAGAGGAGCAAATCTTTCACCATGTCAGTTCGATTAGATTGAGATTTTTGAGGCCACAATTCCTTTTAAAATCAATTTTCTATTCATAACAAAATTCCGGTCATGATTTCTGCTTCAATCTTTAGGTGGGAGGACATCATCATGACCTAATTCCTTCAGATTTTCAGAACTTCTTCACATAAAGTTAAATATTACTTTCGATAAAGAAACTATATTATTCAGAGTAAATAATTTCTATGGCTGGACATATGGATTAGGCTGAACATGGGATCGTTTTTGTATTGATCACTTTCTGACAGGCAGCAGATAGTTTTATTTACTTATTTTGTTAACGTTTGGAGGTATTTGAAATTGATCCTGAACTGCATTAAATGAAAATTACAATTCGTATGTCTATAGAATTTTTTTTTGAATGTACCATATCCACGTTTTACCCAGTTGAGGTAAAAACAGTTTTCTCCATGTGGAAAAATAACATTCATGTGTCAGATGTGTTTAATTACAGGTCTGACAAAGCTTTAAAAGTTAAATTAATTAATTAACAGCAAACTATATTAAAGTCTGAGAGGCTAAATCACATAACAAGAATGCTGTAAGTGCTACAGCACTTAATGTTTGACATCTGTCATGAAACATGCTAGATTTTCCCCCTTTAGGATTTCTTGTTCACTAAAAATGTTGTATCTGTTTCAAAATAAAGGTAAAACCTCTATTTTAAGCCTACCCTCTTGAGCACAAAATGTCGGCTGTCTCTAAGAAAGGCAAAATAGAAACATTTTTAAAAAAAGAGTTCTCTTTGACAAAGTGGTTCCCAAATTCCTCAGCGTCTGACTAACAAATAAACAGAAGAGATTGGTGACACTAACTAACAGATCATTACGCAAGCCTTATGTAACTCAATTAAACAGGGATGCAGTGACAAAACATGCACTAACTGCAGTCAGCAGTGATTAAATTGCATATTTTTCTATTTCACAGGTATAGCACAGCTATTTAATCTCTTATAAAACACATACTGTAACCTAATTAATATGTAATTATTATCATTTCCATAATTATTTGTATTTCAAGTAGTCTCAGTAGCATAGACTAATTTATTCAAAATCTTAAGTGAGGTCCTGACAGGACTCTTAATCTCCTAGATACAGGACCAACAGGAACCAGTGCTTTAAGATCATCATGAAATATTAGGATTAGTACAGTATTTGGTCTTAGCTCTGCTCTTTTTTTTTTACTAACATCAGATTAGTTTATAGATTTTTTATAAATATTTTTGTATAGTTATTATAATATAACTTTATATTGAAAGGAGTTTCATCATAAGAAACTCATACTAATCCATGTGTAGCTTCCAAGTGATGAAAATGATTAAACATACAAATTATATTTAAAGCAGTGACTTATTTGAGTTTTAAACTGCTTCTTTTCAAGTATCCTGCACTAGAAAGCTTCACTATATTTAGTTTTTACAAATAGCGCCTTTGAAGGTAAAAAAAAGTATTTGTTTTTGTCAGTCGTTTGTTAATTTTTAGCATCAACGTCCTTTAGCAACTGTAAGGGTCATCACTGTAAAGTGCAACTGCATAATGCCTGCCAAGAACCCAATTCTTCATACCACCGACAAAAAATTATGCATCAACGAATGAGGATAATGTGGGCCCATTTATGGCCCTTTTTTTCCCCATCTTTACATTTTCTTATTTCTTCTTAGCAGTAGGGATGATAACCACCAATCCAAGAATTTCACATGGCTACTAAAACATGGATATATTTTTCTTTTCTTCCCTACTCACCGTATGCTCTCTCTTAGTGTGTCTCGTCCTTCTGGGTAACCATACAGACTATCCACGAAGTCTGACACAGCAAAGTCAAAGTCCTCAGCAGTGACACCATCCTCGGAGTCGACAATTCCCTCCACGAACTTCACGCCTTCCCCCTGGTTGACCCCCAGCATCACATCGTAGTTCAGAAACTCTCCCTGCTCCATCAAAATCTGAGGGTCATCAGGTATAACGTCCCCATCAATCACAGGGGCAAAAGCGGTGTGATATTTGGCCGGAGTGATGTTCTGCTCAACAAGTTCACGGAAACTCCGGCCCTGTAGGCACGTGACCAGTTGAGTGCTATCGTCAATGCCACAGCCAACCCTCTCACCGAGCTGCTGGGCGTATTTGCTTGGCTGGTAGTTGACAGCCCAACTGGCCAAAGCGCTGCCACTTTGGATAATGGCTCTGTGGAACAGATCTGATACAGAAAAGAAAGATGCGATACCTGCAAAAATGCTCATTTGTGCAAGTTATAATTTTTTATAGAAATAGATAAATAGACAAATGCTCCAAAAAGTTTTTAAAATGCTAAATTCCAAAGACTTAATACAACTTTTGATGTACAGACTTGGAAAACGTGTGTTTATTGGCATAGTTTGAAAGTGCCATAATGGCCGATACCCTATGTGGAGAAAAATTAGGGGACAGTTGCCAGCCTAAGAGCCCGTTCAAATTATAAAGTAGAGACCTGGCAGCATCATGTGTGGGTGCAGGGGAAACCTGAACTCTTGCCAAGTTAGATGGCACTGTGAGGAGAGAACATTACTTGGGAAACTGAAGCAACATATCAACGTTCTAGCTATGAAGTTAAAGTTTAGCAGAAAATGGGTTTTCCAAATGGACAATAGGATTAGCCAAGCTTCTTACAAGGTTCAAACGTGGTGGAGGAAGGTAAAAAAAATCTAACCCAAGTCATATATTTTAAAAGGCAATTTAAACAACATAATTTATGTAAACACTCTGTCATTTAGTAAATAAAGATAATATTTGTAAACAAACTAAACTTAAAGGGCAATGTTTAGTCTGATTTAATGTCAAACAGAGAGAATAACATAGGTGGTTTCAACCCTACATAATCAGTGAACTTTGAGTCATGATCTGTAACCTCTATTTCCGGGGGAAATAACATGTTTTAACGCAGACAATTACTCATAGCCACTCTTCAACAATACGTGAAAATGCCTCTAAAATTAAGGTATTTGTGTGATGACGCTCATTAAGTCAAAATTTCACTAAATTTGTACAATCGGACCGATCGTTCCAAAGTTTAAAACAACTGGAAAACTGTTCAAAAACCGACCAATGTTTAACTTGTTACCACACATATTGAACAGGACTGCAAAGGTAAAGATATCCAAATCTCTTGTTAACTATAACCATCAGTGAATGTTTTGTTTTCAGTCAAGCTTAACTTTTTTTTTTTATTGATTCAAGATTGTATTAGACCACTTTTGTAAGACATAAGCGTTCGAAATGAGTTAAAATAGGAAACAAGCATGCAAACTACTATTGGAGAAATCACACTAAATAGCTTAAGCTAACTTTATAGTAATATGTAGACTTTGGTAATTAAGTATATTAGCTTTAAAGCGTTTTACTCTTACTCATTAGTAAAGGGAAACACATATGGATAGCAATATTACACAAAAAGTATGGCCTTTCCCAGAACACATTAACCCTTGTCAGTAACTGCTGACAATCTAGTCATTGGTGTAACAACCTCCTTTACAAAATCTGCATGAAGCAAACTGAACATGAGTAGTGAAACAGTGTTGTATAATATTCCCTTACCTTCAGAGTAGTGAGACAAGGTGAGAAGGCTAACGCATGATGCACCAGCACCAGATCCAAACACAGTGACCCTGCTTGGATCTCCCCCAAATGATGCGATGTTCTCCTTCACCCAGCGTAAAGCCTGTATCTGGTCGAGCAAGCCGTAGTTTCCTTTTGCTGCCTGGTCACCTGTGCTGAGAAACCCTAGGAGAAGGCAGAGATAACGGGACGTTCTATCAGCAACAGTCATATTCAATACATTATGATGTGTTGTGATTAGGCTTTTTCAGATGAAAGTATCCTTTTGAAATAACAAATTTAGGCAAGCATTAAACATACTTTTGCAATAAGCCCGTATTAAAAGGCTTCTTTATGGGTTGATATGATATTCTGATCTTAAATGTCACGTTTTTATCAACTGTAAACTGGAAAATCGCTATAATTAATATATACAAAAATTTGAAAACACCCATCTCTGGAATAAATGTACATACTGTGGTTAACCTCTAACTGATTGAACATGACCATATAAATATACATGGCTGCAATTTTTTACTGTGTCTATTAAAATATTTATGCCGATATTGCTTTTCCACACCTTTTCTTGCAGCCACAAACTGGCATATATTTTATTGTAGCCTCAGTGAGTCAATACTTGTAGAGCAAGTTTTCTGCAGATCCCATGTCTGCATGTCTTGCCACAATTTCTAACAATGTCTGTATTTGATTTTATTTACATATTCCTGAGGGAAAAGAGGTTATTGTAAATGTATACCTATATCAAAATTTTGAAAACTGTGCATCGTATTCCTCCCAACACACATCTTTAAACTTGTCTATTACTAATAACCTTTAATGAAGCTTGTATTTGCATCCTTACATAATGTGGAAAATTTTATAGATTATAAAGAAACCACAAGGACGCAGTCATAGTCCTGTGAACTTAAGCAAGGAGAAAACCACACATGCTTGCTATTAAACCCACAGCCGCCCCCTATTCCCTCTTCTACTGACATTAAGTAAACACGGAAGATCCTAATGGCTAATTTTTCCACAGTATATCTCATTACTGCAGAGGCTCATTCCTGTGAACCTCCGGCACAAAAAGAGTATAATAACCGTGAAGTCACTGCTAAAGTAGTGTATTACTTCACTTCTTTGCATTTTATCCGATATTTCATTGAAGGAAAAAGGAAAATATCAGGATTGCATTTATTCTGAGTGGTTACAGGATTATATATATTCAAGCAACATTTAAGTAACGCTGTTTTAAGTTGTTCACATTTTCACAGATGCATGCTTCATTTCAGGGTGAATACTGCAAAGTAAGCAGAAAAATCATTGGCATAATAGTGTATTGCATTGTGTAAATGGGCTCACCTCATGCATCGACTCATGATGATGGAAAACAGGTGGAGGAAGAAAGTGATGCTGCCAGTCGAAATGAACTGGATGATGATGATGGTGGTGATGTTGAAGATTTTATGGGAGATGGCATAAACACACAAAATGGAGGGGGGGGGTGAAAACAAAAGTAGGCATGTATATTTGTTCTTTATTTAGCTCACAATGTTGACCACATCTGCAGCTGCAGTTTTATTCAAGTTCAGACCTAAACACTTAAACCAAACAAAGAATTTAAAAAACAACATCCAACTCTAATAAAAACCTTAAACGTCAATGTTTAAAGGTATTTAAATCTTATTGAATATGTTTGACTCGGGTTCAATACGTTCCCAAGAAAACCTGCACCGCCTGAGGCAACCTGATAGCTAAGCTGTGAGGGCACATGAGCATGAATGCCTTCAAGCAGTAAATACCAAGACCATTTCCAAGCCCGCCGGACCTTTTACTGCATGCCTTTCTCCACATTTCCTGTCTCCATCTCTCTGGCCTAATAAAAAAACCATTATACATTTAATTAAACCTGAGCCAAAGATGTGGCTTTCCTTTTAAGGGCAGAGCCTCTTATAAAGTCCTCAACGGCTACCATGCATCAGAATTTGCTACTATTTTGTGCTTTCAAAGAACATTTTAGTGAATAAACGAACTTGAAAAAAGACCTCTGCCATACATAATAGTTATGGTTCCCATATAAAATGTCAATATCACCCGGACAATTGAATATGCAATTTGTCCACTTGACTTAATCACACTGAGGCCATAGATACTCTGCTCGCATAAACAACTCAATACTCCGGCTCTTAGTACAACTAAGTAAATGATGCTCTATGCCATTAAGCTATGTCATTTCGATAACTTCAGCCACAAAAAGCCTAAATGGATTTTAAGATAGTCTATTTGCTGACTATTTGCTGACTAAAATCAGAAAAACCAAAGGGAATCCAATTCATTATTTTTTTATGTTGTTCGGAGAGCAATGAGTCGAAGAGCGAAGGAGTTAAAAAGGATCACATTCGCGTCGATGACAGTAGTGAAGGGAAAAATGGCTTCAGGGAGGTTTATTTTTCCACAAGGGATGATAAACATGTTTTTATTCTGACAAAAAAAAAGGAGGAGGTAAAACTGTGCTCCGGGTAAGAAGCAAATCACTGATGGTTTTAACATTTTTATAGCTCATTGAAGGATTGAATAACCCAGATGGTGAAAATGGAATGAATTTGTTTTCAAAAAGTGGCTGTTGTGTTGAGATATAAAAGCTACATACTGACTTGCCTCAAACAAAACTGTGATGAGTTACGGAGAATCCCTGGATACTAAGGAACTAAGTTAATGTACAATTATCAATCCATCTGAATTAATCTTTGTAATAAAATCCCCTAACTGTAGGCACCTCTCTATAAATTAGTATATCAATAAAAAGTTAATTAATTTCAATAATTCAGTTTAGAAGGAAGATTCAAATCCCTACACTTGTTTTCTCTGAACACTGCATCTTGCAAGAATGTTTCTCTCAGGAACTTCCTGTCGTATAAAACCAGTAACAATGCATCCAGTCATATTATTAAAAAGTTAGGTGGAAGGAAAAACTATGGTCGAAACAACTGTACAACCGACAGTGATAACTGGAACTGTGTGGTAAAGGTGACTTTAGGAGTCTGGGGTAGGTACAAATGTTTTCAGGTATAAAATATAACAATCTTTGTTATTACTTTGCTCCTCAACAATGCAGTTAAACTATTTAGATATAATTCAAAAAGCTGTTTAGTTACATGGGTTTTAATGATTTGCACAAATCCCATTTTTAAAAGTTAATGTAAATCCAAATAAACAAAGACCATTCATTAGCATTTCGTATTTGTAAATAAATAAAAAAACTTCAAGAAGATAATACTTTATCAGTTGTTGAATTCGTCATATAAGTAGATGCAATGTTGTGGCAACGCTGTATATTCTGTAGAACGATGTAGGAAAACACTTAGTAATCAACAATATGAAATATATTCTATATTAGAATACCCTAAACTTAACATGTTTTTTTTCTGATAATAATAATAAGTATAATACTTGCTCTATAGTTATCAGGTATACAGACGAACCTGAAAATTTTGTTTAGAATTTGTCAGTTATCTTTACATAAATGTAAATCAGATCCTCTAATGTAGACAATACTTGGAAGTGGATATCAGAACACAGGTCCTACTTGACTTTTTAAGCAAATATCTTTCTGAAGAGCCATGTAGTCCTACCTATCTTCCAACCCTCAGCATTACAAAAGGGAATTAAAAACCCAGTGACCTTGGTATGACCGAGAAAACGAAAGCGGTACAGATATGGAGTGAGGGCAAGGGATGAAAGCGAATAAGCTTCTGTGTCCACTTGATCTTTTGTACAAAGCAGTCGCTGGAAGTACATTTAAAATCTCTTAAAAAAATGTTGTTTGAGACTTACTGAGACCTTTACACCCACGAGTGAACTGGTCCTTTGCAGGATAAAAATGTTATCATCCGAAAGGTGCAAAAGCTAGACTTTACAATTTAAAGACATAACATTTAAAAAAACAAGAGAGAAGACTTACGTACCAGCATCAATGTATTGAAAAACACTCTTGTGCTAGATGTTAGACGGCGAACTATCTTTGTTAAAGCTGGCAACACTAATTGCAATGGTTTCATAAAATTAATGAATTTATTACCACAGAAATGTAAGTTCTACTTATAAGTAGTACCCCACACAACAATAAACTCATGCACTGCTACTTGTATTCTGCACGTTGTCACACACATGATGTTTTAAACCAAAATAGCGGCTTCTTTTACCTAAAACTCCAAGACGATAGTTGAGGGTTATGACAATGACATTGCCGTAGCTTGCGAGCACACTGCCATCCATCATGTTCCCAGTGCCCTCGGAATACGAACCTCCGTGGACATAGACCATCACTGGCCGCTGACCCCCTTCCTCATGGATGTCTAAGATAGACAGACAGATTACCAATTAGTTCAAATCATTAGGGTGACATTAGTTAACCACCAAAAGGCAGAGATTACAGTCCCTAATTTGGGTGTGCATGTGCATGTGTTCACATGCATGTATATCAACCAATATTTATGCATGTGTAAGCCTGTGTCCTTCCCATTATCCTCCGCAAGTAAATGCATAAACCCCTTAACGACTGACGCAGGTGTCTGCATATTAAGCATCAGTTCAACCAGCAGAGTTAAAGAAGAGAAAACAAGGCTCCTTTTTAAAAAATGGTTATTTATTTATTGAATGAGTCTGAGTAGGTGCAGAAAAAGCACTCTGCCATGTTTTAATTATTTTTCAAATGTGTTATTCTTTTAGCTCATGTACTTACCATAGGGCATAAACCATAACATGCAATTCCAACCATGCATATTTCACCAGCCCAGCTCCGTAAACTTAGTGCACGTCGCCAAGTTCACTCACCTTCCTCCGTGGGTACGTAGATGTTGAGGTAGAGACAATCCTCACTCTGGTGAGTGAGGTAAGTTGCTGCTATATCCAGGTTTGCAGTGAGCCAAGAGGGCATCATATCCCCGAGCATGTTCCTCTCATCTAAAGCCTGCGGGCAGACCGGAGCAAACTGTGTCACGTTCCGAATTCCCGGCCACGGAAGAGGTGGCTCAGGTGCCTGGAAGCGCCGATCCCCAGTCGGTGGCCTTGCATATGGTACTCCCAGGTACTGCATGACAGGCCCCAGAAGGTCTGAGGGCAGTGGCGTCAGGATGCCCCGAATGCGGCCCTGCGCCGTTGATACCACAGGCACAGTCTGCTCAGCCAACAAAGAGGTCAGCTGGAGGGAAAGGTAGAGGCAAAAGGAAAGTAGGAGGGATTGAAATCCAAGGGGGGAGGAGCGGGATGAGGGAGGGACAGTCCTGCCGGTCCTCAGCTCATACATGACAGTTTGTTTAGGCAGAATCATGGGGAGCAGGGAAGGGGGGCGAAGTACTGGCGGCAGGTTGAGGGTTATGTCGAAGCTGACCCCTCAGAGGTATCCAGCTCTAACACACAGCTGCTGCTCAGTTTGGCCCATAACACACACTGCACGCAGTCCTGTCTCTTGAGAGCAACCTTTCTCCCTTGTGTATATGTCTGCGTGGGAGTCAGTGAGTCTTTGCCTCGGAGTGTGCAGTGACTCAGTCACCGATTCCCTGTGAGTGTCCGTACATGTGTGCCGAAGAGTTTAGGTGAGCGCTTGTGTATGAGACTGGCAATTTTAGCCTGATGTATGTCTGTGGGTATTTACGTGTGTTGATGCATGCGTGTGAGTGTGTCGTTATGTAAACAGTGGCATCACTGTTCCTCTGTCACTCTCTTCTTCCGGTCACCCCCATAACAAGCCGTGGCTGCCTCCTGGAAGCAAGAGAAGGGAGGAAGAGAAATAGAAATATATGGTGAATTTAATTAGTATTTATAGGAATAATCACACACACACACACACACACACACGTATGATACACACATGTTATCAGGTATATGCAGAGCTACCCTGCTTGCTTTTAAAAATAGATTTGAAAGTGATAGATGGAGCAAACGAGATGTTGTCCGCTCAGCTTAACTCGGTGTCAGGCTGTCAGGGGCTGCTGCTGTGTCACATCCTCACTGCACACTGTTTCACGGTTCACGGGACCTTGTTGGGGGGAGGGTGTGGTGCAAGTGTATGTGTGTGTGTGGGGATGGGTGTCATATCACACGCTAAATTAAATCTTGAATGCACCACGGGGATCCTGACCTGCATGTACCATAAGGCTGGACACATTGGACACTAACACACACTTGTGTCTCCACCGTACATACCTTGTTTCTTAATCACACAGAAGAAGCTGAATCAAATTTCACACTGTTTCCACCAATGACTATGTTAATTCTAAAGCCCTGTGTTTCTAAGAGGTACAGCTTCCCAATTTGTTTTCAAACATTATAGGGAAGGTAATGGAATTGCCTTCACAGCTTTAAAATGTATATTTTGGAACAGGATTGATTTCAAATGCACTCCCAAATGAGACATTTTTTTCAGTTATTATATTATTAATGGATATTCTCCAAAGTGCTGAATGCTTTGCTTTACAATCATCCCAAGGCTAACTTTGTCCTGGTTGTCTGCAGGCTTTTTTTTTCTTCCACTAAACTTTCCATTAACACGATTTGACACAGCACTGTGTGAACAGCCAAACACTTTAATCAAGGCTTTAGCCTTCTTATGGAGGTTGGCAATTAATGCATGCTGGAAAACTGTCCATTCAGCGACATTTCCAATGATTGACTGTGATTTCGCAGTTTTTCTTAAGAAAATATTTCACATAAGATTTTAATGGTTTTGTACAAAATTAAACAATTGATAGTTTTACAGCTGTGAGCCAAAACTATCAAAATTCAAAGAAATAGGAAATTAAATAACTTTGTGTGTAATGAAACAATATCAAACTCACTTGTTATTGATTATCTATTGTTTTAGAACCTACATATAGTTTTTCTATACAACATTATCTATTAGCATCTGGAAAGAGTATCTTATCTCAACTACTACCAGAAGGTAAGTGCTGAATGATGAGGAAGACCAGTAGAGGGGATTCAGCCTGTGATTCTGGTCACCTTCTATGTCCACACACTCTCTTTTCCATGGATGTCAAACACATACACACACAGCTGCTTCCCAGCCGGCTCTCTCTGCGGGCCGGAGGACAGAACATTAACACACACACACACAAACAGACACACACACACTTGGAGAAATGTCTTTACAATCACACACACAACGATCTCTCACACGCATCCACCACTAAAAGCTACAGTCGTGTCACAGTACAGCCACGATCCTGACTGTCTCCTCTCTTCCCAGGTCTTGCTGGCGCTGTCCAAGGTGCTAGTTAACATTCCTGTGGTGATCACACACACGCTGATGAATAACGCTCCATTTATCAAGGCAGGACCGCCGCCTGCCACCCTCCCTCCCTCTCCCTTCTTTCTCGGTGTATTTTCATATGGAAAGAACTGATAAAAGCAGCAACCAACAAGAGAGAGGGTGAGGGGGGGGATGCTTGGCAGTGAGGCAGAATATCCCGTCCGAATCTTTGTCGGCAATGAAGCTGACTACGGCAAAAACACACACACATGGGTGTTTTTCAACCCCTTTTCTTTTACACACACACACACACACACACACACACACACACACACACACACACACACCAGAATGAAAAAAAACTGAATCTGCATCCCCGCTGCAGTAAAATAATTTAAAAAAAGAATCCCCAAATGACAGATGCAGCGTACCCAGCCGGGGTGCATGCTGTCCTCCTCCTCCAGTCCACCGCAATGATCTCCGCGTGTTTTCTCTGTTGCAGCCCGGGATGGGATGTACAAGGAGATATTCCTACACTGCTACTGATCCTACTGCTGGTAAACGGGATGGTGATGGTGGTGGCACGTATCCTGGGGGAAAATAACCTACATAAAAGAAAGATAGAAAGAAAGGAAAAAGAGGAAGAAGGGGGGGGAAAATCTGCCCTTCAGCCTCTCTCAGTCTGCTGAAACGTAAAAGCGACGGAGGAAAAAAAATTGTTGGAATGTAGTTATTTCTTCCCTGAACACAGGGCCCAGGACGTTTAAATGATCAATCTCCCCCCTTCTCTCTCTCTCTCTCTCTCTCTCTCTCTTCCCCCTCTCCCTTCCTTTCCTTATTTCTCCTCCCCCATCTCCCTCTCGATGCCTCTCTTTCTTTCTCTCTATTTTCTCCTCCTAGATGCGATTGGACAGTGTGGCAGGCAGCAGCTACTGATCCAATGATATGCACCTAGCTCTGCTAGACGGAGGGGGGATGGAAAAAAAAAGAAAAAGAGGAGGGTTAAGGGGAAAACACACTATTCAAGAACATTTGCTTCACACACACACACACCTGTAGAGCATTGCTAAAATCCCTATTACTGTGGAAAAAAAGGGATTTATACACCTGCTTGCACACTTCATCTCTGATACACGCATAAAAATAATCCTGAAGTACACAGTGACCTCTTCAGGACCAGAACAGGAGAGTCTGTCCCCATTCTATTTAGCTATAGCTGCAAGCAGGTCCCTCCCTCAGGCGTTGCGTGAATGTGTGTGTGCGCTTGTGTGTGTGTATGGTAATGTAGTCGGTCCGCAGTCGCTACTAACTGTGTTTGGGAACACTCCTCACGTCAGCACACCCTGCTGCGGCAGCATTCAGGACATTTCTATTCCTCTCCTCAACTATCTCCTCTCCAGTCATCCATCTATTTCCTGCTCCTGCGCCTGCTCCTGAGCTTATCTGCGTAGTCGCCCTGCAGTTTTTCTCCTTCTTTAAAGCCAATAAGGAGAAGAAGAAGAAGAAGAAGAAGGAGAAGAAGGAGAAAGAAAGAAAGAAAAAAACATAAAATGCAAGTCAACTTGTGAAAAATGGGGTTTGAGAGGAGATTTAGAAGGATGACTGACTTATACTCTAAGCTTTGCAAAGACTTTCAGCTTGAGAAAGCAAAAGTCCTGTCACATTCTCCTTTTAAGCAAAAAAATTAAACCCTTCCATTTCTACTCCAAGCTCTGGCACAGATTAGCTCAAAAAGTCATAGATGTAGATGAATGGTAGGGCTGTTGAATTTAAAAAATTTGAGGCTAAAATTTAGATGAATTCGTTAAAATTTCCTGTTAAATTATGGATGGCATAATTATCTAAGGAAATCTTTGTCCAAGTTAAAAAAAACTATAATATAGGATATGACTAAACAAGAGGTATCCAAGTATTGAATATGACAGGGTGTTGATGTGAAATTCACAACAGTTGACAGTGATAGCCAAAGTAATCCTGCATTTAAATTAAGAATAATAAATGGTTAAACACAAGTTGTGAGTTTTTTAAACAGCTTATCAGACAAACATTTGTGAGTAATGAAAATTGCAAGACATCTACTATATGGAAAAAAATTTGATCTTTTGTCCAGGTGTGCTTCTGACCCATTATTCCAAAGCATCTGTCTTCAAACTTTGTAGAATCCGCCATTCAGTTCTACACAATCGGATCTTCAGTTCCCTCCTTATTTTAATTGAATAGAAGCAAAATTATTGACTGGGCCTGCATCCAAACAGATAATATAGTTGCTAGCCCAGATTTCTGAAACAAGCATATTTTTCGAAGTGAAGTCTGATGCAGTTCACAAAATTCAAAGCTATTAGAGACATTGTGTAATTTTCTCTTTTTTTTACTATCATAAAGAATGCAAGAAGCATGTGCTTGTGGCTAATTTATGTTGAAGTGATTATCATTCAGACCACATAAATTGTTGCCTCTAAGAAGCCCCCTGGAACATTCAGAAGTTTAAGAACAGAAAACACGGATTCTTGTGGTTGTAAGCTGACAAATTTTGAAAAACTTGAGTTGTGAAGACTTTTTCCTGGCACTATGTGGGAGTGAAGTGAGTTGAACCCACATTGAAAAATGTCAGTTTGTTCATCTTTAATATCTGCTTATCTACAAATTATCTCCTTTAGCCTTAACTGAATCAAAATGTAGTTAGTAATAGTTAAAACCTTCGAGGGAGTATGCAATGTCTGTAGTTTGAACACCAAGTATTTTCTCTGTCCATGATTAACCGTGTAGTGAAAAATCAGACAGAAAGCAATTTCAAAACCTTTACGGTGGATTTAAAGGAAAGAAGAATAGTTTGCTCCAGCCATTTTAATATTTATTACAGCCTTTAAAGTGATCGTATTAAAATAAAATCATAAAACCTTTCTTTATATATTCAGAGAATATTTCACTCAGTAAGCTTGGCCTGTTGTAATGTTGCAAACCTGACGCTCAGAGTGGAAATATCCGGCTTTGTCATCTTTATCTTCACTCCCCATCAGATTCACATCATGATGTATTCACTGCGTATTAATACTTAATGTCTGTACGATGTGAGCACTTAAAAAAAACCAAAGTCAAACTGCTGGTTTGTGCACAAAATCTTTATTTAAAATCCATTAAAGTGGATTCTGATTCTGTGAGTTGGCAAAATATTTTTGACTCTTTTGTCTTCTCAGGCAACAAAAATTGCTAATTTTTCAGTTTTAGTTATTAGATATAAAGTTTAACTGAGGTGAAACTAACCTGTTAGTTTTATCAGGCTTCTAATGAATCTAAAGGTTTTCTGTGCATGAAATATGTAAACAGGTAAGATACGTAAATATTTTTGCTAAAATATTAATGACTGCCATAAAGTTGATGCTAAACTGATACAACAAGATCAACAATTTCTAATCATAATGAAGAGATTTCAGTTGTAAGAATCTATCCATGTAACACTATAGGTGTCTGTTTTAAACAAAATGTCACGGTAATCACACTGACAAGGTGGTTGACCTTTTAATAACTTGGCTTCACTGTGCTGCATTAATATGTTCTGTACGACATTTCAAAAATGTATACATCATGCTTCTCCTGACTTCACAGGGTTACACCTACAATTTAGATCAAACATAAAAGTGACTAAATTCTGTAAATGTTTCATCATCTCCTCTCTTTATTGTTAATATAGTCGTACTACTGCCGACATAATGATTGGTGGAAACAGACGCATACTTATTTAAGAAGCCTGAGATGTTTCCACAGCCTTTTGTTTGGTGGTATTTGACCTTATATTGACAAAGAAATGTTGTTTTGATTTACGATTTAATTTTTAATATTAAATTCCTTCTATATATATATATATATATATATATATATATATATATATATATATATGAAAAATAAGTTGATATTTTTTTGCATTAATGATATTTGTTATATTTGTTAGTAGAACTCTACAGTTATGAGCCCTAAAATTGCTTCCTCACACTACCATCCCTAGTTTTATTTTGTTTGTTTATTTTTTTATTAATATTATTATTGTGGGATAACTTTTTTTGAAATATAGGTAAAGTTCAGAACTTGTTTCTGAAATCATCACACTCAATACCAAAACTCTAATGTATTTATGCTCTCGCCTTTGGTGTAGGTTTCAGTTTTATTTAAAATAGCTGCTCCAATAAAATAAGTGAAAAAAATATATAAACTAATATATAAAAACACTGATGCACCAAAGCATTTACATTTACACAAACTCCCTGGGAATCTCAAGAAGCACTGCTTTGGAAAATCTTAATTTAAATCTTTATTATATATTTGTTTTGCATACAACTGTATTTTCGCTCTTTCATACATTTTAGTTATATTCTGACATGCAATAGAAGGCGTGGAAGACAGCTTTGCTGCTATAAACAGAAATATACGACTCAAGCTGTCCACAGGAAAAATATAACATGCAATGATGATGCAGTTTGGAGATGGGCTCTAGGACTTGCACTTTGCAGTAATTAATTGCATATTCTTCTCTCCTGAAGAGCAGATTCAGCAAAGTGATTATGTTTTATTACTTTTTTCTAGAATAATCTTTGTTTAAATGAAGTGGATGGTCAAAAGAAACATAAAATAATACGGAACACACAGAGAGTTTTGCTCCCTCTTTACATGCAGATTTTAAGATCTTTAAAATGACAAGGTTATACAGCAAATACAAAGGTATAAAATACAATCCATCAAACTAATGACGCAAATGGTAGCCAACGAAAGAACTGCAGGGGTTGTGGTAGGATTATAATTACCCTTGTGTTTAATTTAGATACTGTATGTCTTTCTAAATGTTTTCTTGGCTTTCTGTTGGTTTTAATTTGGGTGTTTTTGTTCCTTTTCCTCAAGAAGTCCTGCCTTCTGCCAGGTAAACCGAGTTGTAAACCTGATTTTTTCTTAATCTGTCCTAAATTATTACATAGAAGTTTATTTTTTTTAAAGCATGCTCTCAATTGAAAAGAATTGAAAGCAGCTTTTAAAACAGAATTTACAAAAGCTGAGATTCTTATTCTATGTTAATACACCTAGATAACTTTTCCTCATTATCCCATTATAAAAAAGCTTGCTTTGTGGTGCTAATGCATATTTGGGATTACTGTAATAGCGAAGCATCTTTTTCAAAAATAATAGGTTTATACCATTTTCTATTTTGATCTTACTTTGAGATTTGTCCTCACAAAAAATTATTTCCAAATCAAAACATGAAAAAGTATTTTTCTTTTTTAAAGATGTTGACTGATGTAAAAAAAAAAGTTGGTTTAAACTGTTAAACTAATAAACATAACCAATAAGAGTTGAATTTAGGGTTACGAGAGAGAAGATGAATAATTAAACTAGCTGTGACACAAGCGGGACTGATATTTGCACCAATGCCCATGAACAGACAACTTTTTACTTTTGCAATATTACATTGTCTTATACTTATAAACAACAGATCGTACAGAAGAGGATTAGGGCCACTGGGGACAAAATTATAATAATTGTGACTTTAATCTCAGAATTCTGACTTTAATCTCAGAATTCTGACTTTAATCTTAAAATTCTGACTTTAATCTTAAAATTCTGACTTTAATCTCAGAATTCTGACTTTGATCTTAAAATTCTGACTTTTTTCTCAGAATTCTGACTTTAATCTCATAATTCTGACTTTTTTCTCATAATTCTGGCTTTTTTCTCAGAGTTCTGACTTTAATCTTAGAGTTTTGAGTTTAATCTCAGAATTCTTACTTTTTTCTCAGATTTCTGACTTTAATCTCAGAATTCTGACTTTTTTTACTTTAAGGCAGATGGGCAACGGGGAGCAACCAGTTGCAGTAGTGCTGCAGTGAATGCTGGAGGAAAGGTACATTTTGAAGGAATATGACAGACTTGAAGGATTTTCTACATCCCAGAGGGGTTCCTGAAGATACCATTTTATTAATGGAAGAACAAAAGTTGAGTAAAACAAGTGAAATAGTTTAAGGTTTAAAGCGGGAGGTTACTGCACGTTTGTTAGCTTACATTGATGAAGGTAAAGTCTGTCACAACGTAACACTACATGATTTAATAAAGTGTAAATAAAATTTTTTTATTGCTGCAATGATCCCCAACGTTTTTTTTTATATTCTGTTGTTCTTTTATGTGAATGTTTTTCAGAAAAACTAGGCAGTAGCAGTAGACACTACCTACCGCTGTTCGTAATATGTCCTATTTTTAGTACAACAAAGAGAAGTTAAATTTAGTGCAGTCATCGACTAGGTACATAAATGCTGCAGGTTAGCCATAGTAGTGCTGATCAATGCTAGTTGGAAACCTTCTGCCTTGAATTTTGACCCCAGGGTAATGTGACGTTTGCACAACCAATGCAAACAGAATGATGTGATAGCTGGATGAAAATAAACACAGTGTAAACAAATAGTTAAATAATGAAAATAAGGAAATGATTCCATTGTTGTTACAAACAATGTTTAGTTTTCTCTATTGCATGTGTTATAACTTATACTTTAAATTAACATTTTATTAACAATTTTGTGTTATTGTACCGATATTATAATCAATAATGTCCTTCCTTTTTTAAACAGTGCAGTAGAAAGACTATGTTTACCTCCATTGTTCTGTTGTATCTCTCCCCAAAACAGTAGACCGCTTTAAGTGGTGACATATGACTGAAGTATTGAAGGTAACCTTAACAATGATTTGTAATGCAAACATTGAAGTTGTCTTTATATCTGTTTGCAGATAGACTGTGATGTCATAGCGTTGATGGATGACGCAACGCTGGAAAACTACATCCCCTCCTATGGAGACCGAATTGGCCTCTTCAATTTCTGCAAAAGCAAGCAACCACTAGCAAAAAGAAAACAAAGACTACTGCAAAGCTGTGGGAGAAAATTAAAAGCAGAAAGTAAAGTCCACAGCAGAACCAAAATGTTAGCATAGTTTCTAGTGAAACAAAACAATTGGGGAAAAAAATATTAACTACACTGCATATTTTACTTTGACTAGACTAAGGAAAGGTCATATAACAACTCTGAATTTACTTTTTTATCAGTAATAAATTTCAATATTCTGGTAGAATGACATTGAACATGGCCTCTTTGCTTTCACCCAACCTTTTTAAATTGGATGCAACCTGAACACTTCTGTTTAGGGTACCTGTGAGACTTGGAAAAATCTATCAAATGACATGCTAAAGATAAACAGCAACACTGTTTTGTGTCTGTTTTTAAACAAATGTGGTTAAATCCTTTAGAGTATTTCTTCTCTTAACTTTATATACAAATCAGCAGCAACAAGCGGATCTCTTGGAGCCTCCCAGTCGTGTTCTACCATGATCGGACAGCAAAGTTCAAAGACTGTATCATCCCAGGGATATTGGCCTTTTGGGGTTCACTCTTCCATACACACAGGGATCTCATTCATGACAACAGGTTTCAGTCTATTCTCAGCCCTGTGCAGTTCTGGAAATTAGTACATCACCACTGGTCGACCTGATGCTGCATTACTATTCAGCCGGATTTTATGTGAGCTCCATGTGGTCACAACCTCATCGAGTTCCTCCTGTATAAAACAACACAGTATAAATGTATGAAACAGAATATGTGCTTTAAGCTTTTGCTAAGGTTGAGGGTTATAAAATAATTAATCTACAGAGATGAAAAGTGATCTTCAATCTAAACCTAGCACCACATGTAAAAGGACAGGTTCCTCATATATTTTGAATGCACTGATTAATTGATAAAAATGCTAGTGCAAGGAAACTGACACCCTTGTAATTTATACCATTTGGCAATAAAAACGGATGTGCTTTATGCACATATGCTAAAAAGGGTTGAGTTACATGAACTAATAACAGACAATGCACTTCATTGGTAACTATAAAGTAATAAAAGGAGCTTTTATTTCTTATACCACTAATAGAACATTAACATGTTCTACTCTTAAAGCAGAGTTCACATGTTTACATGTATAAGATTAAGAAAACAAAATTAAGATTTTAAATAAGATAAGATTTTTATCCAAAAAATCTCCTGTGAAGTGACCATCATCCAGAAAAGTTTGAAATAAGTTCATCCAAAACTTTGCACTCTGTTTGCGGAAGGTAGCCAACCAGCCTTCTATACGCTGTATGGATGTACTCCTTCCATAAGGAAAACTTTTCACCCCTGAAAAACTGTCTGTGTGGTTTCTCCGCAGAAAAACCTGCATTTGCTCATCACAACTACTTTCCGTGCTTCTGTCAGCACGTATCCTCTCCGGACATCCATGGACGCACGAAAGTGTTTTTAAGTAATAACTTCCAATCAATTTACGCTAATTGTTCGTGGTATAAGCCTCCATCCATAAAACATAGTGGCTAAATCCGTCAATACAGCCGCTGATAGCAATCCCATAAGGTTTTAGTTTATCGTAGCCATTCATGTGCCAAAGTGCATTTGGTCCTCTGCAGTTGTACTGACGTCTTCTCAATTGTCGAGCTTGTCTCAGTTCCACACCTTGTGGGTCAACAAATTTGATTATCTGTCTTACAGTGTCTTGTGACACCACAAATCCACGTTGAATTGCACGAAGATGTAAACAACGATAACCTTGCATCTGTCCATTTGTCATGATTTCTTGTTGGACAAAGGCCACTACCACTTCAAAATAAGACTTATTCTTCCTTCTAAACAGCCTCAGTCTTTTACAAATTCTCTTTAGAGTTTAAATACTTAATATAATCTGATGACTCTCCGCTAAAATTGCAAGTATTTCTTTGTTACTGAAAGAAAGTCTGAAGTAGAGTGTAATTATATCATCCAAATCCGACATCTTAGGAAACCGTGTGTCTCACTTTAAAATGAAACCTGTCTACAGTACTCCTTCTTTTCTTTTTGAGAGTGGTTTCTTGCTTTTGCAGAAAATGAAGAAGGCAATTCGGTCTCCAAAGGAGGGGATGTAGTTTTCCAGCGTTGCGTCATCCATCAACGCGATGACATCACAGTCTATCTGCAAACAGATATAAAGACAGCTTCAATGTTTGCATTACAAATCATTGTTAAGGTTACCTTCAATACTTCAGTCATATGTCACCACTTAAA
>JAVLVB010001001.1:1036552-1090281 GCA_032876305.1 Orestias chungarensis
ACACTGGCGGGAGCAAACCTAGTGGTCTTGGCCCAGCTAGGATTTCATGTAGCTCCAGATCTCTGTGGTTCCATCCAGTGGAGTCCAGAAGCTTAACTTCTCATCCAAAAGTTGTTTTTTCTCTCAACTCATCTCTCTAAAAATTGTCTGAGTTTGCTTCAAATTTTAAGATTTTCTTTTAGAACACTCCTAATTTGACAGTACTTTATATTTCTAAGCCCTAAGCAGCCTATGTTTGCTTTTTCAACCATCTCATCAAATTAATGTTGCATCGTCACTCCGTTGAGTATTCTTTATCAGTTCACCATTCATTCTCCTTACATCCCTCCAGCCTCTCCGTCTCTCCCACAACACATTCACTCTGCCCATCTATGAAATTATCTCTCTGTCTCTCAGCAGCACAACTCTTTCTCAGTTTGTGTGTCGCTTCCGCAGCTCCCACTCGCTCCTAAAATATTCATTGATGACTTAAACACTTTTTCGGTTATCTATCCATGAATCTTTCATTCCTCTGTGCAAAACCAATGTGCCGCATAACGTAACATCACATTTACATTTATTTAAATATTCACATCTTCAGTTTTAATTGGGATATCAATTTTTAAAAGTGCTTTCTAGAGGTACGTTTTACAGTGGTATGTATGCCAGTATGAGGCAGCAGAAGTTGATTTCAGAGCTAAACACATTTTCATTCTTGCATTTACAAATTTGTGCCACTTAGCAGTTCACTTTGATTGGCATTTTATTATAGAGTGCATCAGTTTTTAACTGAAGAGAGGACCTTAATGAAAATACTTTAAAAAGTTGACACCTCAAACACACAAACATAATCTGTATGTGCAAAATATTGTTACTTGTATTGATAGTTTAAAACACAAACATAAAATTTTATTACAGGCGTTATAAATAACTTTAAGTGTCCCATGTGCAGTAGTACGCTTCATTAATTACAGATACATTTAGGGCATTGTATAATAAATTGCATTGCTTCTCTAAGATAAAGCAGAAAACTCAGACTCTCTCTGATTAGGTATAATGACTTTGAAAACTTTCCATTGGTTCATTTGAGAATTTGTCAGTTCTCTAGTTCATATCAGTCTTCTCGTAACAAGTTCAGACCCAAGCCTGTTTCTGGTTTCTGCTGTGCTTTTGCATGGATGAGTTTAAAATCAGCAGTGAACTGTGTTCACTTACAGTTCAGAAGTGTGTCCCAGTCCAATGCAATGACTTCCACTACAGAGTAGAGTCTAATTTAATGGCAGTTCAGCCAAAGGCTTAGAGGTTTAAGGTTTCATTATTTTGTTTGGATAGAATCTTTAAAAGTTATGTAGCTATACAACAATCAATATTGCTCTTCTTTGTGGAACCTTCATTTATACAGATTAAGCATTGATGGGAATCTTTTAAGATGTAACACTTTAATTTGGTGACATAGACACTTTCATTTTAGTGACAATTTTGTGACACTCAATTTTGTGAAATAATTTTGTGCAGCAAGAAGAGCATTGTTAACCATATAGGTGAACAATGCTCTACTTTTATGCAATTAGGGGTGAATTTGTTGCAATGATACATGACTTATTTATCTAGTAGATTCTATTTTTAAATGCAAAATTACTAAATATAGTGAGTGATAAAATGAGGACCAGGGGATATAACTTTAAGACTGATTCTAAATTGAATCAAATACAAATATATTTTCCTTTCAAATCTTTGGATCTATTAGATTACAGAAAATGCCTTGAGAAGAGATTTAAACTTAATTTTATATAATTTTGAATAAGAGAAGCAACACCTCAAGACATTAGCCAGTAAGTTTAAGCTCCTTCAGTCTTGTTTATGAAGTGTATCCAGTTTTCATTTTTAACTTTAAATATACATATTGTTGAATTAAATCATTGTTGACACACAACAAACTTGTCAACCTGTTTTGTACCCTTGGCATGAAGTCATAAATATTCCCAGCTACATTAGCGTAGCATAAAGCTGTCGGAAATCCTCTCCCCCGCCGCCCATCTCTCTGACATCAGATCATAATGTAGTTGTGTCTTAAAGAGATGTTGTAATACCGTCATGATATTGCATGACAGAACAGTCAAATCAACTTAAAGTTATTTGTAAAGCACTTGTCACAAAGTGCTTTAAAGAAAACAGAAGACAGTCTTGCAGAAACAAAGACCCAAACAAACAAAACAGCCTCACACAAATGTAAGCCATGGCTGTCTGGTCACATTCGTTTTAACGCATGCAAAAAGGGATGAGTCAAAAATTAAAATATGAGAATTTATTAACTATGCTAATCACAGAGACTAGAAACATTAAATGCTTGCAAATGAAATGTGCTTATTATTCTATATTTAATTATTAATTAATATTTTTATTCTCTTTAATAGTTTACATGCAAACTAAACTAGCAATGTCTTACCTGAGGATGTTTTGATCAGTCACATGTTATATTTGGCACCTGTAATCAGAACCTCCGCTGAAACCAGTTATACTGACACAAGGCGACATTAAATAAATTGTGACACCCAGTGTGACCCCCAAGGAGGATGCAAGAGTTCAGATGGCCTCGCGTGTGAGACAGCAGGCACACATAACAGAACGTGAAGCCATCTTACTGGGACAGAGAACATCTGCAGATTATTACTTTGGGGCAATAAAGCAGTAGAAGTGATCAAGTTGTCACTTTCACAAGGGTCACCGTGTTCTGCAAAGGGAGGCATTAAAGCTGTTATTGGTTTAACAGACACAAAAAATAAATAAAACAGACACAAAGAAACACATCCAACTAACAATGTGCTAAAGGTCCAATCAACAGCTGTTGCATTCAAATTCAATAACTACAAATCTAATACATTTAGAGACCTTTTCGTATAGTGGTTTTCTGATTCGGTGGGATTGATTTTAATTTGCTGAAGATTTTAATTTATTTATTTGTGAGGCGATGTAGAAACAACTTTGTCCTTTTAATGATGCATTTTAACATTTAATATAGTAGGCTGAAATACCACATATAACGCCAGTGATGTTTTTGAAGGCAAGAATGAAACAGATCAGTATAAATGTACAGTGGACTTCCTCTTAAACACACACACAGGCTCAAAAATATTCATGCACACTCAAATATGTATAAGCACTAAAAATCGAGTTATCATAACCTCACAATTGTCATCATAATACAAAAGGGATGAGTCCCTGATTATCACATAATATTCTAGATGCGTCTAAATAGAAACAGCTAAAAATACCTTTCAATAAGTGGCAGGTCTAAGTCAAAAAAAAAAAAAAAAACATACAAGACGCTGATGAACTTAATGAAATAATGTAAACCGAAGAGCTCAAAATAGGGATATACTGGAAAATCCTCAGTTCAAACCCAGATATAACTTCCTATTTGGTAAAACTTGCTCAAATGAGACAAGAAAAAAGATGCACAGTTTAAAAAGTTTTAAAAGATGATTTTATTTATTTTAAAAAAGGTCAAATGTAAGTTTTGAAAATAAAAGCTCTGTAATTGGTCACTCCCCGAGGACCCGTTAGGTCAAAGGTTAGAAGCTGAAAAATAGCAAACTGTTTATTAAACCACAGGCCACAAGACTGCATTTTGCAGCTGTAGTAATTTAAGCTGTGATAAAGGGAGAAAAATGTATTTTTTCGATTAAGTTATTTACTCTTTCTGACTGCTTTTTATTTAGATAAGAACAGCTATCCTTTAAAGGTTTGGAACCAGGATACTTGTTGACTTAGAGTAGTGCAGAATTATGAATGTGAAGGAACATGACACATGTTCGTTTGTAAAAAGTAAGTATATGAAAAGTGCAGACTTTTTCCTGCAGCTACTACTGCACGTCTTTCGGGGTATGTCCAAGTTAGCCAATCCAAAGACGGTTATTGTTCTATTTTTGTTGCAAATTAGCTTAAGATAAGTGAGAGTATTGAGAGCATATCAACATGCATGTTCAAGTCTTTCTGGCAATCTCTAAAGGACTTAGGTTAACAGATACATGTGGTTTGATCAAAACTATTCCACAGTTGCACTGGCTATAGGTTCAGGCATGCAATTTTGAATAGTCATTGTCAACCTCAATTTCAAGTGTTCTGCAACCTCTAACAGGTTTCCTACGTAACCTCTGGATTACTTTGTGTCTTCATGCGTCAATTCTTTCAGTTTTCTTGCAATATTTATTTAAACTATTTCAGGTCCTATTACACCATTTAAAACAAAACTCCCATGAAAATAATGAAGCTCAAAAAATTAATTATGTATAAATGAAAGCTTTATAGTTTGTCTTGTTTTACCATGTTTTCTGAACCCTGCAAGGCCTGCAGCGAATGGCAAAGAGATGACTTTTTGACTTATATTTTTGTTGGTGGCACGGACTTATTTCTGTTTGCTATTTTTCTCAAAGATCCTATTTGTAGAGTTCAAGAGCTAAAGTTGTCCTGGGAAGAGGCTCTTCAAACTGAACTGAAAATGAGAAACTGAACTTCCACAGCCTGTCAGTGTAGGTGGATGAGCACGTCTCGGTAGGTTTAAAGTTGTGCCACACACTTACCAGATTTACATGATGGATCTGTCAGTTGTTTAAAGCTTGAGAATTGCTGTTTTCCCTAACCTAACTCCTAATTCAGCTTCACCCCAACTTTATCTATGACATGTTTTCTATTTTCTTGGTCTTCGTGTTGCTGTTTGTTCACTGATCTTTTCTCAGGCCTTTACATAACAGCTGAAGTCATAATGAGACTCCAGTGAAGGTTTACAAAGAACTTGGTTTTTGTTCAATTTTATTTAGTGGTAGTAGAGTAAAGGGGGTGAATATGACACCCTTAGATTGTTATTTGTAAAATTAATATTAATAATAAAGAAAACTATATACATTTCTATTAACTTCTAAATACTTCCTACTTTGTATATTATCTAATATTCCCATAAAACACAAAAGTGTGTGGTTTTAACAACAAAAAACTAAAGTCCAAAACTTCGGTGCCTTTTGCAGAGGCACTGAAGATAGATATTTTCTTGCCCAAAAATGCTCGCCCTTGGCTTAAATGCCCTGCTAAAAAATTTATAGAAATTCTGCTTCACCTGCAACCTTTAATATTTTCCCATCTAATATTTATACCCGACGATAATCAGTGTGCCTTTGTCTCTGCACATTGGGAGCACTGCCCATGTAAACCCACAGTGCCTGAAATTGATGTCCGTGTTTTGCAGCCTGAAGGAGTTTCCTGCTGTCGTCTCGTATCAATTGAAATAAGGCACTCTCATCACTCGGGGGGGGGGGCTTAGTGGGGAGGGTGAGGGGTGACGGGAGCTTCTCTGTTTCAAAATGTTTGTGTTCTCATTTGTCTAGCAGGCTAAAGCTACAGTTTGTGGGGTATAAGGTTGGATTAAGACGGTGGTGTAGGTTGTGGAGTAGGTGTGTTCACCATTGCAGTTTGTACCTATTCGCTGCTCTTTGTTTGTGTCAGGGAATTTATTCCTGAAGGTATCGCTGAGCTACAAATAGCCACGGCTGTGGCCTTGGCATTGATAGGCCAGCTGTTGCGCCCAGAGACCTATAGGTACTGCTATAGGAGGTAAAAACCCTTTGGAGTGTCAATGAAATCCTGTTGATTCACTTCTCCATCTCTTGTGTCAGCTTTTGTTAAACATGTTCCTGTGTGGGAAACATTTAATCAAGAAAATGTGTCAAATCAGAGACAATTTATTCAGTAGTCTCACTCTCCCCTTTAGTATTTACTTTTTAATTTTGTTGCAAGAGAACCTAATTGAGATTTTCAAACAGTAACAATACCCTAGTATCAGTTTAAACCCCAATCAGCATGTTCTGCTAACGCACATCTATATTTGCAGATTAGAAGGTCAACACTGTGGAAAAGCTCCCCTGGATAGCTCAAGTAGTATGTCGTGTGATTTCCAATTGGAAGGTCATGGAATCAAATCCAGCCCATGGCGAAAATACACCACAGCATCCAGTGTGAGTCCTTAGGCAAGACCCTTTGCCCTACTGCCTACCTGGCGCTTACAAAATGGCTGCCTTGGTGTGGTTTACACCAAAAACGATTTCACTACGGGATCAATAAAGTATTCATTATTATTATAACAAGCATTCAACCAAACAGGCATGCAAAAAACAGCAGGTCTCTCGGGGTCTCTCTGAAGAGAGCAACCGAAGTGATGGATGATTCTGGCAGCTGACCTTGCTTTGATGTGTTGTTGGACCAACCTGGCTGCCATAAGGGCTATCATCTTCTTTGTTTTTTTATTTATCTAGTAAATGATCATCTCGGAAGGGCCAACATGCATTGTTGCTGGAAGCCTATATCTTCCTCCAACACAGACTGCATTTATACAAAAACAATCCCAAGCATGCAAAAACATTTTAAGTTTAAAGTATGAGGCCTGCTAGGACATGAAAATGTTGCTGTGCATACAGAGACTAATCAACACTCATATCCATAAAGAGGATTTGCATGAAATTCTAGAAAACAATCAATATTCAAATTAGCAAGTTTAGCTGAAAGGCTAAGGGAAAAAACTCTGAGTCTGATCTATCCTAAAAACATCTCCGAAGACAAAACAGCATCTTTGTCTATAGGTTCCAATTTGGTAAAATTTCCATACAATACATGCAAAGCTGTTCATACTTATCGATGAGACAGTTTTAGCCTCCCTGTTATATAAGAAAAGAACAGTTTAAGATACAAAGAATGTGTTGGTAAAAATACACTTTGCTGAAAGATGCCAGACAAAATAAGGAAAAGAGAAAGAGCAATATGTTTCACTCCTAGAGTCTGACCTCAGTCTATTTTTTCATAGACAGTTTTTATACTAATAAATTATCAAAATTGTTTTTAAAACAATTGTTTTTATTCATGGTTTCTGTGGTGTCAGTCATACAGATTAATTTAATAAATGAGTGAATATCATGCTTCTCCTAGAGAGATGATGCAGTGATTTGAATCTGAAAACCTGTAGGACCAGGACTGAAAAGCCTGTAGTTTAAAATGATGTTGAATTTTAAACTCTTATAGTTGCTGTTAAAAAAAAAAAAGCTTCACAAATAACACAGCGATAAACAGCACTCATACAAATTATCTCTGTGAAGATGATTCATCAGTAAATTTGATTTGAATGATTTATTGAAGAGACTCTTCACTAGACTGCTGGGATCATGCTGAAGCAAGTAAGGGACGGTCGGAAATTTTGCTGTGCAGCCTGAAGCAAAGCCAGCACCCACAACTGGGCTAAAACAACATCTTTTCATGTTTTAAACAGAATGAGGATAAACAAATCACTCAATGTAAATTTTTTTTTTTTTTTTTACTTGATGCTTTAAAGTTTTGAAATTAAATTTCTTTGTTTAGGGATTCTGTTTGCAAACTATTTAAATAAGCATAACTGAACTGATTCCAATCATGATCTTGGTATGTGTTAAAAATGCATTAACAGACATTAGTGGTATATATGCATATATGGTAAAAAAGATGCTGTGCATTAGTGAAGCTCACATTGCTTAGAACTTTTAATGGAGCAATGATCCTTTTCAACAGAGAAAACATGTAGGAAATGAAAACCTGTGCTAGTTTCTCTGGTTTGTTTTCAGTTTTGTGGTGTTTTATATGATCAAACATTGAATATTTTCCAATGCAAGAGAAACAGGCATGCACTGAGGGACAGCTGAGTGTCCGTGTGCATATACATGTACTTTACTCTGCCAGTTTCTCCTTCACCAAACACATAAGGATTGTAGCAGAGTTTTAAGCCCAAATGCTTAAAACCTGCCTCGACACATTGATGAGGTTTTGCACCTTTATTTATTTTTTTCTGTGGACAGTAGATGAAGCAGACAGAGTCAGACTTTAAGGTGTTATTCTTAACATTTTGAGGAATGTCCTGTTCAGTCAGGATCTTATTTAAGTAAACAATAACATAGGTGGAACATTTTTCTGGACCATCTTCATGACTTTAGAAGCTGTTGTGCTTGCAGTTGATTATGAACCAAACTGATCCAGGAAATACGCAACAAATTATCCCATATGTTGGAGTTTATGGGTGTTTTTGTATGCATGTATGTATTTAGTGCAATCTGCTTTGGGGATCTGTTAAAACAACAACAAAAAAAGAGCTAGATAATTTTCCCTAAGTGCTTCTATTGTAGGCACAGTACAAAAAGGTTTGGTTAGATTTGTTAGAACTTTGCAAAGTTAATAAGGATAACTTCCCTTACTGGATCAAAACAGCACAATTACACACAGTTATATAACCAAACATTTATGCTTGTATTGCTTGAAAACTCTCCCACTAGAAAAAAATAAGATAAGATCAATGTTTATTTTCCTTCTACCAGTATGCAATGTGCTGTACAACAACAATGTTGGTCCACTGAACCGAATAAGGTACATGGAGGAATGCTGATTTAAAATGCACTCCTCAGCCGAGAAACAAGCCATTGAACAACGTTATCACTCAGTTGTTGATTTTCAACATTTTTTTCTATGCTCCTATAAATAGTAATGGGTTACACCATGTGTTTTCAGAATCATAAACTAGTGTGCGTCCAGACCTCCTTTGGAAAGAGGATGCATTCAGTTTGAGTTGCTGCAACTTTATAGTATAAATTATCCCCCAAGGAGAAAGAAAAGTCACAAGAAGATGGTGCTACTTTAAATTCCTTATTCAGTATTCTGAGCTGGACAGGAAAGAGACACAGTAGGGTCAAAATAAAAATATCCAAGTGAAGCTAAAAACACAGAAATTGGTTTATCTTGGTCAGCATCTGAGTCGCCTAGGTTGTCCATGCGGGGGTGCCAGCACCTGTGCTGCTGCACAGGTGTGTTCCATCATCCAATTAAGCAGAGCTGCTCAAAATCAGTGGAGGACCTCACACACTCTGCCTGAGTGTTAGTTGCAACTGGTAACGGTGCTTCTCAGTGCCAGCTCTTCGTTGATGATTTTCTCAGTGATAATTTCCTTTGTGTGCTCAACCCAGGTTAAGCCTCAATACCTCCATGATTTCTCCGCGAACTCTTCAAGTCTCAACTCCGGTCCTCACTCCGCTTGTTTGTTTGTTTTTTCATCCAAAATGTTAAGTTGTATTTACTACACATACAAAAGCCTTCTTAGATCTCTTTTGTCTTTATTTCTTTTGTGCCTGTTTTTTTCCCATTCTGTTATTTTCCACATATGAAAGTGCTCTATTAGTGATACATGTTGAAGTGCAAATGCAAAGTAATGCTAATAAAGATATGCAAACTTGTTAAAGAATGAAAGAAAATGTTGAATTTAAAATATGTGATATTCTTTAACCAAGTTTTCACTTTTTATTACCGGAAAAGCATATAGTTGAGAAAAAAAATTATTTGCTGTGGTTGATAGGAGGTGATAAACTAAAAGTTATATAAGATGGAACCTAAAGGTAACTGTAATTTCCATATTTAGATTTCCTGCACAAACGATCCGGCACAGGGGTCAAACAGAGCCAAATGGATTTTCACCTTTATGACTGTCTCATTAAGCTTTGACTCCTGACATCTTCCCATTTCCCTCATAAATGGAGCCACAGACCCATGTGAACTGTAGGGCTGGATAGCAATTTCTGAGATATATTCCCTATGTGGACTGATAACTTTAAACACTTCCTTCACACATAGATTATTAAAATGGAACCAAAATTAGAAAACAGTAGGAAGCAAATGAGATTTCTGTAATTTAAAGAGAAATATAGATTTAATAGCTATTTCATGATATGTTCTGCTACACATTTGAGCTGAGTTAAATCAAGCCATTGCTAATAATCTCCTTCATCCAAAAACAGAAAGATGAGACTCCTTTTCGTTGTATTGCTTCATAAAGTATTCATGTTAGTTTTCATCGCTGCTTCTATTTATGTGACAAATATCCAACGGGATGTGTTTAAAAGTAAGTTTTAGTATTAGAAAGAACATTTTTTTTTTTTTATTGTCTAAGTAATGCTTAAAAAAAAATCATCCCTACTGGAAATGGAAGAAAACAAAGGTGGACACAGTCTGAGGTTCACTTTCAACAAAAGCAGAGAAATCCATGTCAGAAAATGCCTACCAAAATAATTAAACAAGACCGTCGAAACCAACAGACTCCAGATCATGCTGCATGAGAAGAACCATGCTGAACCTTAAACAGTGTTTTACCATAGATTATTTGTCAGCTGAGCAATAAGCACAATGCTTTTGGGGCAAAGAGAGTCGATAACAGTCTCTATAGTAAAGCACTCCATCCACAGAGGCAGATAAGAGCCCTCAAATTAAAAGCCTGCTAAACATCTCTGCTCCTAGAAATAGGCTAATTTCAAGCCAAAAATGTGTCTTTTAAATATATGCATATTTCTTAAAACATTTTCACAACCAGAAGTTTCAGTGGATTTTATGATGATTTTATACAATCCACATCCACAAAGTCTTGAATAATTGTTATGTAGATGGAAAGCTAGACCTATTTTTATTTTTTAAAAACTACGATTATTAGTATAAGGAATGCATATGGAATGCATATTTAGGCTCTATTCCTCTAATACCTCAAAAGCTATCCACCACTATACAGTTGATATTTAGTGTACCTCTGCAAACACTCAAATAAGCTGCGACAATGTACAGGGAAAAAAACAGAAGAAAAAGTGGAGAAAAAGTTCACTCTCAACAAGCACAAAAAAACGCTTTCCAGCTTCATGGTCCAGGCATCCTTTTCTGAATGTATGCAGATAAATACAGGCCAATACTGGAAGAAAACCAGGACTTGAGACTGGACCAACTTCTAACAGGACAACAACCATAATCATTCAGCCGGAGGTAAAACAGGCTGGTTTTGTTAAAACCATATTAGCATGTCGGAATGGCCTATTCAAAGTGTAAAATAAAATATATTTGAGGATCTGTGGGGAGAATCGAACACTGGTGTTCACAGATGCAATCATTTCAGTCTAACCGGCATTCAGCTGTTTAGCAAGCATGGATGGAAAAAGATGTTTTAGTCTCCAAATGTACAAAGACATATTTTCAAATACCTATCATTGTAACAAAAGATGCTTCTAAAAACAATTTAGTAAAAAAAGGATTTTCAGGTTTTCATTTTTAAAAAACCTTAATAAACAATGGATCATATAAGCTTTTTACTTGAAAGCTACATTCTAGTTCATGTTGGTCTATTACGTCAATTCTACATGGAGATTGAAGGCTGTGACGAACAACAGGGGACTTGAAGGAATATGAATACTTACTACACAAACAGAGGTGCATTTGGGTATTCTCTGAATACATAAGAAACATTGGTCTATTCTATTGCAAAATGCATGACTATGATTAAATATGAACATGCTCCCTGTGAATTACTGTCAGCACTGGGACATAATTTTGTATCAACACTCAAGATTTGCAGCCAACAAAAGTGACAGAGCCAAATCCATCATTACAGACCGAAACCTGTTTTGTTTCCTCTATATGCCTCATTCATGATGCATACTGCAAGTTCGTTTCTGGCAAGTGACCGTAAAGAAGCCCCAAAGACAAAACTCCCTGCAAGTTTCCATCCAGGAAAACAAATGAAGGTCAGCATTGTCGTACGAGCATCCAAAAAACAATGTGAGACAACATACAAACAGTCTGATGAATTTTCAAAGTCGCCCGTTTCCTGCAGCAAATAAACGAATGACCAAAACAGCAACATGACAGCTTTCCTGTCCATGTTGCTACAATAAGTTACGCTAAAAGAAAATGATGTAAGGCATGCAAAAAAAAAAAAAAGAAACACAAAGGTTGTTCCCTATAAGAAGGCTCATAGTGCATAAGAGTAATAATTAAAGGCAGCATATTCCACTGCTTATTAAATGACCAGTAAGTCTCTGATAAGGAATGTAATATCCTCCAACTCAGACCATTAAAATAAGGCCATAATGTCATAAACTGACTCCTTTTTCATTTCTTAGTTAGGGCGGGCTCCATTTGGGTGGACAGGAATTGGGTTCACTGCCATGTGAGTCATGAACTTCTTGGCCACTAAATGAAGTTGCAGATCTAATCTATTTTGCATAGAATCCATAATTAATGCATGCAGCAACAGGAAGAAAAAAAAAACTGCATTTCTTGGCTGTCCCGCTATGTCAGAAAAGTGTTAGTTCACTTCGATAGAGATGTCTCTGATAAAAACATGTCGCTGTTCTGCCAGAAGTAAATGTGTTGGCAAGGCAAAAAAGGGTCAACATTTAACACCTTGCATAAGCAAACAGGTTGAAAACGAAGAGTACTAGCTAGTTGAAAAATCGCTAGTTATAGGAGTTTTTCTTCATTCAAAAGCATCCAGATTCAAATCATTCAGATTTCCTTTTCTTATCACAGTTAGTTTTTACAACTATTTTATGCTATAAAGACATTTTTTTGTTAATAAATGGAGGGCTTTTGTAACCTATACAAAGAGTCATGGCAATCATTAAACAAATCAGATAATGTAAAATCCAGCAGAACTCATGCAGATCTTAATGCATAATGGATGTAGGATTTTATTTAATAAAGAGGTTAGCCATGAGCTGCATTCGGATGAACTATCTTTATAAATGGTAATTAAATTGACTGAATTCATATAGAGCTTTTTTAATCATACAATCAGTCGAAGTGCCTCACATTAGACTTATATTTACCAAAACCCACTCCAAGAGGCACATGCGATACATACACTGATATGCGGATCAGTATGTAACCTAGGATTAATGGTTATATTGTCATTTTGGAAGAGGAAGCTGGAATTGACCCCACAACTTTCACATTGCAAAAAAACTACTGTTCTCAATAAACACAGGTATAACGATGATCTTCCACACTGTTTGATTGCGGAGCCTTGTGGAAAAATCTCTAAAATATATTAGTCTTTTATTGAAATAAATTGCATTGTTTTGTTAAAAAAACTGAAACTTCTGCACACTGGAAAAAAAGGGCAAAGGATAATATAGCACAATAGAATACAAAAGCAAAGAAACCAAAGAAAATGAAATTCAGATTTACTCCTAGATCAGATAATATTGAATTTCTGTGCCCTGAGGTAAGTTTACATATTAGATAAGTTTCAAATTTTTATAATTTATCCTTCAGTTGTAAGTGGACAGGATGTGAGGAGAAGAGAGAAATCAGGTGTAGACTATTCTGTCCGGATACAACGAAGGACAAAGACCTACAGTTATTGCTCCATACTTAGTTCAAGTATTTTAAGAGTTGACATGAATAAGGTGTGTCACAAAAATTTACTGTAACATTCATACTTTGTTTTTTTAGTGCCTGTTTCTGTCAAGATTGTCTTCTCAGATGGTTTCTGGTAATAATGTTAGCAAGAACAAGTAAACTTTCAGCATGCAAGCGGATCAGAAGCATTTCACCCTTTTGTGTCACAACCTTTCATTTACCTTATTTACATTGACTCTTAGTCCATTTAAACATTAAAATGGAGACAATCACACATAACATAATGTTTAAATAAAAGAAGAATATACAATTTATGTCAGTTTAATTGCTTTTCATGGTAAAAAAAAAAGGAACATCTATATAAATTAGTTTTAAATCGAAAACTGGCTAGTTATTCAAGACAAAAGCTGGTTGAAGAGTGTTGTGTCCAGGTCTATTAAAGGAAACATTTAGTGGAAGAAAAACATGTAATAAATAAAGCTGTGAGTGGAACTTCCAGCGCACCAAATGGTTTGAGGGATGTTCACATGCTTTCGACTGCAACCACACAAAGATCTGACCTTTATACTGTGTTTAAATATTGCGTTTCTTGTGGCAAACGCCTTGCCTGGGTCAAGGAGAGAAGGGACTGAAATGTTTCTCAACATTCCCAAAAAAAAAAGAGGACATGGTTTTAAATTAAAGTCTTTTTTTTTTTTGTATTTCATGTGGAAACCAAGGTCCCAAAGTCCAGGTTTTTTGCAGTGTAAAGGTTTCAGAGTATTGATCCAAGGAGGTATGTCATCTGGTTGTGTTGATCCAAAGTGATTAATCAACTTTAAAGTCACATCTTTCTCCCGTGTAGTTTTAGTGCATAGTTTTAGAGTCGCATTTTCGCAGTTATTAATGTAAAACGAGCCCTAACCAACTTCTGAGTGCATAAACTATACAGTATATACACATACTTCCTCGTAGGCTGACATTTCTGTATTAAAAATGTAGCCTATAAGTTTGTAGCGTTGTAATCTTCACAGTTTTGGAGAAAGAATTTATTTTCCAATAAACTCTTGGAAGATATTACTCTGTGGGTAATAAATCTGTATTTACAAGAGTTTCACTTTTACAGTTTGTTTTAATTAACATTGATTTAATTAAAACCGTTTTCTTTTTTAACTAAACATATTCCTATCACCACTAAGGTGTGAGGCTTCACATTCACTTTTGACTCTCGAGCAGATGATAGGTTGAGAAGCGTGGACACTAAAGGAAACCTTTCTTCTTACACATAACACATTTTAACCTTGATCTACCTTGATCTCTTTGGACATCATCACCGGCTCCGCCATGATTGCTGTGACAACCAGCACACACACAGATCCGCAGCACCACCTCTGTACTTACTCACTAACAGCAGACTGAAAATAGAACACAAACACACAAATATATAAACACACATACAGATTCCTGAAGCTGTCACACAAGAAAAGAGAAAGACAAGCAGACCTCCAACACATAGACGCTGGTGATAATTGTTAACACCGAAACTCATTCATTCTTAAGTGGGAAGGACTTTAATTTAGAAATATGAAATGGATATATTGTGCAAAACAGTGGTACTTTAAGAAGATTTAAAGGACTAAACCTTAAATTGCATCTCTGGACAACATATACATTCCAGCTATTCTCCTTTCGTTTAAGTTTAGCTGTCTACAAATAAATGTACATTCTTCTGTTTACTGGTGAGGCCCAGTTCCTTGGCTTCTGCCTAACATGTGCAAAAGCTTAGAGTTCAAAAGTACAACACTTGAATGGAGAAAAGCTATGTCTCTGATCACTTAACATTATAATAATATATATCATATTTTCATTTTCAATAGGGAGGAAAAAACAAACCCTACCCATGCAAACCTGCTGAACGGCAGTATTAAATCATACCAGAATATCTAAAAACAAAAAATAATCTGGATTATGTCGTTTGTGGAATGAAAAGACGAAAGTGGGAATTTTTTTTTAAGGGCACAAAAAGAAAACGCTATATCAACAATATTCCTTGCAAAGATTTTAGACCAAAAGAGGGGGACAAAGAATCTATACAGAATCTAATCTATTCACATGAAGACTCCGTATTAAAAGACCCTCAGCAATAGGTTGGACCGCATGTTCTTTGTTGGCAAAGACTTTAATAAGATTTAATATATTTTTAAAAATTATTTAACACAACAGAGTTTACTTTACTGTTACATAACAGTTAACAGCTTATTAGCAGTAAATAACAATATGACTGTTTTTTACACAATAAATCACAATTTAGGAAAACTTCTTTTTTTTACACTCTAAGGGTTTACAGTAATTGTTTCTTTGTACATTACTATGAGTAAAAAATATTTTTTCTACAGTAAAACTGATTGTTACCAAACAAGCATACCCATTTGCTTTTGTATTTTGTTTTTTTGTGTGTACATTGCTGGAAGCAACAATTGTCAGAATGTTAGCGTATTAGTGACATTCAAGTAATATCATAATTTTGAAAAAGGACATCTAATTGATGGTCCTGCATGTTTTAAGCCATGCTTGAGCACACCTGATTGAAGTGATTGTAGCTCCTGCGTGCTGTCAAGTGCTGTAGGGGGCTGTTAATCACCAATTTATTCAGGTCGGGAGTGTAACACATAAGACATGCAGGGCTTTGTTCAAAGAAACAGATTTGAGAATCACTGCTTGATGGTTTAGTTGAGTTTTTCACCATTGATGGCCGATCAGTAGTGTTTGCTAGTAAGAAAACCATCCAAAAATAAAAGCATGACTGCCATGTCCAGTACTCATAAGGCAAGAGGCGAGGAACACCCTGGACAGGTTGCCGGAGTACAAAAGTACAACTGGAGTACCCAGGTGGAACCCAGACACAAGCAATAACATGCAAACTCCACACAAAAAGATCTGAACTAGAAACATCTTGCTACAAGATAACACTGCTAACCACTAACCATGGCAGCATGTTTACTTAAATATTCTCAACAAATGTGCGGCTTTACACTTACTCCAGCAATACAATATGCAGCTAAACCGCACCTTCATCTCCCAGCCTTCATAAATATTTTAGCTGGGTTAAACTTATTCATCCATAAATCAAGAGAGGTTGCTTCCCCCTACTGCTGTTATACACAAATTTGCCTTGTTAAAATCTTATTTTGTGCAACTAATTGTCCCCGCTACATTAAGATTTTAGATGCAAATGATTCTGCTCTGCGGAAAACAAGCGCATATGAGCAGAAAAGTGTACTCCACGCAGTTTCCTAATGCCAAGCTTCTAAGTTACTGCCTTTACTCCACTCTTTCAGCCCAGCAATGACCTCTCACAGTTAAAGACAAAGCTCCTGTTTTTTGACTGCACTCCCTCTCGGTTAAATCGGGCATCTTATGTTCCCTTTTGTTCCCGGTTTCCTTCGTTTCTCTCTTCACATTCGTGAGCCTTTATCTCGTCGAGCCTCTCATTTCTTTCAAATCCTCTTTTCTCCTTTTTTTTTCTCCAACTGGCTCTGTGTTTTTTTCGTTAGCCGGCCTCAGCGTAAAAAAAAAAAGTCTTGCTCTGATTCAGAACTCCACCATGGGCTGAATACATCGGCTTGTCCTCGGTGCATGTGTGCCTGCCTTGGTGTGTACGAGTGGACTGTGTGGCTGTTTTATGATAGGGAAAATGGAAAAGCAAAGGAGTTGTGCATGGAAATGTGTTATGTGACCTCCTTCCTGGCCGCTTGACAGAACGTGCAGTGTTTGGACGGGGTGGTCGTTGCAAAGCACTCGACCGTCTATCGACTGGCAGCCATTGATCTGCGAAATCCAATGACTCACAGTGGCTGCTCAGAATGCAGCCCACATGCGCATCCACGCAGATGTGACGGCTGTGTGTGTGAATGGCCACGCATGCAGACACTGACTGATTAAAGTAATTACAGTCCACAAATTAAAGGGGTATAATTGGCCTGGGATATTTAAACGGAGTTGTTCTTTTGAAGACTGTAGTTAAGGAAGATTAGTAACAACACCCCCAACCCTCGCACAGTAATTGAGAAAACAAGGTTGGAGACCAAAGTTGAAATGAAAATGGCGGGTTTTCACAGAACTCTGCTGTAAATTCAACGACAAACATGAAATATTTTATGCTTTTTATGTCCGTATTCACTTCACTCGATGTTAGCAAGATTCCATGGATGGTATTCTACTGTTTAGGGTGCTTACAAGGTTTTAAATGGTCTGTATGTAATCTGTTTGTTATCAATGTTGATCAAATGTTGCTTTAAGCCCAGAAAGAACCTGTAGTCCCTGAAGGGTCTCTTAAAATTTCAGTGTTATAAATAGATTTAACGTTTAGGGAATCTTTAGAAAATGCCCTTTACAAATGTTTAATAGCCTTTTAATATTCATTAGGAGCGAGAAAACTGACCGGATCAGTTCACCTATATATTAAGTTATATGCAAAATAAACATTTATAAAACCAACTTATCTTTCTGAAAGTATGCTTAAGGAATTTAGTTTTCAACTCTTATCGTACATACAAGGTACCGTAGTCTTAAATGTTTAACTCAAGATAAAAAAACATATGAACATTGTTGGCTCATGATTTGGCAAGAAACCTTTCTAACAAACAGAATTAACACTCAATGATTTATAAAGCTTTTCCAGATAAATTGACATCTACAAACTATTTGCCGTTTAAAAGTTTGCTATTTATAAGAAAAGAGGTATGCCAAGTTTTACCAGAAAATCTTGGGAGAGATTCCCTGAAAATCTCCCAACAAGTTACTCAGTCAACATATTTTCAGCCATTTCTAAAGCCAAACTTTTTCCTGATGCCCTTGATTTCTACCATGGTCCAACTTCTTAATTAAAAATCTTATCAAGCCTATCTGCGTACGCATAAATTAAATAGTTACCTTCATTTCGTCAAAATCTTTTTGACACTGACTCTTTCATGCAACACCTTGTAGAAACCAGACTTTAAATATCCACAATTAACTTTCTATAGACAAGAGATTGATGGAATAATCATATCACATGGTGATTTTTATACAATTAGCTATAAATCAGTTTTCATTGTGCTAAAGTTTTGCTTCTGGTTTTGAGTTTTTAAAGGAGTCAAGTTATAAATGTCACTGAATGGTAGCTTGTCTCACAACTCTCTTGGTTTTCCTGGAACGATTAAAAGACCCGTACCTCACAGGTCTTATTGACTAGAGGAGATTGGACATGGCGGGTATAGAAGATAAATTAAAGTAATAACTCATTTTATAGCCACATACATAGAATGTAGAAGATAAAGTGCACCCCCTGTAGGATGGATCAAAATCACAGGACTGAAGTACAAAAATAATTATAGTCCCCAAGCAGGCTATGAAACATGCAACACATCACTTATTTATTCAGCTGGAAAGTTTTCTTAATTTTTTTTATAATTCAAGCTTTAAAGCTTCTAATGACTCAATTTAAATATCACTCAAACTTGGTCAGCAAAGTGAAGCATTAAGGAGAAACGGTGTGTACAGATTTGTTGAGGTTTTTAATAATCATCAACACATTTATATACAAAGCAAGCAACAATATCATGTTCCAATAAACGAAAAAAAGACTAAAATTTATTTTCTTGTTTTGTTGTTTTTTTTTGTGTCTTTAAAATAGCAGAAGCTTAACTCGGGAAAATCATTTCAATAGTTATAACAAAACAGTTTACAGAGCAAGTAGATTTAAACTAAAAATAGAATAATGAGAGATCACTTTCTAACCTAATGTGGGCATGAGAAAGAAAACGGTGCATGGAATACAACTACATGCCGCTCCAACACAGATAGTTATGAATTATGACAAGCTCCTATTTTAATCAGAATACACTCGTCCCTTACAGTTTCTATGAGCACCAAGTTGTCTTTGTTCTTCAGGGGAAACAAACAAACACACAATAGAGGCAGAAATAACAGCGTTTCCAAATCGGAAGTGTTTGAATGATTGGGATTATTGGCCGTCTCAAGCTTCCACTTTCAAAAAATTCTCTTTTTAATCAATCAGCTACCTGAAGTCAAAGATATATGCCTTTCTTGCACCTATCGTTTCACCTATCTTAATTCTAGCATTTTGTCACCTAGATTGTCAAATAAAAAAAAATAAAAAAAAACTTTGTCAGGATAACCTCAGTTTTCTACTTTAAAGACGGTACAGAGATTTTAAAAAAAATAAAAATAAAAAATAATTTGTGAGTGAGTGAGAAACTAATATAGAAGGTAAATTGTACTACTGCTAATAAAGTGTATTCAGGTGAAATATTTCAGTAGCTTTATTTGCCTCTTTGTGAACATATCTAAGAACATCACTGTGAATCGGTTTTAAGATAAACTAGAAAAAACCCATAGAGGGGAAAAAAGAAACTAAATTACTTGAGCTTAATAAGTCTAATCCATAATAATATGCCTCTAAAATGATCTTAAAAGTCCCCGAAATAATACCAGCTCAAAGATTAGGTTGATGCCGGTGTAACAACAGAATTAGCACCCAACCAGGAGTTATTTTTCTTCTTAAGTCTTCAACATACTGAAACTTTTTGTCTTACACTTATACCTAATTTGTATGGAAACATCACAAGTGAGGATCTACTATAACTTATTCTGCAATTATTCGATCATAAAACCTGAGGGGGTTACAGATAACAGAAAAGGATAGAGAGAAAAAAACAAGGAGCAATCTGTTTAATACAGTCTTAATGAAAATTGAAGATAAAACCATTTAACAGAAGTTCAGATCTTAAACAAAAGCATTTGACCCACAGGTTAGTTTGTTTTGTTTCCTTTCAGGCTTTCTGGCCGCCTTGGCCAGGCGAGAAGCAGCACCGCTGAGGTGATGGTAAACGACATTGACACAAACGTACTGAAACTCACTGTACAGTCGTAAAACACTGCGCCCGCTTTCCTCAGTGGTGTCACGGGTGAAAGTCTGCAAGTCCCTCGCTCTTGCACAAACAAACTGTGGAAGTAGTGGCGGGCAGCCGCCGCTCCTATGTTTTATAGCTGCAACCAACAGAGTCCCTCCTCTGTCAGATCATCCGGCTCAGACACAGAGAAGTGTTGAAAAGAAGGTCCTTACAGGGGATCCCAAATTTTTTGCTTCAGCCGTTCAAATGAAGTGGCTGCAAATAGGGGGAAAAAGAAATAAGTATATTTAATTTACGAAACAGAAATAATCAACACAATGTCCGCCAAAATAACTAATCAAAGAAAATAAGATGGATTTATGGCCCGTTTTTATTTAACAACTTGCTTAAAAATTTCTGAAATTTTAACCTGCCAGAAGTCTCTTCACGTGCTCAGTGAGGGTTAAGGAAGTTTTAATGAGTTATCGATAAATGCCTCGACTAATCATAAATGATGAATGATCCAGCGGTGAAAGCTGGATACCAGAAAAGGAGCACCGGTGAGAAAGTCAGAGGGAAATTCAGAACAATTTTCTAATATGTACAGAGCATTTGTTAATTGTTTTTCCCCCTCCTCACTTAAATAGGTACTGAAAGGCAAGACGCTGAAATATATTTGGATGTTAACACAAGAAAAGTCCTAAATGAATGTTGCCACTGCTGTGGAGTTAAATAGGCTGACAGCACTCTTTAAAGTTAGGGCTAACCCTAACCTGGAAGCTGCTAAAATGAACCACTCAAGTCATGGACAACCACAGAATTAGGACACAGAGGTTTAACTAAACATGCTGGCGCGTATTCATAAATTAAGTGATTGAAAAAAAAAATTGTTCATATTTTTATTAAAAAACTGAAACTCAGTGAAACATGTCAAGCATTCATATCTTAATTATTGAATTACTGATTTGGATACCAGACAGCTTATGAACCTAATTATTCATGGGAAAGGAAGTTGCCTTATAAGGTGTCTAAAAAGCTGAACAATTTTTATTATTATTATTATCATCAGAGCACATAATGGAAAATTTGGTGGAAGGAAGAAAACGAGTGGTAGTCAGACCTTAAAGACATATCCAGGACAAGGGTTACATCTGTTTAAATCCTTGGATTGAGACACTATACCAGGGAAAGCCTTAATACTGCCTGTTGATCAGCTGTCCAAACCTTAGCATTTAAATCGAGGTCAAAGCATCTGTAGCATGGATGGTGAGAGACACAACCAAAGATGCTTATAGCTCTAAAAACAGCGATTATTTTGGGAGCTCTGCTGTCACAGTTACACAGCCAAATTGGACATCAAAAGATTTTATTAGTCAAGACTTTGTCTGGTTGCCATCTTCCTCACTAGAATGAGAGAAGAAAAGTCATGACTTAAAAAAATAAAAAATAAAATCATATCAGTATGCTGTGTGGGTAAATAAATCCCCTCTAACATGTAACTCGTTCTTCAAAGCTTTTGGAGCCAATTGAGCCCAGTGGGGTGGCTACAATATAAAATGAGTCATATGCGGCACAAACTACATTTATGTAATGTCTTGTCACTTTTATGTAGCTCAGAGTGAGTTATTAATAAAGATGAGCGAGTAAGCTATCGGTTCTACTGCTGTGTTGTTTTATTGGTTGGTTATAACCTTTATGTGGATGTAGGTGGCTCCACACGTATCCTTCTCTGTGCGTCTGTTACACAGATGGATTTGTCTGCAGCTAAAATAACTCAGGCAAAATGTGTTGATGTCTGAGTAATATTGCAATTCAAATGACTGAATATATCTGTGGTGTCAAAGAGACGTCAGTGAATTTGTTACTTTCTTATCTGACGGGCTTGCTGTCTGATTCAATGAAAACCAGCTTTTTTTAAATTAATTACTGAAATCTATTTTTGCGTTTTTTAGAGTTTAATGGGATTCACATAAAATTATAGTTGAGTAACTGTTTTGGTTTTTGGTGGTGTGACTTGTTTTAGTAAGATAAGGAATGACAGAACAATTTGAAAATTTCACCTTGTGGCCTCGGTGGTTTTAACTTTCATCGTCCGACACATGGGGCTTAGCAATAGCCATCTCCTCCTTGCTATTGGCAATCATCTTACACTTCTACAAAAAAATAAAAGATAAAAATTTGTTAGTTCAGAAATAAATAAATAAAACATAAAGTCCATTTTACATACATTAAACATACGTTTAAGTGATTTTTATAACATTTGTTTTATTTTGACTGAACAATGTTAGTGCAGGACAGAGAGGAAAAGTTCATAATAATAAGTTTCTAATAATCTTTGACCCTTTTAGCATGTTGGATCCTTTTGGGTTTCTATAGAAATGAACAATGAATATAGGATTGTGATCACATCTGAGTTAAGCATCAGAAGGATGTTTCTACTGTTGTACTTTATAATATATAGGTGCAGCAAACATTTTGGAAATTAAGCTCAGTGAGGCTTGAGACCTCAGACAGAATTACAAGCAGACACTCTACTCTGCTTTACAAATCAAACCCACCATTAGATAGAAAAACCAGAGTACCCTGAAGTTTATCGAAGTTTCTTTTAAGGATGGTTGATTCGTGAATTATAATTAAGAAACAAGATTTTAAAGGCTTTCGGTTCTCTCAGTATCAATATAAATTAAAACTAGTTATGTGGAAACTCAGAAGGTTAGTTGCTTTTTTTCTTCTTCACTGCAACACACTTAAGCCCACATACCTCTGTGAGTTCCTTAATGGTATGTATATTGGCCTGGTGAGTGACCTTCCTCTTTGCTTCCTCAATGTGGTCCAGATTTAAAGACTGTGTAGGGGGGGCAATGCTAGGGGGCGGTTTATTAGTTATGGTGGGAAGAGGAGCAAGTGGCGGCATAGCTGCAAGGGCACCCATGTTGGTCAGGGCAGCAGTCATGGTGGCTGCTGTCATACTTGCCACAGCAGCACTCATGGTGATGTTTGACATAGTGGGCATTCCATGAATGCTCGATAAGCCCATTTGACCCATGTTGGGCATGTTATGCATCCCCATGCCCATTGGAAGAGGTAACGGTAAGGGTAATGAAATCGGGGCAGGCGATGGCGTTGGGAGCGGGAGCTGAAGGATGGCTTTGGGCCGCAGACTCTCGGGAATGGGAACCCCTGCCTTGGCACACATGGCGGCGGCGTTTGCCTTTGCTATTTCCAGCAACTGGTCTTTATCTGAGGGGAGAAGCAGGAAAGATGAATCGGAGGAAGGGGTGATTAAAAAGATAAGTCATGTGCATGTATTTTCTCACAAAAATTTTTTTTTACCCAGATCAGTGAGCCTTGGAGGTGTCTTGCTAGCACTGCGTCTAGATCGAGATCCTGAACGACGCTGCTTGCGGAGAATAACAACTGGAGAGTGACTCGGCTCCCTCTTCCATCTGTCTCGTCTGTCAAATGAGCGACTGCGGAACACTGGCCGTCTACCTCGACCTCGTGACCTTGACCTACGTCTGCGATCCGAGGAGCGGGAGCGTGATCGTCTGCTTCTGTCCCCTGATCTTGATCTTTTCCTCCGGCCTGTGGAGCGGCTTTTAGATCGCTTACTTCTGTCTGGGGACTTGGACCTCCGCCTTCCACGAGCAGTAGGTGAACGGGAACGTCTCTTGCGAGCCGGAGAGCGGGATTTGGACCGGCGGCTCCTGGTTCGTGACTTGGAGCCAGAGCGCTTGCGTCGCGTTGCAGAACGTGAGCGTGATCTCTGCCGGCGAGCAGGACTCCGAGATTTGGACCGTCGCTTCTTTTTTTGTGACGGAGAGACAGAGTTTCTTTTCCTTACTGGGGACTTTGACCTTTGGATGGGTAAATATTTTGAAGAATTAATTACAGCAGTAATTTGAAATTGAAATTTTTATGATACATCTTTGATTTTAATTGATTTTATGGTAAAGTGCCTTGAGACAACATCTGTTGTAAATTGGCGCTATATAAATAAACTGATTCTTGATTCAGTAAATTAAAATCTTAGTTCCATTTGTGACTCCAAAATCATTTCAGAAAGGAAGATGGACCTAATTCAATGTCCTACTTGTGATTTTTTAATGCAACAGTTTTAACAGGGTATTTTTATACTTAATAATGACCTAATGTTACAAAAATAACTTGCATAAGACCTTTTAAAAATCTCTTGATTCTTTAGAAAAAAAGAAAACCTAATACAAACCTGGACAACTTCATTCTAGACGCAGGCTTGGATGTTGAACGAGAGCGTGTCCTGTGATCGGCGGGCGAGCATGACTTGGAAAGCTGCTTCTTTGGTACTTCTGGAGATGCCGAACCTGAGGAGCTTTTCTTGCTTTTCGACACAGTTTTGATGGGAGATTCGTCGTTGGCGTCTGACCCTTCTGAGGAATCTGAAGGTTCCGAGCGACTGGGTGGCTCTCGGGAAGCAGATCTTGAACCGGGAGCTTGTAGGTTTGGGAGCTGATCGGGCTGATCCTGCAACTTCTCTGAGGGACTCTCACCCTGGGAACTTGTGTCGGCTACGGAGGGCAATGGATTCTGATCGCCTTCTGGATGCAACCACATAAAACAGCAATCTCAAACTCTGACAATTTTAATCCGAGAAAATATTAACTTTAAGTTACACATTATGTTATGACTTTTTTTTACCTGCTTCAACAAAAGGCGCTCCATTTTCTTCAACTGCTTTTTGCTCTGGTGTCTTCTCTTTAGCAGGAGGAGGAGAAGAAGCTTTCTTCTCTTTTACTGGTGTGTAAGATACGGATCTCGCTGAAGAAGAACTTTCAGACCTGCCTTCACTTGATCGTGACCTTGACCTGGATTTAGATTTGTTTAAACCTGCAGAGGCAGATTTAGACTTTGACCTCCTTCGACTCTTTCTTGGAGATTTTGACCTCCTTTTACCCGGTTGTGGTGATCTGTGTCTTCGGGACAAAGAGCGGGACTTGGAACGCATACCAGACCTCGGTGGTGAGCGGTTCCTCTTCCCAGGAGATCGAGAGCGCCTTCGGACTGCTGAACGGGATTTAGATGCCCGCCGGGAAGGGGGGCTTCTGGATTTGCTCCGTTTCCGGAGGCTCCTGGATCTCGAGCGGCGGCTACGCTTAGGCATGACGATGGATCGCGAACGAGTTCGTCTGTTTCTGCGAGCTGACTGAGATCGTGACCGACGGGATCTGGGTGGCGGCGACCTCCGGCGCCGAGACAGGGACCGACTCCTGGAGCGCCGGCCTCCTGCACGCCTTGCTGTTGATCTTGATCTAGAGCGACCAGCAGGACGTCTAGACCTGGAATGAGAGCGGCGGAGTTTTGTGATGGAACGTGACAATGAGCGTCGGCCGACTGCTGCACCTCGCCTCGGCGACCGGGTTCTGGAGCGCCGTTTACCTCCACGGGAACGTGACGTTGACCTTCGTCTTCTTCTAGGGGACCTGGACAGGGAGGGGGACCTTCTTCCTCCACGCTTAGGGGATCGTGACACTCTTCTCTTGGGGGGAGAACTTCTGCGTCGCTTTGGGGTAACAGAGGAAGAATTCCTCCGTCGTTTAGGAGACTTGGACTTGCTCAAAGACTTTACACCCTTCTTCAGTGGAGTGACGGAGAGAGAGGTGGATCGAGATCGCGGACCGGATCTCTTCTGCGTCTTTTGGAATGGCGAGAGTGATTTTTTCCTGGCTTTAGGAGAGGGAGAGCGAGACTTGGAGTGAGAGAGCCGTTCACTCTTCTGAAGAGTAGGGGACAGAACTTCCTTTGAGCTTGATCTTGAACGACTTCGAGATCGTTCTGTTAATTCTTCTGACTGAATTGCAGCTTCTTGCTTGCTCGGACAAGGCGACTGTGAAAGGCTGGGGCCTGACTCTGACCTCTTTATTTCCAAGCACCTAGATGGAGATGAAGACCTGGGTGACTCGTTCTCCTTCCCCTCTTGTACTAAACTAGCCTGATCTTTCTGGATCACGTCATCTTTTGGAGTAGGACCTTCCTGTTTTGGGATGATGTCAGGTAATTCCTGAGCATGCATGAATTTAACATCTCCATAACTGCTCTCAATCTTAACCTCAACCTCTGTCTGTGTTATCTCATCTTGGCCAGCAGTTGGTGATCTCTTATCCTTTTCTATGTCATTGGTGCAGCTATCCTTGTCTTCTGGGCCAGGGACATCCATCTCTGTTATTTCTTCCTTCTTCACTTCAGGCAATTCAGGCTTTTGAATTAATATGGTAGCTACTTGCTCCTCATCTTGGTTGCCCTGTGGATCCAATCGGGATGCTTGTTCCTTGAGGTCAGATGTAACAGCTGGAGAATATTTTCTATTGCCTGCTGTTTTACCACTTTCACCTTCAGAGTCGGAACCTGAAGCTGAGCTGCTGTCAGATGGCGAGCGGGAGGATTTTTTTTCTTGTTTTTCATCTTTCTTTCTCTTCTTTTTTTTCTTTTTCGCAGCTTGTTTTTTATGTTTCTTAGGTTTTGAGCCTCCATCTGCATCTACAATCCAAAAGACACAGTAAGAGTGACATTAACCAAAGATTGATTCTTCTAAATTTTAGTTGTGTGTTACTTCCATTTACCTATAATTCCATCTTTTCTCTTCTCTTCTTTCAGTCCAGTGTGTTCCGTCCCAGCTACTACTGCCAATCTGGCACTACAACAAAAAAATACCCTAATTTGCTTTCCTTGTTTAGAACATCCAGTCATTTTTAATGCATACAAGTTTGGAGTAGGGGATTTATTTATTTTTTTATCACAACATTTTTGTAATTTTGATCATTTTCTGATAGCAATAGCAACTTAAGTGTTAGTCTTGATAGAAATGTAAAAGTTATGTTATATGTGATTTATAACTGTAAACGCTAATAAAACTAACCTAATTTTAAAGGCTTAACTGGTTTAGTTTGTTATGTCTTCAAAAATTTGTTTGTGTCAGATTATAGATTCTATTCAAAATGTTAACTGCAAACACGTATATATATTACTGTCTTACCTGGCTCTAGTGGTCCTTCTCGGCGGGGGTGGAGGCTCTGTATCTGACTCAGCGCCAGATTCTGAACTGCTCTCCTTCTCGCCTTTTCTCCTCCTCTTCTTCTTTTTGCTTTTGTGTTTTCTGTGCTTCTTGTTTTTCTTATGGGGCGCCTCTGTAACCTCCTTGGCATTCACGTCATCTTTCTCATGTGTTTCGTCCTCACCTGTACATTTAGTCCAGTATTTTAGTCACACAAGTTTATTGTAACGCACAACAAAACAGGGCAAATCGTCAAGAAATGGTGCCAGGAACGCCTCGACAAAGTGACCATGGTCATTCAAGTCATGTAATCAGCAAAGGTTTCTTGTCAGTGCAAATGATCCTTTTGATAAATGCCAACTTAAACCAATCAAGAAACAAACTGTAAACTTTACGGATAAAAAAAAAAAAGTTGTTTTAACAAGAAGCTAAATGTCCCTTCCTTTGTGTGAAATGTAAAGAGTTTCCTTGCATTGCAAAATAGTTTCCTTACATTGCAAAACAGTTATCTTAATCAAGTATGACTGTGGAGTGCTACACATTACGTACCTGATGGAACATCCACTGCAGATTCCATTATGGCAGCGCAGAAATGCGGTTAAAGGCCCTCTTAATGATGGTGAAGTGGATCTCACTCAAATGCTGAGAGTGAGAGAAAAAAACAAAGGTAAGAGGAACTAAAGAGGCATTATGGCTAAGCACAGCACTTATTATGCATTTAGCATTCAAACGCATGTATATCGCTGCCAACAGAGGCGCAGCGCATGTCTATCCGTTGGCTAACACATTTATTTAAACTCACAAATGAGCTAAAGGTTAAACCATCCTATTAGCCAAACAAACCATTTTAGAGAGCATAAAAGCACTAAAACAATCTCAGTCAAAAATGAATAAAGCCAGCATTAAAAACTCTAACTAGAAGATTTTCAAGTGTAAACAAAATATTTCCAAAATAATATGTTAAAAAAAGCCACATCTATTTCTCCATCAGCATTTGTCCAAACTTGGACTTCATAATACTGGTTTTAAATAAGCAAGCCAAGAAGACATCAGCAGATGGCTTTGACTACGTATACTTGAATGTCAGTTATTTTTTGTTTAACTATATCGAAAACGTAAAACAAGCAAATTAAGTCTCCGTAATGCTTTACTGAAAAACTGCTGTTTCTGCTGCAACACAAACACATTTGTGTTCCATTTATGATAATTTTACTAACAATTTATCTCTCTTAGAATCCAATTGTTATAAGATTAATTATAATCAATAATTATAAGATTAGTTATAAGATTCATTCATAAGGAAATTAAGTAAATTAATGTTTTTCTTTATTTGTGAATACTTGTTGTTCTATGAAATCAGAAAATTGTGAAGATAAAAGATTTTAGTTTTTCATTCAAGTTCTTGAATTTCTTCAAATCGTGGTAAGATGCATTTCTTTTGGGTGTTGCTAATGAAATTCTTTACAAAAATATTTTATAGCAGCTATTTTTTAATTGAACGTGGGATGTGATTATTTCTTTCACACTGTCAGGTTGGTTTAGATCGCCGTCAGTTTCTCCTAATAAATATGAACACTGCATGTAGTATTTACACCAGATACCTTAGCCTTGCTGACAGAGAACCTGCTCTGTAAATATATTTTTTTAATAGATCTATTACACTGACTGACTCTGTTGCTGCTGTTTAAGCTCCATTGTGCTACTGACTGCACATATAAAACAGCTAAAACTTTGATATTGTGGGTTCTACTTTTTTAACAGCATAAACATCCCCTGAACATAATTTGTTATCACTTTTTATTACTTATAACAAGACAGCTGGGATTTATTAAGAGTCTAACAAAACTAGGTTAAGATACGTGGCATCAACCAAACAAATTTGTTGACCAATATTTCAATTTAAAAAAAAAAAAACACACAAAACAAACAAAATACATGATCAAATCCTTAATTAGACCTAAGACGAAAAAACAATTACATAGGAAAACTGTCAATAACTTACATATCAGAATATTCAGGAGATACAGTGTTTAATTTGAGTAATTTAATCTGAACATGTTATTGTTTTGCATACTTTTTCCTGTTAACATTAAAATCTACAGTAAAAATGTTATCTAGACACTGAATAAGGTATTTGAAGTCAATTAACCAACATTTTTTAAAATAAAAAGAAGACCATTAATCAAAATTTTGATAGAAAAATTCATTAGATATATGTAAAATACACACACACACATAAAGCAATTATTGAAAAAGCCGTATTTGTGTACTCTTATAATTGATTCTGGGTTAGTTTTTTCTGTCACATTTTAATTTAAATTTACATGTAAATAGAAATGTATTCAAATTAGTGGATAATATGTGCCCTTTAATTTCAGGACTTTAACGAACTTAACTTTAAACCAACTAACATGAATTTCGTCTCCTTTAAAAATTTTGTTTAAAGGTACTTTAAAATAATCTTAGGATCTTTATGTACTGATTTAAACATTTTATATATCAAGATTAAGCCAACAAAATAATCCGAAGTATGAAACACCGGTAACGGGACGTAAAGGCATAAATATCTGTTTTGTGTAGATTTTACATATTAAAAGAAATTAAGCTACGCTGTACAAACGAAACTAATGCATAAAAAGCAATAATAAGATTGGGATTATACCATATCAACAAACAGCCAAAATAAGCGGCTAAGGGTACAATTTCTGAATATTGTTTTTTCTTATTTAAAAATACTGTATGAAACATATTTTGTCATCCTAAAATGCTTTAGGATTAAACGCAGATTAATATGGGTTTGAGACTCCACAAAAATCAAAGCAAAATGAGAACAAAGTTATGCGCATCGCAAGCCTGTAAACACGTTAGATAACGTTCAGCAGTGTCGGGCCTACAATGCGCTGGCTAGCATTCACCCACACATGGCGGCCGCAAGGTCCTGCTGGTTGGCTTCAAAATTATCCACCAGGATAAAACACTAACAAATGCTAACAAATCTGCAAACAGTTTTAAAATGTGCACAAAATAAGCAGCTTTCTCAAAAACAGCCAAATATACTGCCTAGAGAGAAGATTCGGCCTAACACACGCACCGACAGCGCGAAGCTAACGTAGCCGCTAACTTTTTAACTGCAACTGCTGTCACCAAAGCAAACGTGCTCCTCAGAAGATGTATTTAACAGTAAAGCGCATATTTACCCAGTTTGTGTAAAATTACTTCGGATTTTGTTAAGAAAATCCCCGAAGAGCAGCGAGTTGAATTCAGCTAAATCGGACAGTTGTTGAATATGCTAACCGTTAATAGTGGCCTGCTCTCTGCTCCACCATGATGGAGAGAGGTATCCCAGCATGCCATGCTGCGCGGTTTGAATGCCTGCGTCACTGTTTCCAAGGTAACACTATAGCAACAACCCATGACCCTGAAAAGCCAAGGAAGATATGTTACCATTGTGCTTTAGCGTTTAGCAGGGAAACATCAAAAATCAGTTATGTTTAAATATACTCTAACAATCTCACTTGTAGTTTTTTTATCTCTTAAAATAGTTGTAGATGTCAATGGCCTCTCCAGAATGGCGCTCCAGGAGCAGTCTGTATCACAGCATTTTATTAGCCCTGATGTTCTCGCAACAACCTTGAAAATGATTTTCGATGTTGTCTTTAATGTTTCTTTATTTAAAGAAGTGTTCCTCTTTGCATGGTTCTCTCTAGCGGTTTCACATACCCCCCAAAAAAAAGCCATTCTTTTTTTATTGAAATCAAACTCAAATTCAGATATACTTTATTAAACCCATAGGGACAGTTAATGTTTCATAACACATTATCAAAGTTTAAAATTTTTTTAATATATATTTGTTGTAGATCAAGAGTGCCCGACCAGTCGATCGTGATCTACTGGTCGGCCGCGGACCGATCCCATGTCGACCACGAGGTTATGACCTGTTATGACATGACAGGAAGTCAGTGTTGCCAATTTAGCGACTTTGACGCTATATTTAGCGAGTATTCAGACCCTCTAAAATAAATAAAATTACAAAAGAAAAAACTAAAAATTACTAAAGAAAAAAAGGAAAGAAAAAAATAATTTTCAATTTTTTTCGGCCAGTCACGCCCTCGTGGGCTTCTACCAGCAGCTGTGCCGGCTGGTCGGCGTGGACGTTTTCAACTCGGCCGCTGCGCCACGGGGGCAGCTGGAGAACTCGCAGCTAACCGAGAACATCAAGGAGAATCTGTGGAACGCCGTGCTGGCCGGGGAGTGTGAGTGTGTGTGTGTGTGTGTGTGTGTGTGTGTGTGTGTGTGTGTGAGTGCCTTCCTTTCAGGGAGTGTGTGTATGCGCATGTATATATATGTAAATAGTTCTAGTATAGAAATAGTCTAGTAGTCGTAGTAAATAGTAAAAGTGGTTCTTTATTAAAGCTTGTTTTGCATTTTTCTTTTTTTCGTTTTTTCTTTACATATTTTACAATAAATTGTTTGCTCATTTATTTTTTGCACAGTTGAGTTGTTTTGTCATGTGATCTGATTTCCACGAGAAATGGTTTCAATTAAATGAATATAAAAAAGAGAGAAAATAACTCGAGCGAACTTGTGTTGTTCACTATTCGTGAAAGAAGAAGAACCGGGCTTTTGTTTTGTAATTTTCTTTCCCCCGGCCCCGGAAGTGAGACTTTTTCCAGTATACTTGTGCAGTTATAAGTGTTTGTAAAACTTTATTATATATTCAGAGCAGGTTTTTTATGCGAAACGTTATTAGAAATTGAAAGACATGAAGAAGAGGTTTCACATCAATCTGGACGACTCTGCTTTTACTAAAGAAAGAACACCGGTCTGTATTTTTGCTTTGTTGCTAGCTCTGTGTTGCTAGCTCTGTGTTGCTAGCTCTGTGTTGCTAGCTCTGTGTTGCTAGCTCTGTGTTGCTAGCTCTGTGTTGCTAGCTCTGTGTTGCTAGCTCTGTGTTGCTAGCTCTGTGTTGCTAGCTCTGTGTTGCTAGCTGGTTAGCTTTTTTTTCAAATTTCTAACAAAATAGTTTTAATAAAAACAACAAAAATGCGGTGGCCGGTATATGTCACACTGTTTTATGATTTATCTTCCAGTTGAAGCCACAGTTCCAGACTTTATCCAAAGAGCAACAAAACACAACCGCTCCATCAGACAACAGAGCATCTGTTCAGCCTCTTTCCTACGCAGATTACATCGTCCAGTGTAAAACTACCGCGGCTGCTGTTCCACAGAGAGATGTCCCCCAGAAACCCTCCGTGTCTTCCTGCACCGTGGTCTCTGACACGGTTCAAAACTGCGTTAAAGGAGCTGATGTTCATCCCGAGGAGGTGAAAAGTAAGGAGGACAGGCAGGGTCTGTCTGAGGGGAGCAGCCTCAGGTCAGATCCGAGCTTCATCCAGGGTCCCAAACCAGTGGGCTCCGGGAGCAGCATTATTGTCAGTCCCCGGCAGGTAAGCTCGGACATGTGACTCACAGAAGTCCAAGCTATCTTGTTTGATGTGCACATATATGTGTGATCATATGTTTGTTACTAAGTATCTGTGTGAATTGTTTAACATTGCAGCACATTTGTTTCTGCAGAGAGGTAATCCCATTCTGAAGTTTGTGAGGAGCGTTCCCTGGGAGTTCGGAGAGATTTTGCCCGATTACGTCTTGGGACAGACCACTTGTGCTCTTTTCCTTAGGTGAGCGGTTTCTCAGGGCCATGAAGTAAAATAGTAAATTTTCTTATTTTCAGGTTCTTATGATCAGACTAGTTTTTTGCTTCCTACCTGGCAGTTTTGCAGCAGACCACTGCCTTCATCAGATATGTCACAGGTGTTACGGTGATGTGTCTTGTCAGCTGATTTATACAGATTTTTGATAATGGCAGCAGTCTGCAGCCGAAACTGTCAGATAGGAAGCAAAAAACTGGTCGGATAATAAGAACCTGAATATATGATTATACGAAGACCTAATCGGATTATATAGAAAATTTTCTTACTAACAAATTGTCATGAAATTAGGAAAGGAGGGAAACTATGCAATGACAATATGTTTGTTGATTGTAGCGATGATATCAGGAGCAGTAAATTCTCTTGTTACTACAAGAGAGCTTATTGAGAAGGTGACATCCTACACATATCCCAATATTCGACATTTCTTTCAGGGGACCTATTGAGCATTTAGGTTACAAAAAGCTTAGACTTGGATTTTTTTACTATAAAAATAGGGTGAGGTTTTAATTTATTAGTGAAAAAAACTTGTTCAAGATACATTTGTAAGATTCTTGAGTATAACATAATCATTTATGTTCGTACATGTATGTGCCTTCTTTGCACTTACTGTTTAAGTTCTGCCTATTCTGGGTCTTTTAATTTATTGTTCAGAATACATCACAACATTCTTTAAGGTGTGACTTTCTTGGGACTTCTTTAAGCCTAACCTACAGCATTCGTATATTTTTATGTTTTTTTTCTCTCCTCTCTTTGTCATGATGATTTTGGAACTGATTTGAAGCCTGAGGTATCACAACCTAAACCCGAACTACATCCACGACCGTCTAAAACTTCTCGGAAATGCATTCACCTTACGTGTATTGCTGGTGCAGGTAGATGTGGTAAGTAATGCAAGAATGTTTAATGACGGTAAAAGTTGATCTAGGTTCAAGGTTGCTACATTAGTTACAGTCAGAGCCTAAAATGGGAAATAATTTGCTGAATCTGTTTGATGAGATACAAATCTGTCACGCTTATTTTGCTATGATGCATCCACTAACACAAAGTTGTGTCATTACATTTAAAAACTATGGTTTTGTTCTTGTAACTTTTATTTTTTGCAGTTTTTTTTTTTTTTGCAAGGAATCTGAAATAGAAAATATTCGTAATTCCAAATTAACTTTTGTTTTGTGTTTGGCAATGTATTTAAATTTGGTATTTCATTAATTAAAACTTAAAGTTGATTCCAGATTTTTTTTTCTATCACTGTATACTTCAAGTCCTAAAAATACTTTACAGAAGCAAAGTCCTTAAGCCCAAAAATTTACAAACAAAAGGGAACTGTCTATTTAAGAGCTCCTCTTTAAGAAGAATATATAATAATACAATGTAAATGTATTTTTTTTTTATATATGTATGTATAGAAAGACCCTCATCATGCATTAAAGGAACTGGCTCGCATCTGTGTCATGGCTGACTGCACTCTTATCTTGGCTTGGAGGTACAATAAACAAATGCAAAGCAGATTTTTAAGTTCTGCTTTTTGTCATATATTGCCTAAACGTTTATTAAGTTGTTGATAGAGTTTGGTGTAAATGGGCCACAGTTAAGGTTTTTTTTTTTCTCCCTGTTTTTTTTTTTTGTGATATTGAATTGTCAGTCCAGAAGAAGCTGGTCGCTACCTGGAAACATACAAGTCATATGAGAAGAAGCCAGCAGATCTTTTAAAAGAGCAAGTAGAGAAAGATTATCTTTCAAAGGTACCGTGCTTGTATGTTGTTTTTTTTCTATTTTAAATTAAAATTTGGCTGTTTTGTACTTTGCCCCAAAAACATAGCATTTTTAAAATGTGTTATATATTACTAAAATTAACTTTGTATGTTTCCTTAAAGGTTACAGATTGCCTGACTACTGTGAAATCTATAAATAAAACGGACGCCATAACCTTGCTATCCACTTTTTCGGTGAGTTTTTCTAAAAAACAACAATACAGCAATGCTTAACCAAGAGTATATTTCCAAATATTGTACTTTTTCTTTTCTCTCCAAGCCTTAACATTGAAATCTGAGTACTCAGTGGTTTGACACTTTTTATTATCAGCTTGACTGATGGAAACAAGCAATTAAATTAATACATTTAAAACTGGAATTGTTTTATCAATCAAGTTAATTTACCATTTTAATATTTTAACAGGTTAGCTTTTCTTTTTTGACCATTTTACTTGACTCAGGTGGATGCAGAGAGTATACAGATAACATGCTTTGTACTTCCTTGTTCAGTCTGTAGAGGGAATCATCAATGCCTCCAAAGAAGACTTGGTTCTCTGCCCAGGCCTGGGGCCACAAAAGGTGAAGAAGAATACATTTTAAGATGTGGTTGTCATGTTCATGCCAAGCATTTATTGAAGTTTCTCTTATTTGCAATGCTGACATTTTGCGTTGACAGGCGAGACGGCTGTATGATGTCCTGCATAAACCTTTTCTGAAGTCAAAGACAAACAACAGCTGACATGTCTGCCAAGAAGCTGGAAAGAACTGAAGAAGTTGAGTTTGTCATCATGAACACGATTAACTAAAGCACTCAAAATTGATAGTTATAGGCAATTTTTATTAAGAAATGCTCAAGAGATTTTCCTTTTTTGCTAGGAACGTCCCAATTGGATTTGTAAATTTGATGTTTGGACTATTTTAATTTTGTTAATATGTTCAAGAATTTGTGTGTACAATAAAAATTATATTTTTTTTACAACAGATTCCCTCATTTGTGAAATGATTACTGATCCATTGTTGATATAGTGCCATGAAAAACTATTTGCACTGTTTCATACTTTTTTTTTTTTTTTATTCCATTTTTCTTTTGGTCACACTTAGTAAAACCTTTAGATTGTCTTATTGCAGGTTGTCCAAAAGCATCAGAGAAACAAGACCATCACACTTCAGCCATGTTTGTTGTTTTACACTTGATATAGTGGGACTAAAAAGAGGATGGAGACGCGTTAGTTGTGTTTTAAGCCAAGTTTCTTGTAATGTATTTGAATCACAAACTTTAATATAGGCAAATGAGGCCTGTGATGCTTAAGATGTTCTAGTAAAACTGGTCACTCTTGTTAAAATCCATTATTGTGACATGCATTCTTCATTTGTGGATAATATCTATTGTGGTTCATCCAATTTCAAAAGCTTTTTAACCTTTGCTACTGATAAATATTAGTGACTGAATGTTTAGCAGTAATCAGGGATGCAAATTTAAGGAAAACACGTGGTTAATCAGTTAAATCATAATTTAAGAAGGGGGCAATTACCATGTCCATAGGTAATCGGTTCTTACCTCTGACCCCAGAAAGAGTTGTGGCCAGCTAAGCACCAGTTTGGAACAGGTTTGGAACCAGTTTGGTCAGTGGAAACACAAAGAACCGGTGCTAACTCTGGCTCTAGCACCGAACCAGCACTGGAACCAGTTTGGTGGAAAAGGGCCCATAGGGGCCAAGTTTGTTTGGATAAGCCTTTTTTTCTCCATCAGTACCAAGTAAATATTGCCATTTTAGAATGTGTAATCAGGTCAAATTTGCTTTTATATTCCACAATTGTTAGATTTTTCTTTGCGTGAGCTGGAAATGTTTAAAGTAAAGTTGGCGTAGATGATTCTATTTTTCTTGTAGGCTCAACAGCAAGATGCAAAATGTTGAAAAAGAAATCAGAATAAAACAGAAACACTACTGTCGAGTATGTTATACTTGACAGTATCCGTAACCGCGGCTTTAATTCATTTAAAAAATATTATTTTATTGATTTATCTTTGAGTCAATAATCTTTGAATTGAAGAGTTTCTAAATTTCCGACGAACGTGAAGGTCGCGTAGACCAACGTGAGAAACAGGAAGTAGTTTCCACGCACGCACCGGTTTCAGCGAGGGAGTTTCAACGTTTGTTTCGCTGTTTTATAAATTAAAGTAGATTTGTTTTAGGTTTTTTGTGGTCTATTGTCTGTCCAAACATCGTGTTTAACACATGGAGGCCGAGAAAGAAGCGGAGGAGGAAGAGACTCCTGAGGAGTTTGTTGCATTGTGTGATTTCACTGCGAGCGGCTCTGAGCAGCTTAAACTCCTGCCAGTTAAACTTTTAGTAAAACTTGACAAAACAAAAATAATAATTAAATAAAACTTGATTTTTTTATTTGTTTTGTTACAGGTAAGTTTCCTCACAGGGGATAAACTGCTTGTGCACAGCAAGGCTGCAGCTGATTGGTGGTGGGCGGAGCTTCAGGGGGTTGCTGGTTATGTTCCTGCCAGCTATCTGAGCAAGGATGCTGCTGAGGATGGAGAGGACCACTGGCAGGATGAGGAATACTTCGGCAATTATGGGACACTGGTTAGAAACACAGAACTGAAACTTTATATATATATATATATATATATATATATATAAAGTTTAACTAAGCTACAACCGTCTTATACTAGTTAAAGTCTATTCCATAAACGTTTCTGCTGATTTGTTGGCTTCTAATCAAACTTCATCCTGAATCAAGAGTCCTGCAAACCATAAAAAGGGACTTTAATTGTTTAATTCACTGTTCGTTCACTTGCAATAATACAATCTCCCAAAAAATATATCACATTTAATTCAAAAATACTTTATTTATCCAAAAGGGAAATTAAATGTTGTCGTGATTCATTTTATCAAGGTTTCTAAAGAGATTTGGTGTAGATGATGGTGGTGGTGGGCAGGTATGATCTCCTGCAGAAGTCTGTGTTACTGCACATATAAAAGCGCCTCAAATGCACTCAATCTCCAAAGCGTCCAAAACTGAAGAGAATGTTAATCCAAAAAAGCAACATTTCTGTGAGAAACAGTAATTAAAGTATTTTAAAAAGAAAAAAACATTTATAAAACAAACTTTAATAGCAACATAGCTTAAACAAAGTGCTGTAAATGGAAGGTAAATAAAATGATAAAAACAAGAAAGTAATACAACCATGCAAGTAAAATAATAATAATTTAGTAAGACAAGGCGATAGAACATAAAATCAATACTTAGACGAAAGGAAAATCAAGTCTCATTTGGGTTGAGGGCCACTGAGTAAAAATAAGTAACAGAAGTAATGGAGCTACTCCAATGTGCTGCAACCTTGAGCGATGCGATTCTGGGTGATTTACACATATTTCTTGTCTGGTCACTGCAGAGTTACAACAGTCCATGTCTACTGTTATCTGTTGCAAATGTCAAAGATAACAGCTTGACATATTATTTAAAAAAAAGTAATTTTTTAGCTAATCAGCTGGCAAATCAGTTTATAATTTACAATGTGAAAAGTAAAACACAAAAGAAGTGGCAGGTAAGCCAGACAATGTACGTCAAGTGAATAATATTCAGTACTGTAATAAAAACCTAGCCAAAACAAAAGGAAAACCCAGAAAAATAATTTCCCCATGTATTTCCCTTTTTACTAAAAGCATGCATGCGACAACGCAAATATGTGGAAGATTATGCTTGGTTCTCTATTAAACTCTTTGTAGCCACAGCTTAGAAACGGGGAGGATTTTCAGAGTTGATCAGCAGATGGTAGCAGTAAAATAATAATCTATAAAACATGTTAGATTGGGAGAAATACTTAAAGACACAGTTCAAGGTTTACCTGGAGGCAGGCCAACAAACCTAAGTATACAGCCAGAGCTAAAACAAAATGGTTTAAGTCAACTGATATCCATCTGTTAAAAGGTATCATTCAAAGTTCAGGCATAAGTCTAAGTAAAAGTTTGTGTTTGTGGACTCTTAACTGCAAATATAGTTACGTTGGTCCTATAAATGGCCATAAGCTTCATTCTTTAGGTATAGAAAGAACCCAAAATGTTTGAATCTGTAAATGCAATGCAAGGTGGATCAGGTTATGTGTTGCTTTGTGTTGGTCTATTAAATACAATCCTTGTAAAACTTATTCTTCTGTATGTTTGCATCATAACAAGAAAAAAAAGCTGTTCTATGTGTTGGAAAATTTTGCTGGATGAAATCTATTCAGCTGCAATAATTTACTACATATTGAGATCATTTTTTTACCAGTGTGTGTCTTCCAGTCCTAAGCCACATAACCGTCTGAGGTGGTGCTTTTAAAGTGCTTCTGCATTTCAGTTTATGGGGGATTTAAAGTGGCATGAAAGGAGAAAGAGGACAAACCTTCACACAAGCTCTTAATGCTTGGTAATGCAACAGTGTCATTAAGGAAATTGAAAGTATGTCACACTTAAAAAGCATTTGAAAGTCAAGGCTCTTGTAAAAAAATGCAAACACTAGAAAGTCCAATAAATAATTAAATCTGCAGTCACCAAGATGATCCTGCTGACTGATGCATTTGTGCAGAATGTCTCCCCACATTATCGACTCGTTGGTTATGCACATTTATTTCAGGAGCAGGACGTCAGTGTTGATTGTCAACTACTCTAAAATAGACCATTGGCAGGTTGTTAAGGAGTATCCGTCAATAAACTGCACTCTAAAAGATAATCAAACTACTAAAAATCTTATCACAACCTTCAGTTTGTGGGAATATAGACAGATTGAGAGTATGTGTCTCAAATTTCCGAAGTCGTTCTTCCATCAGTACAGAACAAGAAAAAACAAACTGTGAAGGTCATGGCACAGAGACAAAGACTGTCTCCTACCTAGGACCTTGGACGTTGGATCAATGAGTCAAACTGCCCAGATTAGTATACTCAAGAACTCCTCTGGTGCTAGTGCAGCTTACATAAAACTAAAAAATCACTTTCTGCTACATAAACATTCGTTTAAATACAGCATTTTTTCTTATGAACCAACTGTTTCCATCCCAGCAGTATTCATCATCTTATTTCCTGATATGAAAGTTGTGTAATAGCTTAGTGCTTCAGTATGAGGACAGACATCGATTTGTTTTTTAGTACTATTACTATTTTACATAGACAGTAACTTCAGTTACTTTCCTACTGATCCACAGGCCGTAGAGATGCACACATCTGATTCCTTGTGTCTCACAGAGGCTTCACCTGGAGATGCTGTCGGACCGCAGCCGCACCGAGATGTACCGGCGGGTTATCGCCACCAACACTGCTTCGCTGAGGAACAAGGTGGTGATGGACCTCGGCTGTGGGACTGGCATTATCAGCCTGTTCTGCGCTCAGCTTGCTCAACCCTCAGTGGTAAATACGATCTAGTTGAACACAATGTCTTCACAATGGTTCAATTTAGTTAAATCCTTCAAGAATTACAATTCTTAAAGAATTCAGCTATTACACATTTTGTAAATTCGGGAGGTTTATTGCCATTTTCATGAGGGGCCAACACAATGTGAAGTGGGAATAAAATGATTTGTGACTTAATGTTTTATTTTCACACTAAAACCACAATAAAATGAGAAACAGAAGTTTTTTATTTTTATTTTCTTCTCATCAAAGTACTTTAAGCTCATTCAAATTTGATAGGAAGAAACTCTAAACATAAATTTATAAGTCTAACACATAGTTCCCAATTAGATTGGGTGTTTTTACCTTATAATGCACTGTTTTGTGTTGACCTGTAACAAAGTAACTATTGAATTTTGCAGTGGTTGAAAAGATGTGAAGAAGCTGAAGCGGCATGAGCCCTTCAGCAAGACGTGGATCACACGTGTGTACCATGTTATTCATTGATGTACTTACACCACCATATATTGGGCGAGCAGCGATAACGCAGCTCAGTGTCAATGCTGCAGTAACTTTTCGATGGTTCTACAGGTGTACGCCGTAGAAGCGAGTTCCATGGCGGAGCACACCAGACAGCTGGTGAAGCACAATGGCTCCCTGGATGTGGTCACGGTGCTGCAGGGCCGAGCGGAGGAGCTGGAGCTGCCTGAGCAGGTGGACATCCTCGTGTCCGAGTGGATGGGCAACTTTCTGCTGGTGAATATTATTAAACTTCGGATGCTAAAATGGTCACATTAACTATACGACTACAAAGTCCCGCGTTTGTCATTTGGGAGTTGTTTTTTAATGTGTAGAATCGATTTTGCAAACGTTTCTTCAAACCTGCTAATGTAAAAAATCAGCTAGAAGAAAGATTTTAATAATTTTTATTTAGCATAGATTAGTGTTCCTCCCTTAATAGCTGGACTAAACTAGCTCAAATGCAGACCTTGAGCACTGTTGTCCTGCCATGCTGCAGATGTGAATAAAATCATTTGTTAAGTCTTTATAAAAAGAGTAGATCGTTTCAGCTGGAGAGCTGTTCTTCCACATTTATATTCACCTCCTTCTACTACACACCTAAATCAAATGAATGACTCCTTAGCAGACCTCTGTTTGCAAGTGCTAAGCATGATGCAGTGTTTTTGTTTTACCATGAGGGCCAAGATAAAACTTATGTTTATCTCTCTTTCAAATATTGTTTTAACTGACGGTTTAGTTTCTTATCTTGTTCTCAAAGTCAAAATGTATAGGCAGGACTAAGAGCTGACAGAGATCCGACTGTTCATTTCATGGCCTTCACACTGTGGAACAATCTCCCTCAGATGTTCTTTTTAGTTGAATCAATGCTGAACATTTATTGTATTGATACTCTTGTTTGTTCTCATTTAAGAAGCCTTTATACCAAATGACCGATTCATTCATTCATTTGATGCCTTGGAAGCTTTTTCTTTTAAAGGTTACTTCTTTAGATATGGTCTTGATCTAAGCTTCTTTTAAAATTGTAATTTCTTTCTTCATTTTCTGCTGGTCTAGTTTGAGTTTATGGTGGAGTCCGTTCTGGTGGCCAGGGACCGCTGGCTCAGGGACGGCGGTACGATGTGGCCCTCCTCAGCTGCTTTAACTCTGGTTCCATGTCAGGCTGAAAGTTACTATGCAGAGAAAATGGCATTGTGGAAGCGACCGTATGGGCTGGCCTTCACCCCGCTGCAGTAAGAGCCGCTGGTCAGCTGTTGTGTTTTTACCTGGTGGGAGGAGTCATGTCACTTAAATCGAAGCTACATAATTAATTTGAAAAGTTTTTTTTTATCTTTTCTTAAACCCTCACTAAATTGTAACTTACTCAGATTAAACTTCTCTTTGTTCTACTTTTACCACAAGGATGTGCTTTTTCCTTTTCTGATAAACTCTCCAGTCAGAGTTTAACACTTCTGCTGATACAGTTTATTTGTTTTGAATAAGAATTATCAAAAAAGTACAGTCAACAATAGCCACATAAAATCGAAATAAAGATTGAGAAGCGCATGAATGCATGAATGATAAAGACCCAGAATTAATTAAAGATATGTGAAAAACTAAATAAGTTGGGCACAATTATGAGTTTTAGTCACATTTGTGAACTTGTCTAAACAATCTGCCACATTTCCTGGTCCTCCACACATGATTCAAATAGTTAAAATATCTCCTCAACATACAGTCTGGTTATAGAGAGCGCTGTTAGTGATGTAGTTCTTTAAATCAAGTGTGTTGAGGCTTGCCAAAGGTTGTTTTTTTCGAACATGACCAAGATCTCCCGCCACAAAAACGGCTTCTTTCCCTCTCTTACTGGAATCATCAAAAAGTTCAAACACCCCAAGTATGTACAGCAGTACATGCTGTACTTGCAAAACAGCATGTACTTGCTGTTTTGTACTGCTAGTTCTTAGTTTAAGTTTAGCATACTGACACACATATTTGCCTTTGCCGCCACTCTACTAACACTTACTAGCTCAATAAACTAAATTCTGATTCTTAATAGTAAAACTATTAAGAGTCAGGACACTCACTGGCCCTTGTCGACTGTAGTTTGAAATACATTCTGCAGAGGGGGCTAAAGACTAGGGTGAAACTGTAATGTTTAAACTAAATATCTGACTTGCTGCCAATTAAATTTATACGTTTATTCGACACAATCAATCTTTTGCGGCCATCTCAATTAGTAAACCTAAACATGTGGGTTTTGTGTTTGGGGAAAATTATTTAGGGAAAGTAATAATTGGATAAAGTGGAATTTATTTTGTACCTTAAAATAACAGTTCACGCACACAGGCATAAAACAAATGCTGCTGTCTCCGTAGACACAAGCTTCCTCGTTTGTTTTTCTGCCTAATGTTTTATCCTTGCAGGCCTTTGGCGCAGCAGGAGTTTTTCGCCAAAGCAAAGTTCATCCAACTTATTGACCCCGAGGACTGCCTGTCCGCTCCCGGCGATGTCATCCGCCTGAACATGTACACGGTTCAAGTGACAGACCTCGAGGTATTTTTGAGGTTTCCTGTAAGCGGCTGCAGCTCTCGTTTCGTTAGCTTTTGATACTAACAGAGTAGTTTAATTTCTCAGGAAATGAGGGGTGAGTTTCAGTTTTGTTCTGAGAAGCCTGGAGTTTTCCATGGATTCACCGCCTGGTTCACTGTTCAATTCGAGGGCCTGGAGACGGGAGGAGCGATAGTGGAGCTGAACACCGGACCGAACTCAGAGTAAAAAAACAGTTAAAGATTCTCTTTCAGTACATAATAATATCATCGATAAGGTTTGCTAATTTACAGTTTCATTTTGCAAAGCATTTATTTCTTTTCATGTTAAAACATGCCTGTGGGGAAAAAATTAAAGATTTCTGCTGTTATCTCTTCAGGAGTGTTTGCAGTGTAGGTTTAGGACATTCTTGCACTATCCTGTCAACATGATCAAAGATCAGACACATCTAAGATGAACGACTCAGGTTCTCCTTGAGGTTCTGAAATTTAATTTAGAACATTGAGAGAATTTAACATTTGGCAGTGCGGCCTGCTCAGGCATTTGAAACTAAAAATGTGTTTTTTTTTTCATGATTTGACTCATTAGGCATGAGACATTAAGCAGCTCCTACTATATACTTATGTCTACATTGCCTAATCTTGTGATTTTTCACCCAAAACCACTGAATAGGTTCATCCTTTCAAGGCTTATCCGCTTTTGTTTTTTAACCACACCTTGCTTCTACTTAAATGTCCATTAATCTGAGCACGTCCATCTGGTGATGGACCATCTCTTGTGTAGGTTATATTACAACACTTCTGTGTTAAATGTTTAGTTTGTGAAAGATTTTAGGTTTAAATGAATAAAAATCAGTCCATATCACCGTTTAATGACTCCATATGAGTTTTAAAATACATAAACCTTTTCATATCTTTTATTTTTTGAGATCCAGCTGCATTAGGAAATTCTTTTAATCCTCAGTCCAACCCATTGGAAGCAGACTTTGTTCATGCTGGAGGAGCCGATCCACGTGCACAGCGGCGACTCCATCCGTGGAAACATTATCCTTCTCAGAAACCCGGTGTGGAGACGCCACATGACCGTTACGCTGCACTGGAGCATCAACGGCAGCACAGACGACGGCCAGGTAAATATCTCACTGTTCATAATTCTGTTTTTAAATTTCACTGCAGCTTTTTCCCCTTCTCTTTGTCTTTGGGCTGGGACCAAAAGTTTCCCCATGTGGAGGTGACTGTCGCCCATTGGCTCTGCGAATCAAAAGTAAATCGGTATAACGGGTTCACTCTTCGCAGTTGCTGTCCAGAGCATAACCTGGCAGAACATGAGTCTTCATTGATGCGTCTGATTTCTACAAGAGCAGCTGATAAATCACTGACAACATAGGTCACTTTATAGCAGCAGAATGGGACTGACAGGGAAGAAACTGAGTATTTACTAATGGAGAAAAACAGGATTCAGTAAAGAGGCAGCAGGTTTGAACTTGGTGTTCAGTGAGGTGTTCTTTTCAAGTACAACAGACGAAAAATGTGTTTATTACACTCAAGTTTTTACAATTGTCCAATTGTATCTACATTTTCACTTAATTCCTGGAGATTTGAAGAAAAAAAATCTTGAAAACAAAAAGGAATTTTTGCTCAAGCAAATCATGAAGTAGGAACGATTTTTTTTATTTTTTTTATATCGGTCACGTTTACCGTTATATTCCCATTTTAAAGACTTTTAAATTCATTTGAGGGATTCTATCCTCTAAAAACACACCTGATGAAATGTGCTACCGCTCAGCCGTCCACTACACTTCACTACAATATATCTACTCGTGACAAACACAGAAGTCATGTTGGGAAAACTAAAGAATCACCGTCCATCAATCCTATTAAAGTAACACTGGTGTAAAAGCACAGCTTATAAACTATGAACAGCAGATATGCGAGCAGGTTTTTTTGTTACTCTACAAAGAGAAGCCCCAAAAAAACGTCTTAAACTACCGTTTACCGGTTTTGTCGATGCTGTTAATCCAGCATTCATTCCCTTATTTCCTGTACCGTTTGTACTTTCTGTTAACATTGCAATCAAGAAACCAGGAGCAATTAGTACGATCACAACCAGACTTTCAATAACAGAAGCTACAGCTGTTGCTAATTTAGGATGAATGCCGTAACTTGTTTAAAAATCTTTACATTATTCCAAACCAAGTAAGATTAATGTATTTCAGCTTCTGTCTTATGAAGGTACTGAGTCAGAACTGTAAAATAACTAAATGTAACTACAAGGTTGTAATTCCAACTGAACCCCTTTATTTTCTCTGGCTCTAAAAAGTTGGGAAAACAGAATAAATAATTAAAAGAAATAATGTTTGAGTATCTGTGTAAGCCGTAACAAGTAATACCTGTGCGATAATTACTGGTTATAGAGTTATTACTAATAATGTTCTGTGGAATGTGCCGGCGATCCTCTGTTTATTTGAGTTTTATCCTGTTTTTCACGTTTGAGTGACTTTACTGAACTTTTTAAACCATAACTAGGAAATGTATATATTTTAAGCGTTTTTTTTATTCTGGTCTTGGCTGTGGGAAGAAATCTGTAGCCCGAGAAAATTGAAGCTAAAGCACCAAGACCTGTGCTGTAGGAGTGAGACGCACAGTTAGCAGCCTGCTTTTATGTATGTACAAGGGAGGAAAACACATCAATCAATACATTTCTGCACGGTTAAAAAACCCTATTTTTGCTTTGTTTGTTTAAAAAATAAATATATAACATATTAAGAATATTTTTAATTGAATGAGTTTTACAGCAATATGAATTATTTTTTTTTTGCCATTTTTAAATAAAATAAACTATCATGTTCCAGATTTCCACCTATTGTTCTTTTACCCAAGAGATTTTATATTGGCTCATGCCTTTTAAACATATATTATACAGCTCTACACTCATTGGGCTATAGATGGTGAAACTAGATAAGGAAATAAGAGTAAAGATAAACTTACACACTACAGTATTCCACTTCAACTGACTGACACGAGTTTTTTATCCCTATATGTTCATTTTAACATCTGTAACATTTTCGTCATTGTTCTCATCACACCAACTTTACTCAAACTGTTCAAAACGACATTCTTCTAAATAAAATACTGTTTATCGTGTTTTTTTGTGCGTTTTTTTTTTTTGTAATTTTGGTGATGCCACCACCTATTTTATTCCTATTTGTAAACATTAATGTGAAATGCCATAAGTTAAGACTTCTGTCCTGAATCTGTTAGCTAAAGTAGAAGTGCTTCTGGGCATCTCCGCCTCTCAGTCAAACCTCAGTCTCTGTTTTTATGTTGCCATGTGTTTTCATCGCCCCGGGAATCTCCTGGGCGGGTGAGCTCTCTGGAGAAGGAGGCCTGGAGAGGGGGACAAACAGCGGAGGCTTAACGACTTCGTATTTGACCCCGTTTTTTTCCCTTTTCTGCCTCAAGTGTTTGTCACAGTGATTAACAAACGTTTCCAGCTTGACGAAGGTCTTGTTGCACACTCTGCAGTGATACGGCCGCTGGCCTTTTTTTAGGCGTATGTGAAGCCGGATGTACGAGGAGCGCACAAACGTGCGGCAGCAGACACCGCACTTAAGATCCGCCATGTTGCTCTGCATCTCCTGAGGCTTGCCGCCCCGAGGCGCAGAGGCGGAAGCGTTAGCAGGTTCTGGTCTGGCCTGCCCTGCGGCTTCTTGAGCCTTGTGGGAGAGCAGGTTAGACATGGATCGGAAGCCTTCGCCACACTGATCGCATTTGTAGGGCCTCTCTCCGGTGTGGAGCCGAATGTGTGCCAGAAGCCCAGCCTTCTGGGTGAACGACTTGCTGCAGTAGGTGCACTTAAAAGGCTTCTCCCCTGTGTGTAGCCGACGGTGAGTCTTGAGATGCGAGGCGCGTCCGAAGTTCTTCCCACACTCGGGGCATTTGAACGGTTTATCGCCGCTATGGATGACCTTGTGGGCCATCAGGTGGGCGGACTGATAGAAGAACTTGCCGCAAATGTTGCATTCAAACTTCCTTTCCATGTTGTGGGAGGTGAAGTGGAGGCTCAGGTGGGCAGATGAGATGAAGGTCTTGCTGCATATGCTGCAGCTGTGCGGCTCAAGTCGAAGGCGGCGGTGCGCCCGCTGGCCATCAGTGCTGCTGCCTCCGCTCTCACAGGATGGACATCTGGGTGGAGCTTCTGTGTTGTCCGCCTGCTTCTGTGCGGCTGAAGCGGTGTCGGAGCTGGACTCCAGCAGGGAAGGGCTGAAACTGCAGCCGCAGTCTGAGCAGACCCTGGATTCCTCCTGCTGCTGCTGGCCATCGCTTTTGTCCAGCATTCTGATATTTCTAACCACGCCAACGAGAGCCTGATAACCTAAAAAAACCAAACAAGCAAAACAAATGAAGAGTATTATCTCTCAGCTCACTTGTTAGTAGGTCATATAGATCAGATGGGTTTTTATGGCAGTAAGTGAGCATTTAGTGATCATAGCTGATGAATTAAAAGCAGGAAATGCACGTGTTAATAAGAGAGTTTGAGAAGAATAAGAGCATGGATTGACTTGATGCTTTGTGTGTATATTTTATCAGGATAGTTGAGGCTTTATTACATAAATAAGGTACCTCGACAAAAACGCTTTGCTGTGTTTGCGGTCCTAAAGAAAAACACTTGTTTTAAAGCACAGATCTCACAAAAACAAGCAAATAGTCCTGCATGTTTCCTCAGGCGGCGGTCATGATGATTCCAGGTCTGTTTACCTCTACAGCTGCCCGCTTCACCTTATCTTTTAATAGCTGACTTATGTCTTTGTTTTAATGTGGCGTTTATAACACAACACACCCTGGATGGACCAAACGGGAAGGACATAAACAGGCTAAAGTAAAAAGCTTTGACAAAACATAAAAACACAGATATTAACGCTACGGCCTAAACAAGGATGCAAATAGGGAAAAACCAGACTTCACATACCGTGTTCACTGTTTTCCCCCCTAACAAAATGGTTTTTGATTATTGTTCCTGTAAATCGCAGTTCAAATAAAACCCCAAAAAATAAAAATAACGTTTAATAAACACACATCAGTGAGGGAGACGTCGAGTTTCGTCGTTTTATTTTCTTTTGTTTTTTTTCTCTTTTGCTTCTGCGCAGACACCAGACTGCGGCGCCATCTGGCGTGTGGAGGAGGAACTACATGCTCTGGTCCAGGATTTTCAAGATTGCTCATTAGTCAAATGCAAGTAACACAATATATATCCATATTTAACGGCGCAGGTAGGATAAATAAAATAGAAATACTATTGACAGGTTGGAATATTGTTCATATTGCACATGGTATTATTCCACATAGCATACTGCAAAGATTGAGTAGCACTGACATGGGTTATGAGGTAAGGTGGTGACAAAAATGATAAAGTCACATTGAGCAGCAGCAAGAGACATGTTAGGTATCACAGTTTAGTAGGCTGACAGCCTATGGACAGTAACTGTCCTGGAGTTGTTTTGTGACTGTCCTTGAGTTGGGGGATTATAGTGACACAAAAACCTGGAGCTGATGACCTTTCTTATTGTACAACAGTTATGGTAAACATTGAAATTTCAAGTGGGTGCTCGGAGATGGTTATTTAACTTGAATAACCATATAATGTGTAGTTTCTCACTCTTATTTTTATTTTTTTTAGGCGATCCTTTGGGGCTACAGCAACACCCTTCTGCAATGTCTATTTTAATTCACATTTTGTGTTCCACTTTATATTGCCTGCAGAAGAAATTGTGTTAGCACCCTGTCTTTAGTTATCTGAAAGAAGCGAGCATCAGGTTTGGCAATCCCAGAAACAAAACAAACATAAACAAACAACAACATGCAGCACAGCAAGACACAGTAAAGACGGTTTATGATGAGCTTTTCTTCGATATTTTATGAATGCTCCACGTCGTCAGCCGCAAGAAAATGATGCAAATGTCGTTTTTTTTTTTTTTGTTTTCTTTTCTGGTAAGTTTCGTTTTAGACATAAAACCGCGGAAGCAGAGTGTCAATGCCCTCCCCACGGGTTCATTTACGGAAACAGTGCTCCTGATTTATGCAGAAGCGAAACCTACAGAGCTGATGAACGTTAAAGGCCGGCAGTATATAAAGGAGGGAGGAAGGCAGCATCATCCCCGTTTCTCCAGAGCTGATGACCTCCTTCAGTGATATGTCTTAGGTACTGTGATATCCATTACTTCTCTCCTTTATGTCAGTCCTTATGCTTACAAGTGATACAGATCACTTCAGTATTATTTTGTTGTTACAGAACATTTTACTGTAGCAAAACATCTGCTTCAGGAAATAGAGAAGTTTAAAAAAAAGTGTTTAGTTTTAGAATCAATCTGTTTGTGTTATCGTACTTCTGATTATATGTGATTTTTTTTAATTGTATGTTTTATTGTATTGTAACATTACCAACGAAAAAAATGATGTAAATAAATCTCTTTTGTTAGTAAAGGCTTGTGGTAATAATTAACACCATCCTAAAGGCTTAGAAGGCTTAGAAAACGAAATATTTGCTGGTGTTATCTGAATTGTGGTCAGTTTTTACCTGTTAATGCAAAAGATTGCATGTTGCATTAACTTGTGTTAGAATATTCTGTCTCTCTGGCAGCAACCAACTGCAGAAGGATGAGTGGCAGGATCAGATCTAAAACGCGGTAAGCTGCCCCACATCTTCCTCTTCTTAGTGAAGCAGCAGCTCCCTTTGAATTCCTTCAAGCTTTTGAAAGCCTCTGTCTTGTTTTGTCTGTACTACCGGCATCAAATTTATGCCTGAAAGCAAATAAAATCAAATATATTGTAAGTGATTTATATTTGTTTATATTAATGGGAGGTCAGGTGCATTGTCAAGAGTCACGTATTTGTGTCAGCACCATTTTACTATAAGTAAAGTTTGGATAGTGGCTAACATCACAGCTTGATGGATCTGATGGAGCGTTTCCTGATCCCACATAAAAAAATTCGGGCTAATATCGACAACATCAACAGCAGTACAGAGTCAAGCATTTAAGTTTTCCTGAATGGTTTACTTTTATCAGAGCGTGGCGGATTTTGTTGGATAGATTAATCTTCAAATTAATAGGATTTTTATAAATAGGATGATGATTATAAGAACAAGACAAAACTGTTTTTTTAATAGATGTAGCAGGATATTATAGGGTTTTTAAAGCCCCTGCCACAACTTTATAGAAAAATTTATGCTCAAAGAATGATCAAATATCCATTAAGAAGCTTGTTAAAGGCAATAAAAGGTGTGTGGCTTCTCTGTTAAGGGTAATCAAGTAATAGTGAGCATGTATGAATGTGTTTGAGCTAGAATAAATAGCAAAAAATAATATTTATTTATTTCTCTTGCCTCTTTTACTTTTATTACCCAAAATTAGGGCTGGTTTAGTTGTATTTCTTTCACAAAGTTGCAATTTTTACTCAAATTACTAACTAAAATAATTATGTATAATAACTCAATAATACTTAAAATATCTAAATATCCATTTTTTAACCCATCTTGTGAGTTTCCAATGCAAGCACATGTTAGTAACTTTGTAATTACATTACAGGCGGATTTTGAAATGAGTGTTAAATAGCTACATCTGAAAAAGGTTGTCACATTTGTGATTTTTTTACAGCATGCCATTAATAATGTAGTATTAAAATAACTAGCTAATTGTATTACGTTAGAAAAGTTAAGAGGTCTAGGTATTTTTCTCTTATTGTCTCCACATGACACTGATTAGTTTTAGAACTGATACTTACAACATTTCTTAATAGATTCTTTGTCCATTGTCACATTCATACTAGTGTTAGAATCTAACTATGTTGTGTTTAACTGTTATCACTGAAATAAACTAGTATTTGATAATATGAAAGTCTTTATTACTTTTACGGAAATTGGCAGTATTTTCACTTATTTCCTTTAACATAGTTCTATTTTTAAGAAGCACGGAAGTACTGAGTGTTTTTGTTTTACACATGACAGAAAAAGAAAGTTTTTGGGAAGTAAAGGTTACCTACTGTAGCTTCTCATATGAACCAAGTATTAGTGAGGATGTATTAATTGTGCTTGTCTAAATAAGCATGTGAGCATGTGCACCTAATTCTTGTTTTAAGGATTCATAGACGTTGTTTGTAGTATGATAAACACATCCGGAATAAAAGCTGGTCATGAATTATTAATATCCCCAAATCAAAATATTTTTGGGGAAGTAAAGGTTCCTCATTAAGTGTACCTATCACAAGCATCACATTTGTATAATTTACTAATAGAAGACAAGTAACAGAGCATTATTTTAATTAAACCAATTAAATAAATAATTTGAAATCTCAGATGCTGACACCACAGTAATATTTTTGTAACAAAAAGGACACATAATAATTTTCTAACTTTTAGACTATATACCCTGTTTGTTAGTGTGCCAATATATATATAGGAAAATATTTGGTGAGAGAAATGTATAACTGCATCATTAGGATGTTCTGGTATGATTCAGATTTTAATGTTGTTCTACTCATACACAGTATTGTGATACAAGTAATGTGAACATCTTGACCTTCTACAGTGGAAAATGTTTTTTTTAGGTTATTTAAAGTCCCAGTGTGAATACAAAACACATATTTAGTACCTCTTCATCCCAATTTTGCAGCATCTCTTTAAAATAAACAGTTCTTTTGTTAAGGGAATGTTTTGCAAATGTTGAGAGTTAGTTAACTCTCTTTTTTTTTTTTTATCAATCAAGCCAACAGCCCAAGTAGGAAGAGACCAGAAGTAAGCTATCACCATAAAACAAACAACTTTTAATTTTTCACTTGTTTTCTTTAGGAGATCCTTTGGGGCTACAGCACCACCTTTCCTTGACTACTTAAAAGATATTCTTCATCGATATCCTGATGGTGGACAAATTCTTAAGGTCAGTATGATGTTAACTTTATTATTATGCCAATATCTAATTTCTACAAGAACAGTCTGCCAGGAAAGCCAAAAAAACTTAAATAAGGTAAATGAAACACGGAGGAATAATGCTGGTATCAGGTTTTAATTTTTTCTTTACAGTTTTTAATCTACTCTCCGTACGATTTTAAACCTTTGTTGTGATCCGAGGGTTTTCTCCACCTTTAGATGAATGTGTACTTTTGTTTTCAATCTTTTATTATTGGTTTTATTGTATTTTGATTTTAGTTTTAATGGTTACATTTTTTTATTTATTCATAATGTGACTTATTTTTCAAAATTATTTTTTCTGTTTATTTGTTTTCTTTGCAATCTCCCTTCCCAGCTTTTTTATTGTCCCTATTCTCCACTAATAGCTCTTTCCCTCAGATGCAATCACTCACCTGTAGTAGATGAGTGACTGCAGCTGATTCATATGCTGTTATAATAATCAGCTGTTTTCTATGCGTTTGATTCACTCTCCCCCTCAGTATACTTAGGCAGTCCACTTTCATTGTTATCCAATGGCTCGTTCCTTAGATTGGAAACGTTTTCAAATTGATTTGTTTATGATGTATCTTTGATTTTAATAGATTTTCTTGTAAAGTGCCTTGAGGCGAAATCTGTTGTAAATTGGCACTATATAAATAAACTGATTCTTGATTCTTGATTTGCTCACCTGTTTTCCTGATAGTTTTGCATGAGCCATTTTCTGCAAGTATGTTTGCATGCTAAATCTAACAACATGAGAATTCCATTTTCATGTCTTCTCTTTGGTCTGATCTCTGCACCTAAACTAAAAGCCTACAACCTGTGTTCCCAAAACAAAGATATCGTATAAAGATAGATATTTTCTAGATATCCTTCATGCCACCTTCCTCAAAGTTTCTTAGTGCCATTGAAAGCAATACGGACCCCTTGGGCCATGATAAAGGTGTCATGGCCATGACAACTTAGTGCTGCTTTAAAGCAACACTAAGTAACTTTCCAACCTTCATAAAATATTTTCATATATTTATATTTTATATCATATATAACATATTTATTTTCAAGTTTTGTGATAATACGTCGACTTACAGCCCATTCTAGACACCTCTTTCATAGCCTAAGGGGGTCCATATCGCTTTAACCGACAATAAGCAATTTTAAGGTGGGTGACAGGAACCTTGCTACACAAAACAACTCAAAATGTGTTGACTGCTTTTCAGAATACATCACTTCCCCTGTTTCTTACTTTCAACATCATCATATGAAATTGTTTCGCCAAAATTAGATTCATTCCATCATCGCTATTCATCCTTCACACAGCCCCTGGAAACAGAAAAGTACTTCAATCCAACTGCAGGCGACAGGGAGATCAGATTTTACGATGCTAAACGCTGCTCCTCATGGCAAATGCAGTCTTCCTTTCACGCAAAACACTTTTGTCCACTGGCTGCCAAAATCTACCAAATCTGAAACTTTTTTAGTGTTGCTTTAAGCCTATACTTCGGTTTTCCAAAGCACCAGCACATAATGCTGATTTATCCAAATTTATCATTTTGCTATTTACTATTATTATTTTATCATCATTATGTTAGCCTATACCTTTAACTTTAGAATAACCCATTTTGGCATTGCTATTATTTATCTGCGTTTATGAAATTGTTTATTCTAAGGTTGACGGAAAGTCCTTTAATTTCTGTTTCTAGTCCCTTCATCACCAGTAGGCAGGGCTTTTGATATTATTATTGCATCATTACAACATTGCTTGTCACAGGAAGGAGATTTCCTTTAAACTAGTTTGG